>JAKWIY010003063.1:66696817-67127430 GCA_027704805.1 Solanum corneliomulleri | reverse complement strand
CCGTGATGGCCAACCGTATGCATAGACAAGGTCTTTACGGACGTCACGAAAAAATTTGGCATTTTTGACGTCGGAATCCGGATCACCCAAAAAATGGTGTGCTATAGCACACGAAAATCGTCGATATGAGCGTATGCTCGCTTCGGGGCTCGTTTGACCCTCCAAATGGGTCGGACAAGCCGTGATGGCCAACCGTATGCATAGACAAGGTCTTCACGGACGTCCACGAAAAAAATGGCATTTTTGACGCGCAATCCGGATCACCCAAAAAATGGTGTTGCTATAGCACACGAAAATCGTCGAAATGAGGCGTATGTCGCTTCGGAGCTAGTTTGACCCTCCCAATGGGTCGGACAAGCCGTGATGGCCAACCGTATGCATAGACAAGATATTGACGGACGTCCTCGAAAAAATTTGGCATTTTGATGTTGGAACCGAATACACCAAAAAAAATGGTGTGCTATAGCATACGAAAATCGTCGAAATGAGGCGTATGCTCTTCGGGCTCGTTTGACCCTCCAAATGGTCGGACAAGCCGTGATGGCCAACCGTATGCATAGACAAGGTCTTGACGGACGTCCACGAAAAAAAATTGGAATTTTTGACGTCGCAATCCGGATCACCCAAAAAATGGTGTGCTATAGCACAACGAAAATCGTCGAAATGAGGCGTATGCTCGCTTCGGGGCTCGTTTGACCCTCCAAATGGGTCGGAAAAGCCGTGATGGCCAACCGTATGCATAGACAAGATATGACGGACGTCCACGAAAAATTTGGCATTTTTGATGTTGGAATCCGGATCACCCAAAAAATGGTGTGCTATAGCATACGAAATCGTCGAAATGAGGCGTATGCTCGCTTCGGGGCTCGTTTGACCCTCCAAATGGGTCGGACAAGCCGTGATGGCCAACCGTATGCATAGACAAGGTCTTGACGGACGTCCACGAAAAAATTTGGCATTTTTGACGTCGGAATCCGGATCACCCAAAAAATGGTGTGCTATAGCAACGAAAATCGTCAAAATGAGGCGTATGCTCGCTTAGGGGCTAGCTTGCCCTCCAAATGGGTCGGAACAAGCCGTGATGGCCAACCGTATGCATAGACAAGGTCTTGACGGACGTCCACGAAAAATTTGGCATTTTTGACGTCGGAATCCGGATCACCCAAAAAATGGTGTGCTATAGCACACGGAAAATCGTCGGATGAGGCGTATGCTCGCTTCGGGGCTCGTTTGACCCTCCAAATGGGTCGGACAAGCCGTGATGGCCACCGTATGCATAGACAAGGTCTTGACGGACGTCCACGAAAAAATTTGGCATTTTTGACGTCGGAATCCGGATCACCCAAAAAATGGTGTGCTATAGCACACGAAAATCGTCGAAATGAGGCGTATGCTCGCTTCGGGGCTCGTTTGACCCTCCAAATGGGTCGGACAAGCCGTGATGGCCAACCGTATGCATAGACAAGGTCTTGACGGACGTCCAAAAAAAAAATTTGGCATTTTGACGTCGGAATCCGGATCACCCAAAAAATGGTGTGCTATAGCATACGAAAATCGTCGTCGAAATGAGGCGTATGCTCGCTTTGGGGCTCGTTTGACCTTCAAATGGGTCTGACAGCCTGGCGTGATGGCCACCGTATGCATAGACAAGGTCTTGACGGACGTCCACAAAAAAATTTGGCATTTTTGACGTCGGAATTCGGATCACCCAAAAAATGGTGTGCTATAGCACACGAAAATCGTCGAAATGAGGCGTATGCTCGCTTCGGGGCTCGTTTGACCCTCCAAATGGGTCGGACAAGCCGTGATGGCCAACCGTATGCATAGAAAAGTCTTGACGGACGTCCACGAAAAAATTGGCATTTTGACGTCGGAATCCGGCACCAAAAAATGGTGTGCTATAGCACAGGAAAATCGTCGACATGAGGCGTATGCTCGCTTCGGGGCTCGTTTGACCCTCTAAACGGGTCGGACAAGCCGTGATGGCCAAGCGTATGCATAGACAAGGTCTTGACGGACGTCCACGAAAAAAATTGGCATTTTTGACGTCGGAATCCGGATCACCCAAAAAATGGTGTGCTATAGCACACAAAAATCGTCGAAATGAGGCGTATGCTCGCTTCGGGGATCTTTTGAACCTCCAAATGGTCGGACAAGCCGTGATGGCCAACCGTATGCATAGACAAGGTCTTGACGGTCGTCCACGAAAAAATTTGGCATTTTTGACGTCGGAATCCGGATCACCCAAAAAATGGTGTGCTATAGCACACGAAAATCGTCGAAATGAGGCGTATGCTCGCTTCGGGGCTTGTTTGACCCTCCAAATGGGTTGGACAAACCGTGATGGCCAACCGTATGCATAGACAAGGTCTTGACGGACGTCCACAAAAATTTGGCATTTTTGACGTCGGAATCCGGATCACCCAAAAAATGGTGTGCTATAGCA
This sequence comes from Solanum corneliomulleri, assembly GCA_027704805.1. NCBI lineage: Eukaryota > Viridiplantae > Streptophyta > Magnoliopsida > Solanales > Solanaceae > Solanum > Solanum corneliomulleri. The sequence continues at coordinate 67,124,984 of JAKWIY010003063.1, read as the reverse complement.
CACGAAAATCGTCGAAATGAGGCGTATGCTCGCTTCGGGGCTCGTTTGACCCTTCAAATGGGTCGGACAAGCCGTGATGGCCAACCGTATGCATATACAAGGTCTTGACGGACATCCACGAAAAATTTGGCATTTTGACGTCGGAATCCGGATCACCCAAAAAATGGTGTGCTATAGCACACGAAAATCGTCGAAATGAGGCGTATGCTCGCTTCGGGGCTCGTTTGACCCTCCAAATGGGTCGGACAAGCCGTGATGGCCAACCGTATGCATAGACAAGGTCTTGACGGACGTCCACAAAAAAATTTGGAATTTTTGACCTCGGAATCCGGATCACCCAAAAAATGGTGTGCTATAGCACAAGAAAATCGTCGAAATGAGGCGTATGCTCGCTTCGGGGCTCGTTTGACCCTCCAAATGGATCGGACAAGCCGTGATGGCCAACCGTATGCATAGACAAGGTCTTGACGGACGTCCACGAAAAAATATTTGGATTTTTGACGTCGGAATCCGGATCACCCAAAAAATGGTGTGCTATAGCACACGAAAATCATCGAAATGAGGCGTATGCTCGCTTCGGGGCTCGTTTGACCCTCCAAATGGGTCGGACAAGCCGTGATGGCCAACCGTATGCATAGACAAGGTCTTGACGGACGTCCACGAAAAAATTTGGCATTTTTGACGTCGGAATCCGGATCACCCAAAAAAATTGTTGCTATAGCACACGAAAATCGTCGAAATGAGGCGTATGCTCGCTTCGGGGCTCGTTTGACCCTCAAATGGGTCGGACAAGCCGTGATGGCCAACCGTATGCATAGACAAGGTCTTGAGGGACGTCCACGAAAAAATTTGGCATTTTTGACGTCGGAATTCGGATCACCCAAAAAATGGTGTGCTATAGCACACGAAAATCGTCGAAAGTAGGCGTATGCTCGCTTCGGGGCTCGTTTGACCCTCCAAATGGGTCGGACAAGCCGTGATGGCCAACCGTATGCATAGACAAGGTCTTGACGGACGTCCACGAAAAAATTTGGCATTTTTGACGTCGGAATCCGGATCACCCAAAAAATGGTGTTCTATAGCACACAAAAAATCGTCGAAATGAGGCGTATGCTCGCTTCGGGGCTCGTTTGACCCTCCAAATGGGTCGGACAAGCCGTGATGGCCAACCGTATGCATAGACAAGGTCTTGACGGACGTCCACGAAAAAATTTGGCATTTTTGACGTCGGAATTCGGATCACCCAAAATATGGTGTGCTATAGCACACGAAAATCGTCGAAATGAGGCGTATGCTCGCTTCGGGAAAAACTAATTAGGAAATGCTTGTTTTTAATGAGTTTTATGTGACACAAATCTATAAAAGTACTATTAGCACTTTTTACTTATCTTTATGTTGTTGCTTTTTTATTCAAATGGTGTTTGAATAGAGAAATATAACCGGTGATAATTAGTGTGATTGAAAAATATTTTAATTGAATGAAACTATATAGTTAATTAGCATTATATAGTCGACAAGAGAGCACGTGACATAATAGATGGGGAATTATAATATCAAAAAGAATAATATAAGAATTAGGATAAATACATGAATAAACAAAATATATATATAAAAAAAAGTAAGTCGAAAGAAGATACTAAGATTGACTTGGATCGGAATGAGATTAGAGGATCGGAACGAAATGATTTGATCGGGTTGTTGATCGATACCGGTATGAACAGGAATGAAGTTACTGTAATGGAGTCTCGTATTCGTCCCGTTCCACTATATATAGAGATGAAATTGGGACAGATCGAAATGGAATGAGATGGGATAAACGAGATTACACATATAGCTATAAATTTTTGAATAGAAGATCAAATTAAATCAACTCAAATACTTATCGATTCTTTTATCGATTTAGTTTGATGTTCGATTCCATTTTTCAATTTTTTCCTTTTTGACACCTCTAGTGCTAAGTCAAAGGTGCTAAAACATCAAAAACAAAAAACATGAGGGGTCTTCATATAGTTAAATATAATTATGGGTCTCGAACGTAAATATATCTTCTACACCACTAAGCCGAAATCACATTCTCATTCCTCGTTTTACTTTCTCTCTCGAGTGCAGCTGCGACGCCGCCGTTTCACTCTTCTCCGGTGAGTCCTCTTCCCCTTCGCCGCCGTAGCCAGCTCCATAATGATTTAGATATGTATCTCTTTGTCATATCTTGTTCATAGTATAAAACCTTCAATTTTAATGGTTTTTTTAGTTGTGCATTTGTTAAATTCTATCTGAATATATATTTTTAATCTACATTTAGTTTTTTTCTTATATATGTTGTGAATCTGATAATTTTGACTCTGTCGGAGCTAAGATATCTGGTGATTTGAGTTTTAGGAATTAGGGTTTTAGGACTGGTATGTTAAAGCTGATGCCTCCAAAAAAAATGTAATAGAAATATTATTTGGGAGTGGTTTGTCTTTGGCTTGCAATTTGGGAAGTAATTGCAGCATCTATGAGATTGCGTTGTGTAAGGGAAGAAGCTCTTGTGGATGACTTATTAATCAACTATGCCTTAAATCCTATTGTGTTTTATTCATAGTACTTCCTCTGTCTCAATTTAAGTGTCACAGTTGAAATATCGGGATTCAAACACTTGTAAACTTTGTAGTTAATTTGGATATAGAAGCTTTAAGTTTGTTGAATAAAATTTTATATCTCAAAACTAAGCATAAAGTACTAAAAATAACAATAATTAACAAATTGAAGTATTTTAAAGGCGTAGAAATAAATGTAGTCAAAGAAAAACTTGGTTGACCTCGAAATTTCAATTATGCCACATAAATTGAGACATATAGAGTAATTTATTGTCTGATGTAATGAATATTTGTTTATTGTCTATATGAATCCTCTGTTTTCGTCCCATTTTATCGGCCCCATTACATATTCATTCTAAATAATTTTACATGCAAATTATGGGCTCTCCAACGTTTTACTAAATAATATATCTTAGAAGTCAAATTATGGTTCTTTAAAGTTAGAGGTTCTATGAATCTCACACTTATCCTTACACGAACAAACAATGAGCGAGTTATTAGGGAGGAGGAAGTCGCACAAAAAGATGCATCATCATCCATACTTAAGAGGAGGGGAGGATGGGCTCCTCCTCCTTCTGCTATTTTTTCTTCATCTACTTTATCCTTTAATGCTTCTTTTGAAATGTTTTAGTTAGACTTTTCTATAGAGGACGAGGAAGATATTATAGTTACATTGTATTTTGAAAGGTATAAGTGCACACTATTGTAGCGTCAAATAATTCCTGTTCCGTCTTACTTTGAAATGTTTTAGTTAGACTTTGCAAATTGTACTTAGTAGCCTCTATTTCTATTCCACTTTTGATAATTAATAAAATAAGATCCCAAGAGAAAAGGACAAAACAATTACGATGTGTCTAATAGTTCAGTCTTATTTAAATTTTTAGCGAGAAACAGGAGGGCTTTCTAAGGGGTGGAATTCAGTTTTGGGCATTTGAGGAGTAAACTCCGATCCCTTATTTGTTTTTGGTATATCCATGTAGTTCCGGGCTGCATAGAGGATTCAATATCTTTTTGTAGGTTCTTTACTTTTTGGTATACTTCTTGTATAAGGCTGATTATGTCCTTGTAATTAATGTAATTGTTTACCTGATAGAAATATATCTATATGCCTTGAGACATAACTCAACTCTCTGTCTAAATACAATGTTTTGAGTATGATTTCTTGATTTATTTCCAGTTTCAGGCTTGAAATTCACGGACATCTGAAGAGGTATCAAAAAACAGCTAAAAATGTCTCGGAAAGGATTGATGGAGCAGGACCTGAGTAAGTTGGATGTAACAAAGTTGCATCCACTTTCACCAGAGGTTATTTCTCGTCAGGCTACGATAAATATTGGTAAACTGGTCACTTGTGAACATGTATTACTGTTATTCTATATGTAAACTGCATTTTGGTTTCTTTGAGAAACTCTTTTATACAGTACTGGCATTAGACTGAATTTATGTTCATTATTCAGGGACCATTGGGCATGTGGCTCATGGAAAGTCAACAGTTGTAAAAGCTATATCTGGAGTTCAGGTACGCCTTTGTTCTTGAATCTGAACCTTCCCTTAAGTATATCTTTGTTTTTATCAGCTTCCTGTTAGTTATAAGACAAAATAATACATTGATCTTTTCTTATAAAAAAAATAAAACCAGTATATTGATAATTGTAACTGTAAATACATGGCCTTATATTACTTTTGAATTCACGGATAACCATCTGAGCATGTATTAAATGTCTAGGCCCAGTTTACTTACTATATGTTCGCTGCTTATTCTTGCTAAGAGTATTTTGAGGTCGGTTATAACTTATAACATATAAGAATAACTATTTATTTCAAGGTTTTTCCTCTTTTTCTGGAGTTATGATGGAATTTAGTTATTCTCTAGTGCAGAATTACTACTATTTGTGTGTTTGCACATTCTTCCTAAAGTATTTTGAGGTTGGTTATAAGAATAACTAAGTATTTCTAGTTTTTTCCTCTTTTTTTTTTTTGAGTTATGACGGAATATAATTACCCTGTGCCGCATATATTATGGCGTGAGATGTAACATCATTATTATGGGAAAGTTATCTGGAGTTATCAGCTGTTGAGATCATTAATGATTTGAATTTATTTTGTAGCTCATTACGAATTGATTGCCTTGATAAATTGACCACCAAGATAGTTTGTCTGATTATGTCTAGCTACTTCGATTGTACTGCATTTGTCAAAACAAATTCATGCTACAAAAATTTTGAAAGCTAAGCACATGCTGATTGGGGCAACCTAAGATTCTATTGTCCTCTAGAAGGAAACTAATTATCTGTCTTGCCTTATTTATGCAGACTGTTCGTTTTAAAAATGAGCTAGAAAGAAACATCACAATTAAGCTTGGGTATGCTAATGCTAAGATATATAAATGTGAAGAAGACCGCTGTCCTAGACCCATGTGCTACAAGTAAGTACTTGAACTTGAATGGAACTGTTCTTTGCTCATTTATGTCACTTTTATGCTGTAACCGTGTATTCTTTTCAGGGCATATGGAAGTGCAAAAGAAGACAGTCCCATGTGTGATGTCCCTGGTTTTGAGACCTGTAGGATGAAATTGCTGAGACATGTATCTTTCGTTGATTGCCCCGTAAGCTTCTCACCTACCATTTACAGTATATGTTACTGCATTTTGCTTGAGTATTGGGATGCGACAGAAGATGATAGTTCTTTATTTTCTGATCTTGTGCAAATATGGATACTCTAATGGAAGTCTTAAGCTGTCATAAATTAGGAAATACACCAACAAGATGATATGAAGATAATTTTTAAATGGGCCATTTCTCTTCTTTATCTTTTAATAAAGTTCTTAATGTTCTGTTAACATATTTTGTATTCATGCTACTCGTTGTTCCAATTAGCTCTGTCTTGGATTTGATGAAAGACTAGGAGTTTTTGTTTCCTTAGTTTTTGGTTTCTAGTTTCCCCTAGGGCTCTTAGTCTATCGGTAAGAGTGCATTGCGTGACGCGTGGGCTAGGCGCACATCACTAGTATCTAATTGAAGAAGGGTAGAGGGGTTGTCCGATTATCCACCGGGTTGTAAACTGTGCACCAGTGGTCCTCTATGCTTTCTCGGTTATATAAAAAAAGGAAAAAGTTTCTGCCTCCTGTTTTTGCTGTCTTCTTAGCTGTCATGCCTTCTCTAGGAAGAAGCAAGTTCAGCTATGTTGGTCTCAAACAGTTGGTAAATCTCATAGCTGCATCTGTTACTGCCGTGAGAATCTGTAGATGTTGTTTTTATGATCTCGGGTTTGGATATTTTAGCCCGTGAGCATGCAGTAGGTTACTTTATATGGAGAGATTTTTTTTAACCTCATTCTGGAGAGATTCTTTTCTATAGTTTTTTGTATTTGTAGATACTTTGCAATACTAAGTGAGGCTCTTTTGTCTTGTAAACTTCCATTGGCTGCATTGCAGCTCACTTTTGGAAGGTACAGAACCCTTACATGATACAGCAGAGGCCCCAAAACCCGGCTTGCCCCTTTTCTAGAGTATACAAGGGGAAAGAGATCTTTGATTTAGAACTGTCATTGGCTTGCACTACTGCTCCCTTTAACAGATTTGGGACCCTTACGGTATATGCTACAAACACCTGATATACACCCCTTTTTAGACTGCAGGGGGAAAGAATACTTTTGACGTTATCATAACAAAGTTGAACACATATGGTCACATATTGAAAGTAGTCAAAATGATCTCGACACGTTGATGGTCTGACATGCCTTCTCCTGTCATTTAAGGAACTTTTGTCTGTTGGTCTGATCTGTAGGATTCTTTTTGATCCTTTACCTTTGTTAAAACTTAAGAAGATAGCACATACGTTATCCACTTAGATTCTTTAGTGAGTCTCCGCACTATCCTTTTGCAACGTGTCAATCTGTAAACACTTCCCCTACATGTAGTCTTTTGCGAAGCACCTAGGTTTGTTGTCCGATTTTTTCGCTGTCAGCTAGACATTTAATTTCCTGATATAGAATGCTTTTGTATTGTGAAATTGACTGCAGGGTCATGATATTCTCATGGCTACTATGCTTAATGGAGCTGCAATTATGGATGGAGCATTACTTCTAATTGCTGCTAACGAGAGCTGTCCCCAACCTCAGACTTCTGAACATTTAGCTGCTGTAGAAATTATGCGCCTCCAACACATAATAATTCTCCAAAATAAGGTTGACCTAGTTCAGGAAAATGTTGCCATTAACCAGCATGAGGCAATTCAGAAATTTATTCAGGTCAGTTTAATTGGTTTACTTCTTTACTGTGTGTATGCTTGATCTTAAGGCTGTATCTTTATACCTTATTTCAATACCTTGTTCAGGGAACTGTTGCTGATGGTGCTCCAGTTGTACCAATCTCTGCGCAATTGAAGTACAACATCGATGTTGTTGCTGAATATATTGTGAAGAAAATTCCCATTCCTGAGAGGAATTTCATTTCACCACCAAATATGATAGTCATCCGATCATTTGATGTTAATAAACCTGGTTTTGAAGTTGATGATATCAGAGGCGGTGTCGCTGGTGGCAGTATACTGAAGGTGTGTCCTTAAATTCCATAAAGCAAACAAATGCTACTGCTCATACCTTCTTTTCCTTCACAGTTTCCTTGATTGACCAAGGGCACAAATTTCTAATGCGACCGATGGTTTTTCGATATACTTAATGCTTATGCTAATCGTTACATAGAGGATAAAAATCTGATTGAAAGATGGACCAAGTCAAATGAGCATGTAAATGTTTTTCTGCAGGGAGTCCTGAAGGTAAATCAACTCATTGAGGTTCGTCCCGGTATTACTGTCAAGGATGAGAGTGGCAACATTAAGTGTACCCCAATATATTCAAGAATAGTGTCATTGTTTGCTGAGCAAAATGAGCTACAATTTGCTGTGCCCGGAGGCCTCATTGGAGTTGGAACAACTATGGATCCAACATTGACTCGTGCTGATCGTTTGGTCGGACAGGTTCTTGGGGAGGTTGGCTCACTTCCTGAAGTGTTTGTTGAACTGGAGGTAGACATCAGTTTCAGAGTCTTTTAGAACAAAAGGAACATCACTATTCTTCTTCCTAATCACATCACATCACTTTGTAATGCAGGTAAATTTCTTCTTGCTCCGCCGTCTTCTGGGAGTGAGGACAAAGGACACGGAAAGGCAGGGTAAAGTCTCAAAGTTGGCCAAGGGAGAGATTCTCATGTTAAACATAGGATCTATGTCAACTGGGGCTCGTGTTGTCGCTGTTAAGAATGTCTTTGCAAAACTGCAATTGACATCACCTGTGTGTACCAGCAAAGGTGAGAAAATTGCTCTTAGCAGGAGAATCGAGAAGCACTGGCGTCTCATAGGTTGGGGCCAAATCCAAGCTGGTATCACCCTTGATGTTCCACCTTGCCCAATCTGAGTGAACTACACACAAACACGATTTTGACATTTAGATGTGGAGAGGCATACAATTGTTAGGAACTATAAAAGATTATCTTAAATTTCGAATACTTTGTAATTTGCAATGTTTCCTTTTTCTTATTTACGACTTCTCTTTGTTTTCTCTTGTTTCCCTTTTTGTTTTAGTGGCTGTACCTTGTAATTCATTAGTGTGTTAAGGGTGGATAATATTCCTATGAGTTTCATCAGAAACATCGAGGAGGCTGCGTCACATGTTTCATCTAAAAGCTTAAACTGTTAAGCTTAAACTGTTTGAAGCGATGTACTTTAATTTACGTTTCATGTGGGATACGATTTATATGGTGAGATTTGCATGTAGAATTTCATCTGCTCTGATAATATCATGTAGAATTATGTTATCTTTTCATTTGAGGGTACTTTATTTGTTTACACACATATATATATGTGTGTGTGTGTGGTGTATATGTTGGTGCGTTTTTTTAAAAAGAAAAGTTCTATGTGGGGTGTATATGTTAACACAAGTAGGTCGTGATTATATGAAAGGCCAAAAGAGGTAGCCTTTCTCGTGCCTAAAGTCACCTACTATTCACGCCAAGTTATAAATTATATACACAATCTTTTTTATTTTGTACTTTGTGAATTTAACTTGTGATAGCATGTCAATTATCATTTTCTTTAGATAATTAACTTGTGCTTGTTTTATATTTGACTTGATTATATATGTATATTTTACATTGTTAGTGTATATAAAGTCTCTCTCTTGGTAACTTCTTTTTATATTATATAATATGATGATGCAACGTGGGGTGGTTGTTCTATTGCTGGGAAGTTTCTAGGTACTAAAGTCACAATGACCAAGTAGTTTCAATTATACAAGTGGCCTACCAAATTGTTCCACTTTTTGACTATCCATTTCTTAGACTTTGTTATATTATTTTCAAGTCTTAGGAATTCTCTTTTAGACTCAAAATGGCTTGCAATATGACAAGAATCATCTCCAAATTCAAGTCTTCTTATTGTCTTGTTGATGGTAGCCTTCCCTTGAATCTTGTTACAAGGTGAGTTGATCTTTTTGTACCTATTCATTATTTTGTTATGAATTTGAAACAAAACATGCATTTTTTAAACAAAATTTCTATCTTATGAAGGTATGAGCAAACTTTGCTCTCAGATCTTTCTTGTGAAATTATATTGAATGCGTTGTTATTATACCGAATATGTTGTTATTATCTTTGTTGACAAAGAAGAAAATATTGTAGGAGAGGGTATAGTGCAACACAAGCAGAAGAAGGGTCGACTAAAAGGGATCATCAACAAAAATTAGTGAAAGATCAGAGTGTAAGTTCTATTTCTTCAGAGTCATCATGGGTACCAGACCCTGTCACTGGATATTACAAGCCTTCAACTCAGACTGAAGAAGGGATTATCAACAAACGTAACAACAAAAACACTAACAAACCATAGTTGAAAGAAAAAATCCAAAAGGAAAATGTTACTACTATGTATCAATTCAATTATATATCTATATACTACTAGTAGCTTGATTGTTGTTTCCTGATTTGCTGTGTTATCATTTATTTGTTGTTATTACTTATTTTTTTCCCCATTGTTTTCATAATGACTTGTTCACTACTGTATTTTCTTTTCATACTTGCTTTAAAATGCTCTTCTTGAGATGATAGTCTTATTCAAAATATCATCTTTCACTTTGACATGATAGGTGTAAATTCTGTGTACACATCAAACCTTCTTAGACCTCACTCGTGAATTACGTAGCATTTCAATGAAATTCTCTCAACCTATTTGTGTATAATCAAATTGTGTCTATATTGCTTATTTGGCAAAAGATGTAATTGTATTTTTTGAGAGACTAGTATAATATACTATAAACAATAAACTTCAGTATAAACGTACAAGCGGGGTTTAGATTTGATAAAATACACACAATCTTATGTTTACTTTTATAAGGTAGAGAGATGGTTTCGATTGACTGTCAACATACCTCCTCATAAAGTTTTTTTCTTAAAAAAAAATTCGGGAAAACCGCGTAATTCATAAAAGTTGTCCCTTAAATGCAAAAATATGCTTTAAAAATGGCGGATTATACCTAATACATCATTACGGAGGTTCTCGTAGATTTTTTCACAAAACCTAGAAGACATCAATATCAAGGGCGAATACACACAAAAAACTAAGAAAGTTGTCTAATTCCTAAAAATTGATCCCTAAATAAAAAATATACCATAAAAAATGATGGACTATACATAACGCTCTAACAACTTAGTGGCGACTAGAACCACCGCTAAAACTCTTAAAAGTTGTTGCTAAAGGCCTATTGGCGACCATAACCGCCGCTAAAACTTTAAAAATCTATCGCTAAAAGGTCTAATTAGGGGCGACTTAAAATGCCACTAAAAGTTCTTTTAGTGGCGACTGTATCCGTTGCTAATACTCATAACAGTTGTCACGAAAAGTCCTTTTGAGACTTCTAAAGCCGTCGCTAATATTCATAACAGTTGTGCTAACGGTCTCTTTTGTGGCGACTGTGTCACTAAAAGCTATGAATGTCGTCGCTAAAAGTCCCCTTTAGTGGCGACTAAAACCGTCGCTAAAAGTAACCTTTAGTGGCGACTTAAACCGTCGCTAAAGCTATGAATATCGTCGCTAAAAGCTATGAATGTCGTCGCTAAAAGTAACTTTTAGCGGCGACAAAAACCGTCGCTAAAAGTAACTTTTAGCGGCGACAAAAACCGTCGCTAAAAGTAACTTTTAGCGGCGACAAAAACCGTCGCTAAAAGCTATGAATGTCGTCGCTAAAAGTCACTTTTAGTGGCGACTAAATCCGTCGCTAAAAGCTATGAATATCGTCGCTAAAAGTCACTTTTAGTGGCGACAAAAACCATCGCTAAAAGCTATGAATGTCGTCGCTAAAAGTAACTTTTAGCGGCGACAAAACCGTCGCTAAAAGCTATGAATGTCGTCGCTAAAAGTAACTTTTAGTGGCGACTAAAACTGTCGCTAAAAGCTGTGAATGTCGTCGCTAAAAGTCACTTTTAGTGGCGACAAAAACCGTCGCTAAAAGCTATGAAAGTCGTCGCTAATAGTCACTTTTAGTGGCGACTAAATTCGTCGCTAAAAGCAATGAAAGTCGTCGCTAAAAGTAACTTTTTGTGGCGACAGAAACTGCTGCTGATATTATTAGAAGTTGTCGCTTAAGTCTAGTAAGGGGCGACTTTAAATGTCGCTAAAGGTCTTCTTTGTGGCAACTTAAACTGCCGCTAAAACTCTTAAAAGTTGTCTCTAAAGTTCCTTTTGGTGGCGACTACAACCGCCGCTAAAAGTATTATAATTTGTTGCTAAAGGTCTAATTATGGGCGACTTCAAAGGTCGCTCAAAGGTTGTTTTGGTGGAGACTATAACTGTTTCTAAAACTCTAAAAGTTGTTGCTAAAAGGTGTATACTAGTGACGACTTTAATTGCCGCTGAAACTTTTACATGTTGTGGCAAAAGGTGTTATTAGTGGCGACTTTAAATGGCGCTAAAACTCTTAAAAGTTGTCGCAAAGGTCTTATTATCATAATAATTGCTGCTAAATCTCCTAAAGTTGTCGCTAAACGTCCACACACCAGTCCATAATCTTAGGTTATAATGACACATACAAACATCCACTTACAAGTAAGTCGAATCCATAGCTCGAAACCAAAAACAAAGGATTATCATGGGAAAAAAATAATGCCTACAGTAAAGAATAAATACTAGTAGTATAATGGTGAAATCTTAGATGCATGACAGTGTGATATTCATGAAAATTACAGACAACTCACACCAAAAAAAAAAAGTTCATCAAGATATATATATATACACAAGGTTCTTGGTCGAGAATTTTTGTGAACGTTCGTGAAGACCTTATTAATGGTGCGCATTGAACCTGAGGGGTAAACGTCCACATTTTCAAGTTTAAACGAGGCCCAAACATAGGATATATTGAATTCTCCATTTTACATGTGCTATTGTCCATGAATTTTGAGTGATATGTGATTCCGATGGGCTTTCGACCATATTTTAAAGCGTGTGTGCGTTGATCCGAAGGGGAAAACGTCCACATTTTCAAGAATTCAAAGGAGGCTTGGAATAGAAAATAGTGAATTTTTCATTTTATGTGTGCTATAGTCCATGTATTTCAGGTGATATGTGACCAAACATGTTTTTGGCTGAAATTTTTGTAGGCGTCCATGAAGACCTTATTAATGGTGTGCATTGGTCTAGATGGGAAAACATCCACATTTTTAATTTCAAACGAGGCTCGTAAAGGAAAATACCAAATTCTACATTTTACATGTGCTACAGTTCATGAATATGGGTGATACGTGATCCTGACGAGTTTTTGGTGGAAATTTTTTGTGGGTAACCGCGAAGACCTTATTAATGGCGTGCGTTGGTTTGGAGGGGCAAACATCCTCATTTTCAAGTTCAAAAGAGGTCCGAAACGGGAAATACCAAATTCTCTTTTTATGTGTGTTACAGTCCATAAATTTTGGGTCATCTCTGTGAACACCTTATTATTAATGATGTGCGTTGGTCCGGAAGGGCAAACCTCCGCATTTTCAAGTTTAAACGAGGTCCGAATCGAGAAATATCAAATTTTTTATTTTACGTGTGCTATAGTCCATGAATTTTATACATGAGATCTATAGCTTTTATACCAATCTATCAAGATCCAATATCTTAGATCATGATGACATCTTCAGACATCCACTAAAAAGTAAGTCAAATTCATAGCCCCAAACCAAAAACAATAGTTCTATCATATATATATCAATAAAGAATAAATGCTAGAAGTATAATGGTGAAATATTAGATGCATGAAAATGTGATATTCATGCAAAAGGCACAGACAAAACTTACACCAAAAAAATAGTTCTATCATATATATATATATAAATCAATTTTTTTTCTCCAACAGACAAAAAGTAAAATAAAATAGTGAGCAGAGACATTTACAGCCTCTTGTGAGTTATCTACAAATCAGGTCATCATGAATGGTTACTTTTATCTACTTGTCCAATTTACACATGTATATATAAGAAAACAAATAATAATCAATATATGAGGTAGACATAACAGTAAGCCAAAAAGTCAGACTTTTACCCTATCATTTTAGATTAAGTTCATTGTCCAAATGGTCACTCTATTATTACGTTTCGGATATATCAGAGACAATCTCTCTATCTTAAGATAACGTTTGTGTACATATTACTTTTCTCGAATCTCATTTATGAAACTATATTGATATACTGTTGTTGTGTATATACCGCGATATTTCTAAAAGATTCGAACAATATAACATAATGATTGAGTGTTAACAGAAAACCTAGTTAAAATAATTATAGAAAAATGACTTTTATGTGATAAAATAACCTAACCAACACTAAGTTACACATGAAATTCTAGCATGTATGCTTAGTTAAGTTAGTGTTAGGTGTCAATTGTCATATGCCCCCTTGATTTAAAACCTTTTTGGCATGTGTTTTCTATCTACCAAACATGTGATACTATTTTGACTTGGATCTTAAAGACTTGAAGATTATTCTAGAATAAACCTTTTTTAAAACATGATTAGTTGTGTCCACCAATTCTTGCACATGAGTGAGTAACTTGTTCTTTATAGATCTATTGGCTTTTTGGCTTCTAGCTTTTTGGCCAACTAGAAAAGTAGGCATATAAACTAGTCATGAGACTCCTAGATAGAGACATTTAGATGTAAAAAGGGTTCCAAAATTTCATAACAAAAAATATACTTTAATTATTATGATTCCCTTTACTCACATCATTGTCAATCAAAGACTTGAAAGTTTGGTATGGAAAAGAATTTATAGGTGTGGCTTCTTGTTCGATACTTTGGTTAGAAGAGTTATTCGATATCTTTATTAGCGCGAGATAATAAGCAGAGGCAAAATATAGCCTATAAGTTCATACTAAATAAATATAATACTAAATTTTGAAACCAATAAATAGAATGAGTTGTAGTTAAATCATGAATTTGCCTATGATAGCAAGTATTTTGTGAGATAAAGTACTCAACAAAACAATCGAGATGAACACAAGTTGACCATACACGAATTGTTATAAGAGTTGTACAAAATTATGTCTTCATGTACAACAAAGAAGGAAATACATGATTTGATTGGAATTGCTTTTATTGAAAATCATTACAAACAATTGATCAAACAAAAAGAAGAGAACTCATTCTTTAATCATCTCTATGCCCAAAAACTACAAAAGATTTGAATTCAACTCAATCATCATCATTCTACATTGCCATACAAAAGTGATAATTATGAGAAATCAACATCCACCTTACAACATGACCAAAAAAAAGAAGGAAGAGCTCTAATAAACAGTGATGAATCAGAGAAATTAGTTGACAAAACATAAACATAGTTTCTACACAAGATTATAATCCAAATTTGTGTAGTAGTATCAGTAGTAGTAGTAGCTTGGAGGAATCAAATCAATCTTACGGCTTCAACGCCTCATTCTTTCTGGATCAATAGCTCCAATCCCCGCCTGCTCAAAACGTTAGCGTCTTTCACTTAAATTAGATTAAAAGAAGTTTCTTTCTAGCTGCTAACTGTCAACAGAGAAGGAATTGCATCCAAGTTTGGAGTAGCATTCTTGTTATCATTTGAATTTGAATCTTCTCTTTTCACACTTGATGATGTTTTGCTAAAAGCTCTCATTGGACTTGCTAATGCCCATCCCCAATTCTTGCTTCTTCCATTAGCAATATGATGGGATTTTCCGTTCAGATTATTTACTTCAGAAGAAACCAAATATGATAATATGCCACCACAGTTGACTCTTTCTTTATGATGAACAGATGAAAATCTTGGTTTGCTTTCTCTTTGTGACTCGATTCTTCTTAATGTGCAATCTCCAAAACCTGTCGAGATTTTTTCAAATAAATCACCTGAGAAACTCCTACTTCCACAACCAACAGATCTTGATCTTGCTACTTTATTGTTAAATGAAGTCTCATTAGGACTCTCATTCTCTTCCACAACAACAAGCTCTTCTTTCTTCTTCTCCCTTGATGTTTTAGAACTATTCATAGATGATCCTGTTGAAGACGTAATTAAGTATATAAAAATGTTCTAAATGATTACTGATAAGATGGTTACACAATACTAATAGAGCGGAAAAGAAAGAAGTCTGGTTTTTGAGTCTCATTGTCATCGACTTATCGAAAAGAATTTACATTTCTTTATCAACTTAAACGTTCAGATAAAAGTATTACACACTTCAACCTGATAACAAAGCAGACCAAACTACTATGACCAAAGCTCATCAACCACCAATTTGTCAAAATGAATTTCCAAGGACATTTCCTTAAATGACCATTTTTTAGTCCATTCTTTAAATTATATCCCCATTTAGTCACTCTTCTAAGTTTGTCCCAAAAGAATCATTCCAACTACTTTTAAAGGCAAGATTTAGCTCACTCAACTAACAGGAGACATTAGATTAAGCTAGTGTTAAACTTTTCTCCAAGCAAAATGAATGTTCAAACACAACTTCAAGTTTCAAAAACTTAAAAGTTTCAAATTTCAACTTCAAAATCTATGTTCTAACAAGAGGTAAGAGTCAGATAATTTCCACATGCTTAGTCCATGAAAAAGAATAAGACCAGTACATAAGGGGTGTGTTAAGGATATGTGACTATGTAAAATAAACATAATACTTCTATCAAACAACTTAAACTTTTAAACGAGACGAAGCTTTTTTACCTGTGGAAGAATAATGCTTTGAGGATGAGTAATGAAGAAAAGACCAGAACCCTTTTCTGTGAGGACCATAATCTTCACTTTCATTAGCTTCCAAGAAATGCAAATGATTTCTTGGGGTTGTAGTTGACTTACTTCTCTTAAAAACAATGCCAGAATCTGAACCAGAACTTGCCATATTAACATTAACATTACTATTACTACCCTTCTTCAAAAAATGCATTTTTGATTTCCTAATATTGTTTTCATAAGGATGATAGTTCACACAATCAGTGGTATTTTTGATAGTTGTTGGGACTTGTAGGGTTGTTGTAGTAGTGGAAGAAGTAGCTACAGAATCAGATCTTGAACTAGAGGAGGAAGAAGAAGAAGGGAAAATGGAAGAAGAAAAAGAGGAAGAAACCAACTTTCCAAGTTTTTCTTGAAGGCAAAAAGCACAGATCCCACCTGGGGAACTGTTTTTATAAGGATGATTCATACATTGCATATTCCCATCACCTATATCTTCTTTAATCCCTTCCATTACCATTTTCACAGCAAAAAATGGGGAAAAAATTGAATCTTGATAAACCCCAGATGACAAAACACACACCTACTGTCAAAATGAAGTAAAAAAAAAAAAACTGAATCTTGATAAGCACCAGTTGACAAAACAGACACACTATGAAAAGGGCAAAAGATTAAATATTGATAGACCCCAGTTGATGAAACACACACACAAATGCACACACTGTGAAAATGGAAAAAAGATTGAAACTTGTTAAAGCCTAGATGACAAAACACACCTATGAAAAGGGGAAAAGATTGAATCTTGATAAACCTCACCTGACAAAACACACACACACACACTATGAAATGGGGAAAAAATTGTATCTTGATAAACATCAGTTGACAATGCACACACTATAGAATGAAGCAACAAGATTGAATCTTGATAAATCCCAGCTGACAAAACACACACAAATGCACACACTGTGAAAATAGAAAAAAATATTGAATCTTGATAGACCCCACTTAACAAAACATACACAGACAGTGAAAATGGGGGCAAAAACTGAATCTTGATAAACCCAAGCTGACAAAACACACACACACACTCTGTTATATGCTTTAGTTTCTATTCTTGATGCATATAATGTTGAAAGCCACTACACTACTAGAGCTCAACTTCAATGGATTGATCTATATTTATACAGGATTAAGCTTGTATATTATAGTATAAATTAAAAAAAGAGAAATATGGAGAGAAACTGGAGAAGCACAAATATGGTCAAACGGACAAAGGTGGTGTAAAGTGAGTGCAAAAATAGAAGAGTTGTGGCATTGAAGCAAGGAGAAAATGTTACTCCCCAAAAGCACATGGAATCCTGACTAAGCTCTATAATTTAAAATATTCAATATAATCTCGTAATAATTTTTAATAAATCCTCGATTTAGATAAAAATATTATAAAATATTTTTTTTAAAATAACAAAAATAAAAAAGCGAATACAAAATATATGCATAACATACATAAATAAAATTATAATTGTAACAAAATAATAAGATAGTTCTAGAAAAAAAATATTAATAATACCATAAACGATATGAAAACATAGGATACCCTAGTTATTTTTATTAAATTGTCAGTCTTGTTATACATCAAAGAGACATATCCAACGTTTAGAAGTGTTTTGGATGAGTTAGGGAGTTAAATGAATATAATATATAGTCCATATATCATATAAATATAATATATGCGTAAAAATATTTTGAGATGATATTTAGAAAATAATATTTTTTTAACGTGTTAAAATATATCATATAATAAAAAAGGCTATGTAGTGTATATATCCATCAGCATACCTAGAGTAGTAAAATTGAAATTATTTGAATCTAATATTTTTGATACAAAATAAAAATTTATACATAAGCATTTACTAAAATATTAGTATCAAGAAGTGCTTCGTATTTTGGGTTCAAATTCCTCGTGTGAATGCTGTCTCATGATATTCCTGATTGAAAGATTATATGATCTGTTTCTTAACGTATGCATGTGTTTCGATAGTAAAATTAATTCATAAAAATATGATTTATTGAGTACATGTATGTTTTTCAAAATATTTTCAATCTTGTATTCGTTTGTCTTTTGTGTTTTAGTATAATATTAAGATGTACATGATGAATCTGACACTCAAAACAACAGCTGTTTCATATAGCATGGACCATCTTGCTTCCACACGATGCAAGATTTGTAAAATGTTGTTGACTTGTTATCACCACTCAATATTATTTTATTTATATATAGATACCTAATGATCAATACTTTATTACTATTATATTATTGTTGATGTTTTAGAGTTATAAAATTAGGATTTATTCTTTTTGCTTTATGTACATGATAATTTTTTTGAATTTGATTGACAAATATGAATAATCTGAAACTTAGTGAGTTTTTCGAAAATAATGACTCACCAGATTTGTTATAACAAATGTCAATTTGATGTTTTAGGATTATGAATTTGATTATTTTGTGTCTATTAATTGATGTACATGCAAATTTTTTTAAAATCTAATTAACAGATTCTGATTAACTTGAAAATTAGTGAATCCATTGGAAATGGTACACTCACCAATACTCACCGTGATAAACATAATTTATTTGGGCTTTTTGAGGTAGTGAATTCTGTATTAATATATTTGATTATTTTTCACTAATTTTTTAGAATATGATGATTAACTTGAAATTTGATGTATCGAACGAGAACGAAATAGTATAGTTGTTAATACTCACCATGTTCTCCTTGACAAACATTATTTATTCTAACGCATTTAATAATAAACATTTCTCACTTGCAATTTCTAATTCTCTTATCTTCTTATTCGATTTTCCTACTTCAATCTTCGATTGTGAATTTTCATCTTTATAAGTTGATTCTTAAATAGCATTAAGAAATGACCTTTAAATTCAAATTTTAATTCTGAAGTTTATTTTGTACCTTAAAGTAATGAATGATTTTTCATATCATGACTTTTCAAATCTTTTATTATGAGATTTATAATTACGATTAAAAGCTATATGATTTCTACATTAAAGTGATGAATGACATTCCATATCATAACTTATCAAATTCTTCCATTATGAAATTTATGATTACGACTAAGAGCAATACAAATGTACTCATTTATTAACTTAGTAGGAGAGCAAAATAATAATTCAACTTTGCTATTTGGATCTTCCAAACTTGTAATAATATATGATTATTGACTCTTCCTTGCCAAATCCTATTAGCTGACCAGAGTAAGGAAATAACGAAGCTACGAAGTGGAAGAACGCTCACTAGCATTGCTCATCTTACAAGCGCGACTTGGCTGAATCTGTTGCAGCATTCTGCAATGACCACAACAAAAATGAATATATCAGTAAATATTTTCGAGCAGATGAGTGAGAGAAGGGTTGATATATCTGACGTGAATACGACATGTCAATTATATAATGGAGAATGAGGTACACACATGGTTGAAGGAGCTTAAAAATCACATTTTAGTTGAGTTTGAGGATCCAAATGACAAATGAGTAAGTAGAAGAGTTCATAATACAAACTGATACAAGTTTAATAAATCACCAGACCATTTCGCTTCTTTATATGGAAAGTTTTACACCCAAACCCCGTTACCCAGAAACTCAAACGTGGTTCGTTCCACTTCATTACACTAACAACCCGAACTCCGAACCTAGTGTTTATAGATTAGGGTCTTTACCACTAAGCTATCTCTTTAGTCTAATGATGAGATGTTCTTCTTTTGCTACACCGCATTTGATACATCTGGTTACTGACGTCCAGCTGCTAATGATTATAACACTCGCTAGTCCCCACAGTATTCAGGATCATCTAGTGATAACATATTAGTGCTTTTACGTGACTACTAATGTGACCTTGTATTCAACAGCGAAGGATGTGTGTCAATGAAAATGATGGCCTCATGGCTGATCTGAGCTGCAGTCTAGTATGTGCTGCAGACAGCGAACGGGAACCTAGTCCACTAAGCCAACAAAGGAAACAAGACACATCCACTCGGTTGTAGAATAATAGAACAAAGGGTTGATACTTACAGCTGCTGTGACAGAATAAAGTAGGAGAACGAAACACTACAAAGAAGTCTATGAGATTGGCTCAAACATTTCAAAACCCACATGAATCCCGGAACATATAACAATAATAGAACTCAAAACACTCACCAGAGGAGCCCCCTTGGAAGCTCTTTCAGCTAGGTAGGAACAAGGCTTGAAAAAGTCTCCATACATTCTTGACCACTCATCCAATCGTGAACAGATGTATTTGGATCCAAGAGTGTCTGCCCAGAATATGATCCCTCCTCTGGCAAAGAAAGTAGACAAATCTTTCTAATTAAACAAGAAAACTTTTCTTAGTAGAATCAAGTCTCTTTTTACATGTTCCTGGGACAGAGTTCACTTTGGGGGGATTTGTTTTATTGACAAACAGGAAAAATGTTTCTGAAAGAAACCTGTAAGGAGGGAATCCCATGCCCATAATAGCGGAAATGTCAAGATCAGAAGATTTAACCGCTATGCCTTCTGCAAGCACTCTGCAGGCTTCATTTACCACAGGGAAGAAAATCATCTCTATGATATCCTTGTCCGAGAGTTTTGCCATCTGTCGAGTTCAAAACAATTGAGTAAAAACTGAAAATAGTCTCAAGAGTAGTATTAGTCAACTACGAGGAGGGAGAGAGAGAAACCTTAGGGTCAATGGTAACACCAGACATCTCTCTTGCCTTCTCAATATATTTCTTTATTTCTGGATCTGGGCTCGCTTTACGTCTGTCGTCATACACATAAAACCCTCTCCGAGTAGTTTCACCTACAGAAAGTGTATCAAATGTCCATTCATAATGTTTTCAAATTGTGTTCTTCACTAAACAATCTGACCGGCATTTCAAAATATAGGAAACATACCAGCCCTTTTGTCTTCTTGCATGAGCGGTATCAACATTGATTTGTAAGTTCTCTCTGGGAAATTCATCACAAATTGCCCACCAGTGGCAATTGCAACACCAAAACCAACTAGATCACATAATCTGCATAGGTAAACCAAACCTTTAAAGCCAGGACAACTTAACAGCCATGCAAATCTAACCCAACAACACTGTTTTTTTTTTACCTGAAGGGGCCCATTGGCATGCCAAATTTCGTAATGACCCTATCTATGCGAAAGATGTCAGCTCCACGTTCGACTAGCAAAAGGGCAGCTTGGGTGTAAGGAAAGAACATTCTGTTCACAGCAAAACCAGTGCAGTTCCCAACCACTACAGGGGTCTTCCTTATCTTCTTGCCAACATCAAGCAAGTCAACAATACTTGGGGCGATGTCTTTTGGGTGCGGACGATTTCCAACAATGGCATCACATGAGCCGGACTGCACCACCCACCAATCGATCAATCTGACAGAACTATCAAGAGAAGTGCAACAAAAAAAATTCACAGTTCCAGAAAATATTACCTGAAAAAGTGAGCTCCAATAATACGATCTTGAGATTTGGTCTTTTCCCCAATCAAATTCAAGTCAATCGTAGAAGTGTTACTTCCTAGAATGCAATGTGGAGGGCAGTACTTCTCAAGATCTGCAAATATTTGCTGCTTTAGAGATACATTCTCGATGACAGCCTGTTACACATATTAAGAGCAAGGCAAAGTAAGATACCAAGGAAAATCCGAGAGTTTATCCTATGATTAGAATACTGACCTCAATGACCATGTCCACGTCTCTAAAATCTTCATAATCGAGAGCACCCTTGAGTAGGGAGAGAGTTTTTTCAAACTTCTCTGGACTCATTTTCCCTTTCTTGACACTACTTTGCAAATTGGCTGAGAAATTAAATTATTGTATTATCACGAGCCATAACAAGTATAAGCCGATCATATCAAAGCAAGACAATGGTTTTACCTTTTACTCTACCCAACCCAGCCTGTAGGAATTTGTCATTAACTTCTTTCAAGATCACCGGGTAGTTACTAAGAAGCAGTGCAGTCGCAATTCCAGAACCCATTAAACCTCCTCCAAGAATTGCGACCTTTTTTATGCGTCGCGGTTTTAATCCCAAGTCAGTCACCCCTGGAACCTGCTTGTGTGATGAAAGGAGTAGGAAGAATCAAGAGGTTAGAGTTGAAGACTGACAAGGATGAACAATATCACAAAACTGTTTGACACACAAATCGTTCAGATTTCATTGTTTAATTTTAAAAGTATCAACTTATGCAATAATCAATCATCATAGCCTCACATATTCAATTAAGAATACAACTGGTGTACATATACAGACAATGAAATTGCGAAGTCTGTACTAATTTCTGGAATAAAACATAGCTTTGATTATGTTGGAATACAAAGTTATCTAGTGTTGAATAAGATTACAGTTTCCATGAATTGGGTCCATTATAGCATTACAAAGACTAGAGGTTCTCCTCAGATCCATATGAACTCAAAATAAACACCGAGTTTTATCAAAAAGGAATATGAAAACAAACTAAAATTTTTGAAATGCTATTTACAATCAGGTTGAAATATACGACAATAATTTCTAGTAAAGTATTTAACTCATTAACCTTTGTGGTTCCACGCTGAGCAAAGAAAACGTTGACCAAGGCCTTGCAGGTGTCGGAATGTAGAAGACTTTGGAATGCTTCAGCCTCCTGCAAATACCAACAATATTTTAGACAATACAAGTTACAAAATTAACCCCAAAGCACAAGAGGAATAGAGCCAGAACTAAACCTTCCAAAGCCCAGCACGTGGGCCAGACACTATACCCTCTTCAACAACATCAATGACAACTAAGGGATGCTGGAGGTTAGGAGCCTGTCTGCGAGTTTGAACTCTTGCAAACTTTAATATTTCCCTAGCCTCACCAAGAGGTTCTATCTTGTCAGTTTTGTGAAGACTGGCAACCCAAGGCTTTCTGCACTCCAAAATATCAAGAGCCCACTTACGAGCAGTATCCAATAATTGGTTTGATGGAACTACAGCGTCAACAAGGCCCAGATTAACAGCTTCCTCTCCTTTAACAGGCTTTGATGTCTAGATTGATATATTAGAGCAAGAGGGTCAGAAGCAACCATAGCGCCAAAAATATGGACTCATAACTTAAAGCAAATGGCAGCTTACTAGCATCATTTCAAGGGACTTAGCAAGACCTACGAGGCGGGGGAGGCGCTGAGTACCTGAATAGTGCAGATAAAATGAGATAACGGAAGAAATATGGTATTGGATTATAGAGCAAAGTGGTATGAGTACTGCTTATGATAAGGATCATATGCTTTGGATCCAAGGATTACCAACAAATAAATAAATAAATTTTTTTAAAAAGGGAGTTCCAGGATTTATTTAAAGTTTTGCTAGCGATTAGATCGGACTTTTAATAATTTGAATACCGCTTAATCTAGATTTCTGCATGTCCTGTGATGATAATCAGTTTTTTCCATGAAACCATGCAGCATGCGCACAGTTTCTTAGTAGGAGACACTGTTTTCATATTTATTAACTTCTTAGACTATCTCAAAAAAAAATATTTGATTATCTTCACAGACCCCAATAAATTTATATACTCCTCAAGGATGGTGACCCAGGTATGATATTTACTAGTCTTACAAAACTAAGACTTTACTAGTGTTGACTATGAGGACGTGTCTTGCACCAGTCTATGAAGAAAACACACCAAATTCAAGGCCAATTATTCACGTGTTTCAATTTTCTCCTTTTAGATAATGGTGGTCTCCAGAACAGCTTGCTCACGCCTTGCCTTGGCTATTCCACGAGGTACCAGCTACCTCCTATTAGCACATGTACCAGGTAATACTACCCACAAAGGATTAGGCGAATGAGAAGAAATGACCTAGTGTAGTTTGACTCTAGACTCCATGGTTCTCCTCTGACTCCATTAACCACTAGGCTACACCCTGGGTGTAACCATGTATTCATGTCTTACTAGTATCTGAATCTGATAAAGTATGCTTGGATAAATTGGGTATGAATTTTTAAATGAATAAACCTTTTTAAATGGATAAATTGGGTCTCAGAGGATGGACTTCTTTTAATCAACACAACAAACATTGGAGAGATGATTAAACTTTTAAAAGATGAAGGTTTAGAAATTACACATTCCAAGGTGTATTCTCCATAACTAATAATGATCAAGGGGTTGAAGCAACGGTTTACGTGTTTTTTTATCAGGGAAATATTTTAATAAAAAACATACTTTACGTAGCACTTAGATGTTTAAATTACCATTTATGTAAAGATAACTGGAGTTGGACATTAAGGTTAGGTAATGCGCTTGAACATACTGAATTTCAGCTTTTACAACTTTCTTTGAAAAGAAAACAGAAATTCACGATTCATAAAATAGGATTTGGTAAAAGCTGATAGCATTCATGTTCTTTTTCAATATTTTTGTAATGATGATTTATAAGTGCTTCTCGCAATATTACTTTTTTAGCCTAATGAAAAGGGTTATACATACCTTTTTAGCCTATGAAGAAGTTTTAATTGGAAAAAGGTCATACATGTTTATATTATTCCCCATAGTTTTATTAGAAATTAAGAGTGAAACTCATATAAGGCACAATGCGCTCACTCATAAACAACGATATACAAGCTTTGATTGTTAGGAAGTGAAAAAACCGGTCACCCAAAGCAGATGGTAAATTCAGAAAAAATAAATAAAGAGAAAATACAATTTAAGCATACAGACAAGCTTGCTTACCTCCAAACCCTGGAAGTATACCAAGTTGAAGTTCTGGCAATCCAAGTTGTGCATTGGGAGTAGAAATTCGTGCATGACAAGCCTGATTTTAACATGTAAGGAGTCAGCAACTGATTAAAAGGATAAGATGTAGAGAAATATAACTTGTATATACCATTGCAACTTCAAGTCCTCCACCTAGAGCCAGACCATCAATTGCCGCCACAGAAGGTTTTCTTGCAGCTAACATCAAATATAAATCAGCAAATATAGACACATTTTTAACTGCACCAAAAGCTTTAAGTAAGAAGATCAAAACCCTAAAGGCTCACCTTCAACGGTGTCAGTCAGGATCTCCACTGATATAAACCCAGGCTTTGGTGATTCTACTGTGAGCATACTGAAGTTAGCTAAGAAAACTCTTGCAGCACCATATAACAGAAAATAAGCAAAACAAAATGTATACCTGTTCCTCCCTGCAGTTTACCAAAGGCACTGATATCAAAACCACCAGAGAACTTGCCATTTGCGCCTGTAAATGTTTACACATTCAAGGTTAATATTTCACCAAATTGGATATATAAAGAGACTGTGATCTCTTGGCATTTACCTATCACAACAATTGCTTTCACATCATCCCTTCTTAAGGCCTGATCGTAGTTCTCTTTCAAGCTATACAGCACTGAAAAGAAATTGCAATAGTATCAAAATGAATTATTGATCAAAGTATTGAGCATCAAATTTGGAAAATCACGGAGCTTTTCTTATACAGTTATGCTGACCTCTCTTCCAAAATTAAAAACAAGAAGTAGCAGCTTTAGTAACTTTCAAATAGTTACATCTACCAATATCAACAATTTATAATATGTTGTATAACGCAAATGTTAATCAACTCCGCTAATCAAAAATTAGTTAGATCAACTATAAAAATCATATATAGTCATTCCATTCTAAAACACATATCTTATAACACTAGCAATAGATCATTAATAGATCTTCGCACATGCTTCCATACAAAGAACTCCCTCAATCAACACTAAGCAGAAGAATTGGCAGCCAAGCTTAAAGGAAACTACCAAGTGCAAGGCACATCGTATAGCATATGGATGAAAACATTGCATACTTGTAATATGTCTGTGCATGGAGGTCGCGGATTAGAGTAGAAGGTTATTAGCTAATTGAGTGTTATCTAACTTTTATCAGGGCTAGGTTTTCTGGTAGTTTGGTACACTATACATGTTTTTCCTTCCTTACCAAGAATTAGTAGCATTTTTCTTGTACTTATCGATTCATGTTACTACCTATTGTTTCTATTGCTTCAGCCATTCCATTATTTGGATGTTGTTGCTGTTCTTTTCCTAAAAAGGCTACGTGATATTTTCCTTGTGATTTACTATATCCTCTTTGATTCTGTATTTTTCTTTCTGTATGTTTCTTTTCTACTGGCTTTGATATGCGTTACTCAAACAATTCCTCTACATTAAGATAGGAGTAAGGTCTGCATAAACTCTATCATCCTCAAACCCCACCGGTAGAATTACACACCTATAAATCATATATATTCATGATTATTTGAACAAAGAGAAAATAACAAATAGCATTTGAAGCATTCAATCACGCCTCATCGCAAACTAAGCTAAACTCTGACATAATAAATGATATGTTTCCATTTGACCTACTAAAGCCAATTAACATTTTAAGAATTGATCCTCTTTTTCTGCAATAGTGATTTCCAAGCCAGTTTGTGCTTACCTCAACTAAGTCCACCAATACCTAACAACTCTATCCACCGACAGAAAATATAACTTCGTAATTTCACCTCGCATCATTCAGAGGATTGATTAATAGTTCAACTACTTTAACAAATCCATCAATAATTTGCAAATACGAGTGAAAAATATTGATAATATGGGATCAGTGGGATCTACAAAAGCGCTTTTAACGTACCATCTAATGCGAGAGAATTGACTGGAGGATTGATAATTGTAATGACGGCAACTCCATCAGCTCCAACTTCAATCGTAGTTCTTCCTTTTGGATTGCTACTCTTACTCATTTTTTTGCTCGGAAAATGAAAATTCCGGTGAAATTTAAATGGGAATGTGATCGGAGAGAGATGAATTTGTCGAGAGAGAAGTGATATTTATGAGGGAGAGAGGTGTCGTGAAGAAAACGTGAACAATGACGTAAGGCAGTGTTTGGATGATAACAAAAAAAGATAAGGATTGTAACAGTCAATATTTAGAAAGAAGGAAGATTATTATTTTTTCCCTTTCTTAGATAATTCATTTACACCTCAATTAAGGGGTCGTTTGGTTCGCAAACGTATACTCGTTCCGTTTTGACTTATGTGATATTGATCAAATCGTTATTGAAAGTGTATTTGGTATGAGGGGAAATAATGTTTTTAGAAAATGTTTTCTTGATAAATAAGGTAGTTTTTTGTTTACTTTTGGAAATCCACATCAATATGATGAAAGTGAAGGATTCACGATAATGACAGAACTTGAATAATCGATTTATTTGTCAAGCAGATTTTGCCTTCAATTACTTTAGAATTTGATAAGTAAGCAAGAAGATGTAATCACGAAAATATTTATATGCTATCTAACAAAATACTATGAAGGTGAGATGAGATGGGTAGTTAGGATTCAGGTGTGGCGAGGGTGAGATGGTCAAGCGTCGAGTCGAGGGTATTGAAAGAATTGAAAGACAATACGTTTCATATGTCACTTGCGCAACTTGTATTCCACACGTTTGATAGTGAAGTTATTTTCCAAACATAGAAAAATAAGTACACATTTTTTATTAGTGTTCTCTGCAACCAAACACACCCTTAGTTTAAAAAATTATGATCTAAATCATTCCTTAACTATTTTTGTGGTTGTATTATTTTACTAAATGTAAAAAGAAATTTTTAAAGTTAATTTATTTATAATTATATAAATATTTCTTTTTTCGAACAAATAATAATAAAGAAATATGCCACATAAATTAACGTATAATAGTAATATATTGGATTGTGATATTAAATTATTTGATACATATATAATTTTAAAAATATGCGAGTATAATATAAGTATTTGATTATATACTAGATAAAATTGAATAAGTTTTTTAATTTTTATTTTGATCTTGATTTTTGTAAATGATTTTGGATATCTTATCCGATTAGTAATTTAGGGATTATTTATTCCATATTAAAAGAAGATACTATTTCTATGATCTAATTAATTTTAAAATTGATAATCTTGGAATCAAATCTAATTAAATGCATATAAAATATGAAATTATTTTGTATGATTCTTTGAACTAAATAGTCCTCAATGTTGAAAAATCGTATGGTATTTATAGATTTTTTTTTAATTATTGGAGGGAAAAAATCATATTTACCAATTAACTTTAAATTAATTTTTAAAATTACCAAATTAAAGCTCCATTAAAAGCTAAGGAAAAAAATATAAATCATTTCCTAATGGAAAATAATATTGTATCAAAAGTTTAAACGAAGGATATAATTACTTAACTTGGAATAATACATAAGCAAAATGGATCTTTTTTCTTGTTTTATAGTTGCCATAGTTGACAAAAGATTATATCAAAAATTTAGGTATCGTTAAATTCATTACGCAATAAAATTATATAAAAATTACTATCACTCTTTTTTATTTATATAAAAGTGAGCGTAATATTTTATCAATTTTATTTATAAAATGTTAGTCATACATTCGATCATAACAACACAAATTAGTTTCTCTATTTAACCAATTTTGTATGTTCATTAATAAAAGATTGATAAATCAAAATTTATAATACAAATTAATTTAATTGGACCATTTAATCGTGGGTGTCATCCTTGTGCAAGGATTATGTTAATCATCTCTGTATCGTTTCAATTTTATCGGATACTTCTAAAGAGACATAAATTAATTTAATTTAATATATTTTTATATATTAATAAACGATAGATAATTTGAGATCGAATGCACCATATGGTCCAAGGTCCAACCAAAAAAATTAGAATAGATTAGATAATTAGAAGATAGAGAATGGGACCCCACTGGTGATACTTCCAAAGCTCACACATCCCTAGGTACTTGTAGACCATTATTAATTCCCTTTAATTTTAACTATTTTTTTTAAAAAAATCAGTATTCCTACAACCAAAAATTTGGAAGAATATACGATAAGATCCCCTTTTGGCAATAAAAAATTGTTATTAAAATTTATAAAAAAATTAAATTTAAAAAGGAGAGAATAATATATACGTAAATTTATTTCTATCTTGTGAAGATATATAAATTGCTTTCAATATCAATTTCGTATAAAAAGAAAACATATATTACTATAAAGAAAGTATACTGAAAATAATGGGAGAGATAAAAAGAAAATAACAATAATAATAATATGATAATCAAAACAAAAAAGCGACATGTAAAAATAAAATCGAAAAAAAAGGAAGTTAAAAGAAAGATACAAAATTTAAATAGTGGCATAAAAGGCTATTTGTGCAAATGGCTCATGTGGTTCTATTCATTACTGGGCTGGACTTTAGTAAAAGCTAAGCCCAAACAATGTCAGCCCAGTCCTCTGTTTGACCCAATAACAGTTCAGAAACGCAAGTTCACCTTTTTCGGATAGTTGTTTAGTAAATGATCGTCTTTTTATCTCTTTTGTGATTTATGAATGTCGTGTACCGTCTAAGTTATTAAGTATATCTTTGAGCAAATGAATAACACTAGACCATTTTCAAAAAGATTGTACGATATTGCAAACGTTAGACAACTATCTAATGTTTTATCTGTTGGAAATTATATGAGTAAATATTAGGTCCGAGTCTAGAGATATTTGAAAGGATAATCTTTAAACCTGCAAGTCCAAGAACATGACCAAATCTTTCCAATACAAACACTTCTTCACATGTACTTTCTTCAATCACATCAAAATTTACAATATCCCCAAAACAAACTTGAAAGGGCTAAAGTTTAAAACTTCAAGTCGAAGCAAATGGACAACTCTTTCCAATATAGCCACTTGATTCACATGTACTTTATTCAATTACATCAAAAGTTACAATATCACCAAAACAAACTTGAAAGGGCTAAAGTTTAGAACTTCAAGTAGAAGCAAATGGACAACTCTTTCTAATATAGCCACTTGATTCACATGTACTTTTGTCAATCACATCAAAATTTACAATATCCCCAAAACAAACTTGAAAGGGCTAAAGTTTAAAACTTCAAGTCGAAGCAAATGGACAACTCTTACTAATATAGCCACTTGATTCACATGTACTTTATTCAATTACATCAAAAGTTACAATATCACCAAAACAAACTTGAAAGGACTAAAGTTTAGAACTTCAAGTAGAAGCAAATGGACAACTCTTTCTAATATAGCCACTTGATTCACATGTACATTATTCAATTGCATCAAAAGTTACCATCTCCTCAAACAAACTTGATAGGGCTAAAACTTTAAACATGCAAGAAGAAAATGGGCCAACTCTTTCCAATATAGCCACTTCTTTACATGTACTTTATTCAATTACATCAAAAGCTACTATGCTCCCAAAACAAAACTTAAAAGGGCTAAAACTTTAAACCTTCCAAGTAGAAGAAAATGGCCAACTATTTCCAATATAACCACTTCTTCACATGTACTTTATTCAATTACATCAAAAGTTACTATATTTCCAAAACAAATTTGGAGGGCTAAACTTTAAAACTTCAAGTAGAAGAAAATGGCCAAGTCTTTCCAACATAACCACTTTCTTCACATGTACTTTATTCAATTACATCAAAAACTACTTGCCCCAAAACAAAACTTGAAAGGGCTAAATCTTCAAACCTTCAAGTAGAAGAAAATCCCTTGAAGAAATCATGAATGTGTTTGTTAATTTCATCAGGCTTTTCTTGTTGAAGAAAATGGCCAACATTTTCCAATATAACCACTTTTTCTAGCAAAGGCACATCTTTTTTCATTCCACCTTTGTTTATATAGTCTTTTGCTCCAGGGGCATTATAAGTTAAATCCAAATCTCCCACAATGAACTTTACTGGTACTTTCACTTTTGCACCACTCCATGCTGCTGTCAATTCCCAATTTCTGCATTTCAACAACATATCTCGTAAAATCTCATATGCAAGGTCTAGAGAGAATAAAATGTATGCAGATCAAAAGTCAATACAAACGCGAAGGGTTTAGCAAAGTGCAAAGTCTCAATTCAATGTTGCAGTTGATGATTGCAACAAGAGCTTTTGGTTTTGCTCAAGGCATTTTCTCTATCCCTGCTTGTCCTGTAAAAGCAAGGATATCTTACGTTCTTGAACATATAACCATATCTTTAGTCTAATCCAACCTACTCCGTCTTGGTGGACCAACAAGGGTTAATACACGAATATTCACCTGTTGTTCATTGGCTACGCCTTTCAACCTAATCTTACAGACTCTAACTCACCCTCATTGGACTAGTTAAAGGCATCGAATCTAACTGCACCCTCTCAATCCCCCGCGTATTCTACTGTTCCATTGGTTAGTATCTTAACCCTCACAGGAAAACTCGAATCAACTCAAAGCTAGAAAAGCGACATCATTAGTACTTTTTATTAAAAAAAAAACATTTACTATAGGTAGGCATCAACATAACTCATGTAATGCACTAAGCTCTCACTATGCACAGGATCCGAGGAAAAACCAAACCACATGGGTCTATTATATGCAATCTTACATGACTACTATTTTATCAGTTACACAAAAGCTACCCTCCTTTTGTCACAACATCCATGGTAATGTCATCATTTGATTCTCCGAATCGAAATAATACTAATTCCCAACTAAAATGAGAAGTGTCACAACATAATTTTTATCCAAAAGTAAAAACAGGACAGAAACTTACAAGTCAAGTGCTCTGTAATAATTAAATCCACCAGTAAAGCCAGTTTGTTCATATTTGCTAGCAAAATAATCAACTTCTTTTTGTGATAGCCAAGAGGGCAAAATTACTGGACTATCATCAAAAGGCCTGCCTTTAGGCATGTATAATGGTCCAGGGTTCCTATAAGTTAAAAAATTCCCCAACACTTTTTTAGTGCCTATTTTTGCAAACTCTGCTTCCATCACTCCAGGCTCCTAGAAAAAACAAACAATATTAAGACATCGGAAATTTAAGTTATATAGACTGACAGTATAAGAATTTAACGAAATGAAAATAGTTATAACTACTTTGAAATGTATATATATATATATATTTGAATCATTGTCACTCTTCCTATGCTTGGACACACCCAAGCGCCTCGATGATGAGTTGGTCAAATATTGTTCCCATTCGACAACAGGTCTACATACATTTGTGTAAGTTAACTCAATATCAAGGTGTGTTTTAATACAGAGGGAATGATTTGTTTAATTAGCTAGGTAGATTAAGGTACGAAGCTCGCGAAAAAATACTAAGTTGCTTTTCCATTAATTCTTAAGAAATATGCAAGATCTAATCGTGAGAACGTAAAGGCTGAACTCATCAAATATTAATTACACTAATCAGGGCATGTGAACACATGTTTTTATAACTATATCGAGTACGTAAAACTCGTTGACTTAAAATTTTGAATCTGTCTCTGAAGAAACATCGAAAACAAAGAATTAGAAGGAAGCAAAGAGGTGAACCTGGAATCTAACAACATAATAGTCATCACCATAGATAGCCTTCAATGACTCAATTGGTTTTCTCTTAGGATTCCTAGGAGAAAATGGCACACTCATATTAACCAAAGCCTTAACTTTGTCTGGCCTCAATAAACAAAGTTCCCAAGCAATCTTAGCACCCCAATCATGGCCAACAACAAACACTTTATCTTCCTCAGGCACAATGGTATTTAAAAGTTCCACTAAGTCACCCACAACTCTTAATGAGCTAAACTTGCTCGGATCATCTTTAGGTACTCCTGTCAGAAGAGACAGATTCAGAATTTAATCTTGATGCGTTCAACATAGTATGTAGTAGTTAATAGAGTAAAAATAATACTAAGATACGTAATATCTTAAAATTTTACCTTGTGTTATACTATGGTTCATTCTGACTATGAGTAAAAATGACTTTGAAGTATAATGGAAGGTAAAATAATGTATTAATTCGTATTTTTGACTCTTTTCCGTATTTTTTCTCATATACATATCTATGGTATGAGTAAAAAATTATGTATTTACTTGATCCAATTGTTGTTACCAAATGGTATTATATTTGTCCTTGACATTAATGAAGAGACCTAGACTAACGGAATAAATTTTACGTGTCAGAATACTGTGAAAAAAATCTAGATTTAAAATTACCATCTAGATCTATTTTATTGTCAGTATTTTCTTTCCTTTGACATTTTCACCATAGCTTTTACTCTTGTATTCGTCAATCTTGTTTCCAAATCACTTTTTTTAAGGAAGGCATTATCGTAAACACTATTCTCATAATACTTCACTTGTTAGGGCCAAATTCTTATCATCAATACCAAAAACTATATAACTAATACAAACAAAAAAAGCAAAACTTTATTTATTTAACTAATTAGTTCACCAAGCAAACAGGTCATATTCGATCATGACTCCAACCCAGGCAACCGCAGTTCCCTCGTGGACCTTGCCACATGTAGTATGTTAGCATTACTATTACGAGACGATATGCTAATGACCAAAGATCATGAGCGATTTCAAAGTATAACGAAAGGTAAAATTAAGATATTTCATGTAAAATAAGACGTAGATTTTTCATTACCTGTTGTATCACCATAACCACGAAGATCAGGAGCCATGGCTCTATAACCATGTTTAGCCATGAATATAATTTGGTGCCTCCATGAATACCATAATTCTGGGAAACCATGGATAAATAGAACAAAAGGACCTTGTCCTTTTTCAACAACATGCATATTTATCCCATTTACTTCTACTATTTTATGATCAAAGTCATATTCCTCCATTTCAGATAAAATTAATTGATGAAAAAAATGAGATTTTTGTGTGTTCAATAATTTTTGCTATTCTTTTAGGATATTTATGTACTTTACATAGGCTAAAAACTTTATGTTTACGTCAATTCAATAAAGATGACATGCATAATTGTGTTTATACATATTAGGTCCGCAGCTACACTAATGGCTATGGATATAACGGAATCTAATAAATTTTGATCAAATTCTATATTTATATTTTAAAAAGGTTATATTTGATATAGACAGAAAATCTATCAATAAAAATATTACATCAAAAAATAAGAAAAAATTACTTTGCAAAATTCAATTTTACTACCCGTATGGATGGTTGAACAAGGGGTCACGGGTTTGAAACTTTTGCATGATTTTTATCGAGTTTATTTTATGAGATTTTTGTAGATTTTTTTTTTTTTATGATTTATGAGCTATTACATGGGTGAAATTTATTTTGTAGGCGTCCTTAAAAATAGTAATTGTGGGTCTCTTGTCATAAAAAAAATTCAGATTTGAATTTTTACATACTATTATACAAGATTGACATAATAGTGTTTTCTCTGTTATAATTTCATATAATATCATATTATTATGTTAAATTGTGTAAATATTTTAAGTTAATCGGTATATCTTTTTAAAATCTCAATTTTATTCATAAATCGTTGAAGAATGCGTTTTATGTACAGTGTAGAATGCCTCTACTTTCATTTAGAAATAAGTTCTGAGAATGAAAAAGTTTTTTTTTTCATTTTGATGGGAAGTATTTTTGAAAGAAAAAAACAAATATTTCAAATAATTCGAGCAATACAATTAATTAAAAAAAAGTGAAATATGTTCTTAGAAATATTGGATAGGAATAGATTTTATCGTGAATGAGGTCGCTCATTTTTTAATTAGAGGTTTTGAGTTCAAACTTTTAATAAAGAAAAATTCTAATAGAGATTATTTTCATTATGGATGGAGTTTTATATAATGCAAATTTAGTATTATCGTACTCTAATACGAATATCAAATACCAAATCAAAAATTTTTTTAAAAGGAACTGTGAACATTAATTTGGCACATATAGCTAGATGGAAATTAATTGACACCTGGAGGGACCGGAATTGATATTATTGGAAGACAAGATAATTTTTTTTGTGGAAAATACATTAATTCTTTTGTGAACTAATAATGCGTTAGGATAGATAAGATCAAAAAATTGTTATGACTTGATTTATTCCTTGTAAAAGGTTTATAAGACGTGTATTCAAATTATTTAAAATTTTAATAAAAATATTAAACATTAGATAAATTTTTCTTTAATGATGAATAATAAATATAAATTCTTAATCAAAGAATTTGAGTTGGCGAATTGAGTTGACATAGGTTGGGAAAAATTGGCAGAATTTTCCAAGCTATTTGCTTCACTTTTATTATAGAGCTGGAGTCACATTTAAGTCTCATCAAAAGCAAATATGTGGTGATAATAAAAAGAGTTCTTTGAGATAAGAAACATCAAGAGATAAAGAGATGTCCCACATTTTTTCCTATTGGTTTCTCACTTTGGTGTTTATTATTCATATCGAAGTCTAATTAAATTTGAATTTGTGTTAAAAAGTTTTATATGAAGGGTAAAATACTTTCTCACAAAAGTGATTTCATACTCAGACATATTCGAACCTAAGATCTCTTAGTTAAGGATAAAAGAACATTTATCCCTCCATCATAACTATAATTGATGAAGTGTCCTACTTTTATTCCCGTCACCATCTCTACCATTTGAGTTTCATAATAACAATTCAACATGTGTACTAATCAGATAAATCGAATCATCCTATTAGTTTGAGTGTGTATTCGACTTTATCATTTATCAATATCACCATCCCATGTCAATGTCTTGAATATATGTCACATAGGCTAAAACTTTATGTTTACGTCAACTCAATGAATATGACATGACATAAAAGTATGTATACATATTAGGCTCGGAGCTACAATAATGGCTATGGATCTGACAGAACCTAATAAATTTTGCTCAAATTCAATACTTATATTTTGAGAAATTAATTATATTTGATATAGACGAAGAATATACCAATGAAAATATTACATAAAAAAAAAACAAGAAATAATTACTTTGCAAAATTCAATTTGACTGCGGTAAGGATGGTCGAACAAGGGGTCTCGGGTTTGAATCTTTTGCATGATTTTTTATCGAGTTTATTTTATGGGATTTGTTTAGACTTTGGTTCATTTTTCTTTGTATAATTTACAAGCTATTACATAGGTGAATTTTACCTTGTGCGCATTCAAAAGATATTAATTATGGGGTCTCTTGTCATAAAAAAAATTCAAATTGACATATTAATTATTATAGTATTTTCCCTGTAATAATTTCATATAATATTATATATTATGTTATATTGTGTAAAATTCGACTTTGTTCATAAACAAACGCGATTTATGCACATTTGTTAGAACGCCTCTACGTTCATTTAGAAAATCTCTGAATGAGACAAATTTTTTTTTTTTTTTTTAATTTTGATGTAAAGTACTTTTTGAGAAATAAAAAACATTTCAAATAACTCATAGCTATTTTCTTCACTTTTATTGTAGAGTAGTCACGTTTAAGTCCTCATCAAAAGCAAATATGTGGTCATGATAAAAAGAGTTCCTTGAGATAAGAAATATCAATAGATAAAGTGGTGTGCCACATTGTTCCTTTGCTTCTCCCTAGGTTTTTAGTACTCGTATCGAAGTCTGATCAAATTTGAATTCGCATTAAAAAGTTTCATATTGAGGGTAATATTCTCCCTAACAAGAGTGACTCCATACTCAAACAGACTCGTACCTAAAACCTTTGTCAAGGATAAAAGAAAGTGACTCCACAAAAGTGACTACACTCCACCACAACCATGATCGACGAGGTATCCCACTTTTATTCCTGTCATCATCTCCACCATTTGAGTTTCGTAATAACATTTCAACAGAGTACTAATCAGATAAATCGAATCGCCCGATAAGTCTTGAGTGTGTACTCGGCTTTACCATTCATCAATATCACCATCCCATGTCAATGTCTTGCATATAATAGCAACACAATCACATTTTACTGGTTTGATGTAGTAGCTCCAACAAACAAATATGGACTTTCAAACATTACTAGCATTTGATAACACCATAATATTCAGACCAGTTTGCATGCATCTCGATAAAATCCACAGGTATATTATACGAGTTTGCATGCATCTCAACAAAATCCACAGGTATATCATATGAGTTTGCATGCATCTCGACAAGATCCACAGGTTGCCTACTATATCCAACCAGCCCATACATCAAGTAACTCTAATGAACATGTTTGTCTACAAAGACAAATGAAGAGAATATGACAAATATTGTTACATCTTCCTTGCTAAGTATAACACTAAGGCCTAATAAGTTAAGCAAGAAACAGATGCTACAAATTTCTGCACCCAATGGGTTATTGGTTTGTGATGAGAATTACAATGGTGGGGTGAATCTTCTGACTTACTATAATGCAGTAGGCACATCCGATGCTAACGCTATTCTGGACTTCCTTCTTTTCTTGCTATCAGGTGTGCATCTTGTCCCATTAACCTTTCCCAGCTTCAGGGGTAATCTGCTATCTGAATCGGGTTCTGGAGGCGATGAATCAACAGCAGCATGAACGGCTTTACCTTTGTTCTTTTCCTTTCTATTGTTCTGATTGTGCATTGGAGATTCTGCTCTCTTTTTTGTTGATTGAAACTGCATTTCCTCCCTATCGTTGCCATGCCTAAGGAGCTGAACAGAGAAGGGATTTGCAGCTGTGTAACAAGTGGACTCGCCTACCTCACCTCTTTCCAAAGCAACGTCTCCATTGTTTACCTACAATTTTTTTTAACAAAGCGAAAGAAAAAAGGTGAACATTTCTTATTGATGGCCTCAGGCATAGGATAAAATTTCAAAAGCAAAAAAAAGGAACATATTACTTCTATCTTCAAAGGTAGATAACTATAATGTCGCTAAAATTAATGTTGAAAGAGGGTTTTACCAATTGCAGAAGCGCAGAAAATGTTCGAGCAATGTCATGCTTCTCCGAACCCTTGACAACATCAGAAAAGGACATGGTGCTTTTATCATTTTCTTCCAGGGATAACTTGTTCAAAACCCTTGCCCCATATTCATGAATGTCAAAGGGTGGATGTGATTCCTGGGGAAAAACACTAGAGGGATAAAATATCTGAACTGGACAGAGAAAAATAGGACAAATAAAGGAGATCTTAGAAAATGCAAACACACTTGTTCCTCCAAGTTCTGGTCAATTCTCTGTTTCCACGTTGAAACCCGAGCAGCCAATTCAGTCTGCTTCTCAGTTTCAGCAAGGTTAGCAAGAAGAGCATCCTACAATAGAAAGAAGGTCACCAAGACAATCACAGAAGATTCACCAAAATTTAAGTAACGGATAAGCATGTCTAGAGTCATGTTAGTGAACCCCTTCTCATGCCATTAAGGGGAAAATGAATAAAATATCAAGACCCATACATACAAATTACAATCCATTATTTCATGAAGATGATGAATTTTATTCTTACCAAGTGGGAGCGACAAAGATCTTCAAGGTTTTCTTGACCATTCAGATCTTCATGAGCTTCACTATCAAAAAGTGGACCACAATTATCATGCTGCAAAAATAAAATATAGTTAGCAACTTTAACTCGATAGTGCCAGATTGAGCTAGCTTCAGAGAAACATGATCTTTACTGTATTGAGAAACATCCTTATCTAGAGTACTAACCTTTTCATCATGTGGAGTAGCATGGCTGTTCATGTCTGCATTTTCTGGCATGTCAAAATCAGGAGGCCCAAAATCGTGATCAGCACTATCGTAGTCATTGTCTTCATTCTTTTCATTTGGGGCACAGAAATCATCATAGTCAATGTTCACCCCATGAAGAAGTGATTCCCGGAGCTGCAAACAGAAACTTCATACAATGAAATATTCAGGCATAAAAAGTTAGGTACAAATAAACTATCAATAATTTTAACCTTCTCAAATAGTGGTGGAGACTGTGAGTCGACTTGCTTAGCACAACATTTCCTCTCCCACATCTCGTTGAGGTCGGTATTAATGGGACCATGTAATCTTGCAAGAGGAAATTCTGCGGCCAAAGATGCAAGTTTACTGGATACCACACCCTGCCTTCTATTAGATTTAACTGCTTGAAAGTATGAAAAAAACCTCGTTAGAGAATAAAGTGCTTGGATACAGAAGGAAACAAAGAGAAGGAAGCTTAAGAAACCTTTTCTGTACGATTTTACTTTCAAATTGCCTGGTTCATGAGGGTTCAAGGGTTTCCATGGGTCTTCATCATCTGAGTCATCTAAATCTCTAGGTTCTGAATATCCATGTGCATCATCAATGTTATCAGGTATATCAGATGAGAATGGATCATTATTTAAATTGCCTGGATCAAACTCATGACCCCTCGGAGACTGATACAAATTAGCATCCTGGTTCTTTCGCGCTGAAGATTTATTGCCAACTCCCCCAGAAAGTCCTGTGGGAGAGGAAAAGCTTTTGTGGTATTTGGATTTTAGGGAACTGCCCTTTGAACTATTGTTCAGCCCCTTTTCAGCTATATTCTCACTATCCAGAAAACCATCCACTGTTACTGAATCACGTGCGTCCAATAGAATAAAATCTCGATAAAGATCACATGTGGCTAGCTGCAAGTAATAATAGAAACAAATCAAAATAACAGAAACATAATGTAACTGCACATAAACAGACACTAACATACCAAGTAAGACTCCAGTTCTCCAGCATCTCCAGTAACATCCAGGCAGTCACCCTCGAGCACAACCAGATTTGCAGGGGCCTTCACAAACTGGGTGAATGAATCCCTGCATACCGTATCATCCAACATATTCTTTGGTTCAACTGCAAAAAGAACAATATAAATCATGCTGTTTGAAGTCCGGGCACTTGCTAAAATAACAGACAAGTAATGATGATGCTACCTGGGATTTCCTCTGAAACCCAGAATGGATCATCCTCTTCATGGTTGGCAGCCGACAAACCGTTTTCATCTGCTTGGGCTGATCCACTTGCTGGTAGATCTGATTCACTGATTTAACAGGAAATGGAAAATCTCAATATATCACATTTTGGGGTTATGATACTTACAATAACAAGAACTGAATTAGCATATTGAAAAAAAGTTGCAACAGCCACTTAATATGAATTACTCACTGCCCTTCATCAGAACGAGCAAACAGAAGATCATCAGTAGAAAGCTCAAGTGAAGAACAACTTATGTTTTATATTGGAAGAAATGGTTAAAACAGTGATGTTAAAGGCTCCCTTGATGCGTTCCTAAGCCCCAAAGGTAAGTGAAACCCATGGTGGCAAGTTTGTCTTGCTTGCGTGAAGCCTTAGAGTAAGCATCAAAATGCCCATAGGCTTTGTTTTTAAGAAGCTAGTACCAGCCAATATAGTTAGTTGGTAAAGCAACATGTAGTTGTAAGTTGCTAGAGGGTGATTTTGACGACGGATAACCTTAGGAAAAGGAAGGTTGTTTGTATCAGTTGGTGTTACTTATGCAAGGAGACAGGTGAAGATGTTGATCATTCTTCACGATAGCTTGGCCTCGAAACTCAGGAGGGCTTTCAAATTGTACATAGTTAAAAAAACTACTGAAAATTTAGAAAACATAATTTTACAAGAAGGCACTGCCTTTCAGGATTAGCATGAAGCTCGAGTGGCAATTAACCGCTTTCTATAATACAAAAGACCTAAAAGGATAAAGTATCAACAACTTCAAGTTTTTTAAATTTTAGAAAAAGATATCAAGAGGTATTTTGACTAGCATAAATATTTCTTCAAACCTCAACTTTATATGTATGTCCAAGAAGGCCTTAATCTCTAACAGGAGAGGACATCAAATGCACCCTAAAGTTGACCTGATATGTTGAATACACACTTCAACTAAACAGGTGACCTAATACACCCCTAACCTTGTGCGATGTGATATTATTACCACCCTCCTAAGACAATCTTAGACTTTACGTGTGTATAATATCATTTTCAATTTTTCATTACCTATTTCCCTTAATATTTTCTTTTTATTCAAAACACTTTTTTACTTCCTCCTCCACCATAGCATATTTCCCTCTTTCAAATCCCTTCTTCTTTCATCTCCATCATTGATAGATTGAAGGAAAAAACAAATCTGAAGAGAAAAACAAAGAACAGTAAGACAGCTGGACTATAGAGGTTGTTGGCGGTGGAGCGTCAATAGGCAGGGGTAATGCCATTGTTGCGTGTGAAGTATATAGAAATCTTCAGATCTGTACGACAGCTAAAATTCTTCAAAAATCTGGAAAATTACAGATGAAAATCAAGCATTTCATTGATATTCTTTGTATAATCAAAATTGACATTGGTGGCTTGCTACTGAATGGCATTTTTGTGGCTGT
This sequence comes from Solanum corneliomulleri, assembly GCA_027704805.1. Lineage (NCBI taxonomy): Eukaryota > Viridiplantae > Streptophyta > Magnoliopsida > Solanales > Solanaceae > Solanum > Solanum corneliomulleri. The sequence goes on along the minus strand of JAKWIY010003063.1, from coordinate 67,084,026 downwards.
AGGAGGTGCTACGGTGAGAATAGAGCAGACAGAGAGAGTAATCGTCTTCTCTGATGGATTTTCAATAAGTTTAGACAAAAACATCATGGATTTTAAGCACGGATATCTCGAGGTTTCAGTAGGAGTGGTTGTGTACCTTGATGAATTTTCCCGGTGGGTTCTCCGATGAGCTTGAGCAGAAAAATCATGAACGTTATGGAGAGAAATCATGCACTTTCTCATGGAAGTCTTCATCTTTTCCATTCCTACCAAATTCTTCCTTAAAGTTCCTCTTTTGAAGTTTCAAGGGAGAGGGTTGGAGATGCTGCCGATGAACGGCGGCAGAAGAAATCAAAAGGGAGGAAAAGGGAAAACTTTAAAGAAAGGGGGGCCCAAATAAAAAGAATAAATAAGAAAGAAACCTAATATAATTAATATGTTAGAAATTACTATATATTAAGAAGAAGATTAAGAATACTTAGTTATATAATGACCAATAAAAGAGTGTCGCGTGTGCAATTTTGTCATCTTACAATTCTTTTTTTTCTTCTCACGCACTTTAAGGGAGGTGAATGCACTTTCTCTATCATGTCACCTTCTAAGGTGGTAATATTATCACATATATTAATAAGTCTCACATTGGAGAAAGGATGAACAAATGGTTTACTTATGTGGACTTGAACAATCCTCACCCTATGAGCTAACTTTTGCAATTGAGTTAAGCCTCATATTTCTTTACAAGGTATCATAGCTAGACTCTTTGTTCACCAATGTTGGGCCGCCATGTTATATTGTCATGCTCCCGTTAACAAGGTCTAAGCGCGTTAGGAAGTGTTAAAGAGTTTCACATCGGGAAAGGGATGAGCAAATGGTCTCCTTATATGAACTTGGACAACCCTCAACCTATGAGCTAGCTTTTAGGGTTGAGTAAGTCCCAAAATTCATTTCTTTACAATATTGAACAAGGTTAGGAGTGAATTAGGTCGCTTGATTAGTTGAAGTGTGTATTTGACTTGCCAAGACATCTTTAGGGTGCATTTGATGCTTTTTCCCATCTCTAAACATGAGGCATTTCCATGCCAAACATGGTATAATATATCAGATCAATTGGATTTTTTAAAATGGAATGTTGGTCATACACTATTAAATTAACTTATAAAGGATGATTACAAGACTGCACTGTCAATATTAACAAGGAAACTCAATTGGAAAATTTAACCATTTTGTCTATAATTTGTCCTTCAGCTAAATAGACACTTATGAACTTTATGCTTTTGGTTTCTATCACAGTCTGGTGTTTATTATGTTTCAAATGTCGCACTATTTTGTTGTTCTTGTTCCTTTCTAGTAGGATTTGCACTACTTACCTTGTTAGTTCCATGTTTTTGCCCGTGTTTTCTAACTCTTTGTGCTTTGATTTACTACACTTGAGTCGAGGGTATTTTAGAAACAATCTCACTATAACCACGAGATAGTGGTAATGTTTGCATCCACTCAACCCTCCCCATGTCCCACTCGCGGAATTCCACTAGGTATGTTATTGTAGACACTTATGAGCTTTAAACCGAGTGGGAAAAGCTCAAAAGCAACAGCGGGAACACCAAGCATTTCCATACATTTTATAGCAGAAGCTATGATGTAAGCTCAAAAACATTTATGTACACACACTCATGTGTTTGGCAGAGTGCCTAAAACTAGATCTTTTTTTTTTGATTTCCCATTTGGTGTCCGACACCCACATTGGAGTTCGACTAAAGCCAAATTTGCACTGGGAAGTCCCACATTGGGGGTGGGGTAAAGCGCTCCCTAACAAAGACGACTCCATACCCAAGGGGACTCGAATCCGAGACCTCTGGTTAAGGATGATGGTTAAGGATGAAAGAGTACTTACTACTCCATCCAAATCCTTGTTTCTTTCTAAAAATAAATATTTCTAACACTAACGTGAATTACTTTTTCCAAAAGCGAAATAATAATATTCCTTGTTTGTCCCAAAAGTATTTATGCAAAAAAGTTAGCCAAACATATTTTTTAAGTTAAGAACATAAGGAAATGTAAAGAGTAAAAGTTTGAAATGGAGATGTATCTCATCAGATTTACTTTGGGTCAATAATCACCATGATAAAAACCCAAAACAAAAGCAGTACGCTGCCATTTTTTACGTTACATATAGCTGCCTTGGATGCCCCACCAGAATTTTTCTTGCTGACGTAATACTTGTGAACCAATCGTCATGGTCTCAAGCAGGAAAATGCAATCTTCTCCAGATCAGGAAAGTTGAGAAGCAATCAGCATGATCTCAAGAAGGAAAATGCAATCTTCTCCAAATCAGGAAGGTTGAGAAACTCTAACTTCCCAAAATGACCCATGGTTACTTTTACTCAAGAGTATTTTCTTGAACTTTGTTGAAATTCCTAGAGAATTCAGAACATGCGAAATAAAAAATGGATTTTTGTTCTCCTAGGCCTCTTAAAGTACAGAATCAGTTCCCTATTTAAATCAAGTATGTGAGTCTTTTAGCTGATGAACAATTCTTTAGCATCAAGTTACGCAACATAAATAAAAATCTTTTTATAAGTAGCTACATAAATAAGAATCCCATGACTTATATATGTTCATGAGAAGATTCATTTTCCCGGATAAAATGAGAAAAAAAAACTTCTAAATTGGGAATAATCAGTACTCAGAGAGTGTAACTTGCTTAACCTTCATTCTAAACAACATATGTTTAAGAATGTTCTAATAACAAGACTCTTTTCAATAATATTCCTCCCTTCACCTACAGAAAACACAGCACCTTCAAAGGCAGAAATTGTCAAGATGCAAGTGTGTGCAGCACACACTAGACTCACTAACTCTGGTACAAAGTCAAAAGAAGGAAGAAAGAGTGAACCAGAGCACCATACTCTACACTCTACACTCTCATTCATTCTAATGGACCAAGGGATAACATTATTACTTGAAGTAGACATTACTGACCTTAGCCACAACACTGCTATGACAAGACCAATCCACTTTCTTCACAGAAAGAAAAAGAATAACAGCCTCTCTACAAAATAACTTGGTCGATCAGAAATCATTGACTGTGTAAAAGCCCTAGCTCTCCATGGTCCATGCTTAGATAACTGAAGTTTACAAGCAGAAGAAAAGCTTCAAAAAAATTATAATCCTTAGTTGGTGTCTTCAGCAGTGAGTGGGTGTAGGTGAAGTTTCATTCACATAAATCATATCATAATTTCCATGCTCCTCAGAGTCTCATGAGAGAGGCTATCACATACACTATGGCTGGTGTTTGTAATGAGCCTCCTCAGTTTGTCTAGAAATTTGAATATCATGTAGGAAATATACAAAGCCTAGAATCCATTATTTGTCTGATCAAAAAATTATTGAATAGTGGGATGAAATGGGTATGGATATGGGGGATTCGTATAGTTAACCCAACTAAACTGGAACTGGGATGTACTTAATGTTATTGTTGTTTACTTGTGGCTTTACTAACCTGGTCTGTAGAAAAATTATGAACTTCTGATCAATACCTAAGAGAAATAAGCCACAACTAGACCAAAAGTATGTGGTGTGGTTCAATGACATTGTCAACATCTATATGTCATTGTTGACACCTATCAATACAACATTTTCCAAAGGATTATCTCCCAGTCGGTATTCCAGTACAACATACACTAGAGTAGGAAATGGTAGCTATCTTAGAAACAATTAGTATCAATATCCAAAAGCTCTAACTGTCATTACCAGAATACTATTCACACCATTTAACTAGGTGAAGACAAAGACAAGCAGGGTCAGATTGTACAAAGAACTGCTTGATAATGGATAAAAACTCAATCGACAAAGTGCAACATTTAACAACCTTTATATACAAGCTTTCATCCAATGTTAAGTTGCAGAAGTTACTTAATTAGCAGCAGCATTTCCCTAGAGGACCAAAATTACATCAAAACATCTTCACAGGCTAGTGCACTGAACAAATTTAGAGAGAAACCAAGTAAAAAAAGAGCAACAGCTTTCCGAGAAAAGAAAGGAGCTTTAGAAGTCATTTCCTGGAAAAACACATATTCAAACCCTTGTACATCACAGGTGAACGGCCTGTGATGTACAGCTACCGACGTGATAATACATGTTGAAGACAAACAGAGGTAACTAAGACAGAACATTGTTTCATCCATTTATAGAACAAGAGAAAGTTGAATAAATTGTAACCTAGCCTCTAATTATGCAAATAATTAGACTTTATCTCCAACCAGAGACGCCATTACAAATCTCAAGGAATAAACAAAAATAAACAGCAAAAGCTGAAAAAAACCTCTTCTTGGTGATGAATTCCAAAGCATGAACTACAAGAGAATACAGATACTCCACCTTCCTGCTGTACACCTGAACTGACCCCTGAAGCAGCAAAGCAGCTACACATCCAAAAAACATCTCATCAAAAGAATTACAAGTATACCCTTTTCAAACCACACAACCCAAAAACAACTTTTCGAAACATCAAAAATTACCTGGCATGGGGAAAATTAGTTTACAAGAAAAAAAACATTTTTCTGATCAAATTTATGTCTAAATATACTCTACAAGACCAGTTTTTGGGAGACATCTCACTTCCACTCACAAACAAACATTTCCAGGTAGAATTCATGTTCCAAAAATCACAACTTTAACAATTCAAATTTTCAAGTTCCAACTTCAAAATCTATAGCCCAACGAGATCTTATTTCTGCTACCCAAAAGTAAGTGAAATGTGATTATTGTACAAGGTGAAGGAGAATGTACACACAAAGCTGAAAAATTTACCTACCTTCAGCAAAATTCACAGAAAGGTGATGCCCATCATCATAATTTTCACTAGTGATTTCACCCGAGCAAATTTTGAGCAAGTAATCCTCAAGATTTTTGGCTAAATCAACACCCCAATTCGATTCCAAATCCCGAAGTGGCTGAACTGTATGAAACTTCCCGTTTTCCTCGTCTGCGCCGGAGCGATTCGCTTCTTCTCGACTGTTATTCATCTTCTATGAGTACAAAACTCACCATTCATTACACAAACCCAAAAAAAACTCAAAATTCAACAAAATGTGAATTGTTGAATCAAAATTGAAAGCCCTAATTTTTTGGGGAAAAGGGGTTTATAGCAAACTACAGTGCAACGTCGTTTAGCTGCGTTTCAAACTTTTGGAGTGATGTTTTTCCCGCTCCAAGGTATATATGTATGTGGGCTTTATGTTGAAGAAATGAGATGGGCCAAAAGAAAGCCCATTTGAAGTTTATTGGGCTTCAGTATACTACACTTTTTTGGTATTTATTTTGAAACTTATTCATATATATACACATACAAAAATATCATTGAAACTGTATATCAAATATACACACTTCTATTCTTTAAAAGTTTTTTTTTCAAATCAAACATGCTTTGAAAGTTTCGCTTAACAGAATATAAGTATATTTTACAATTTTTTTTGATATATAACTTATGTGTCTAATAAAACATAGTTAAAGATTCAAATATGAAACCACTTTAAAGCAATACTCCAAAAAAATACAATTTTTTTTTCCATTTTACATGTCCAAGAAGTAATCACAGATGTAAGATAACACAACAAGAACTACAAAAATGAAGATAAATATTTTTTTTTATTATTTATTGAAGATATACAAACTTATTTACATCTTCATCATCGCTGGTTCATATGGGACACCAGTTTTTGTAACCCATCCATCAGTATTATCACCACCTTTAAGTACAACTCCTGGAGCAAATTTAGCAATAACATCTTGTGGAGGGTTCTTAATATAATTCTTCCAAGTTACTCTTTTATCAGTTATTGCACCTGGACCCCTATTTTGATACTCAACAAAATATAAAGTCTCAAGTCCAAAGGTACCAAAAAATGGAGTCCATCCTTCAGGTTCAATGAATCCATCAATTTGAGATTGCATCACTATGGTCCTTGAGTACATTTTCGCTGGTCGTCCGAGGAACGCCTTGTTGCGTGGTGGGTTGATGGCAACCAAAGCTGGCTCAGCTGTGATCGTGCAATTTTGTATGATAATTATACCTGTTTGAGTAGTAGTGACAGAGTCAAATTTTCTAACCAGATGATTCAACTTGTAAACTATATATAAAAAAAAAGTTGCCCCTTTTTAGAAGGGTTACAAATGACATCAAAGTGCACTAAGCTCCTAGTTTTCACAATGTCTAAGAAAAAATGGATCACATTGTGTCTATTTTATACAATTTATGATGTGTTTTCCAATAAGACTTTTACCTATGGCTTGAACTCGATTGATACAAGATTTGAACTTTATGGACTTAGGAAAACATTTTAAACTCATTGAACATTTGAGTTAACTAGGTCCAAAATTTAATACTTATATAGTAGATTTCTTAAACACATATACATGATCCAAGCCAAAAGCTACTAGAGTAGATTAGATTGATAGCCTACAATATACATTTACCCTCGAACTCGTGACCTCCTAGTCACATAGTAAGAAGCATATCACTACAATGGAAGGCCTCATTGTCTAGATTCACATCCGAAATTTCATTTTTCGCATTATTTATATAAAATATATATATTTAGTTTGAGCGAAGCAGTATCATGTGACACCTCTTAAGGGAAAATGATATATGCCCCTACACATCGCAACAAGCTCTTACAATTGTGTCATATAGTAAGTAATACTACTTTTATCATACTTGTAAGTAATACTACTTTTATCATACTTGTACAATTGTAATTTTTCGATGAAGTTCATTTAATTCATTGAACTTAGATACATTACTAACCTGTTCCGGATGGCTCCATCCTTCCCTGAGCCGCAATTGTGATAGCCTGTGTCTGCATCTCCTCAGGTTTCCTCGCGATTATCTTACAGTTTTGCAACACAGCCACCGCGTCTCCAAAGATGAAATCGATTGTTCCTGAGATGGTACAATCGCGATAGAATTGTCTTCCAATATGAGTCATAAGTGTTGATTGGTAACCATCAATTTGACAGTTCTGGAATGCTGTCATTTCAGCTGAGACACGTAGTGCAACGGCTTCTTTTTTCAAAGGTCCTGCTGAGTTCTCGAATGCAATGTCCTTAGCCACGAATCCTTGTCCTGAGATGGCTACAAAAAATTGTATGCAGTAGCGTAGTCAAAAATTTATATCAAAGGATTCAAAAAGAATGTTAGGTTGTTGTTGTTAAAATATCTCATATCGATATATCGATAAGAGATGAGAATTTAGTCTCCTTATATGGACTTGGACAAACACTCCTCATGAGTTAGCTTTTGGGGTTGAGTTACGCCCATGTGTCATTTCCAAATTTGTTGTTCACCTGGGGTCCATTTAGAAATGTTCATGCTCCAGTTGAGGTGTCCTCTCTTCATGAGCTAAATCTTGGGATTGAGTTAGACTCAGATGTCATATTCTTACAGTTGTATCTTTTAGACAAAGAGATTCAATTAAACCTCTTTATCACCGTCCTAAAACGGAAATATCTAATTTTTTGAATCCATCCATGACAATAATTTGTATTTCTCTCTTATTTAAGTGCGAAATCCATGACATTGTTTCAATGAATTCAAACACTACTTTTTTTTCAATAATGGTCCTGACATGTACAATTTTTACTAATTCGACTTGTGCTTATATAGTCTTAAGCGATTGTTACGTCATGAACTAACTTTTGAATTGATATAGAAAAAAAATCAAAAAATGAAAAAGTGATTGATGTTTGGTTATACATAAATGATAAATACTTACAAACAGTGGCAGTTTGGAAGATTGGGAGACCATCAAGATAATTTTTGTTGCTAGTAATTTTGGTCTTGTTTGAGCCTTCACCAATGAAAACAACATTGGTCATTGTATTGGCAACTTCGATATTTTCATTGTAAATACCAGCCTTGATGAAGATGACATAGGGTTGAGCATTGTTTGGGGGCACTGTTTTAAGAGCCTCATTGATTGATTTATGTTGTCCACTACCATCTTGAGCCACCACAACATTGGGCTTGAGGGTTGCAATTTGGAGAAGCCTTCGGTTGCCTGCAAAGACAGATTCAGTATTTAAATTTCATAAGTTCAATTGTTTAAGACTCTTATTCAATAAAATATTTTGGTCATAGAAATAGAAAGACATGAATCACATAAAAATCTCTTTCAGTTATATGTCGTGTGACTCAAAGTGTAGATGAGTGAGTCGAGCCAGAAAAAAAGAAAGTTAATCATGAGAGTCAACTAGAATTAGAACACCACTAGCCTGAGAGAAGACGACCTCTCTCATAGATGGTCCATTTTTCTTAGACGACCTGAGATGGTCCATTTTTCTTTTTCTTAATTTTTTTAAGGTAGAAGAGTAGAACCGAGTGTTCAACCATGTAAACAAGTTCATCATAGGCAACTATAGGGACCCTACACCCAACTCTGATTCAAAAGCACCCTCCATTAACTTTTATTTTTTAATTAGTATAGTTTTTTATTTCAACCTTTTTTTTAAGCGCCTAGAAGGCTAAAACCAGGTGTCCAACCGTGTAGAAAGGCTCACACTAGCTAATTATAATGACTCACACCCAACTCTACCTAACAAGAACCCTCCACTTTCATTCTTTTTAACAAAAATCTAGCTTAACGTTACCTGCTTCAGCGACCAACAATCGTCTGTTAGTGATGCCTAGGCCTTGCAACCCAGCCATTTGTTCCTCAAAACTACTAACAATATCAAGTGCAACACTTGACAACTCGCTAGCATTCTTCAAGATATTCTTCATTTTCTCACCAGTATCACCAGTCGTGTTAGCGAATGCATCTATACAAGTCTCTTCCAATGTAACAGCAGAGCTAAGCCATGACCTAACATCATAGATATACTCTTTAATCAATTTATTAAGGTCATTACTATCAATTTTTGAAAATGATCTCTTGATCTCTTCGATCGAACGGTCAAGAACTTCATCACAAACTTTTAAAGCATTCTTAGTCCTTGGATCATTTGCAGCTTCTTTAAATGGAGCTGAATTTTTAATTGAATTTGAAATTTCGGTCAAAGTATTGTCAAATGCGGCTTTAATCAACTCTTTTGGATCGGTTGTATTTTTAGCTGATCCAAGTGATTTTGCACATGTTTCTTTATATTGAGTAGGTTGACACATGGCTTGTACTGATTTGGTAGAGCTCGAAATTTCACCCCCGTTAGATGTTGAATCATCATTTTTTTTTGTAAACGTAACGGCAGCACCAACAACACAAGCAACTAGAAAAATTGAAGCAATTCCAGCAATTACTATTTTCTTTTTACCGGCCTCCGCCATTTTAAATTTTAATTTTTTTGAGATTTTTTGATATAAAGAATGGATAGTTTTTTTTTTCTTCAATAATTTAAAGCAGAGCATATGGGGATATTTAACGAATTTTTGTGTTCCCCTGGGCTCTGCCACTATGCAAAAATTAAACTCGTAATTAATAAATATGAAATGTATTTAAATATGGAGAGATATGAAATATGAGAATTATCAGTTCATTCTGTTAAGTAATTTGTGGGAAATAATTTGTTTGTTTATTTGGTTAGGATTGAATTCAGGTTTACCAATACTTAATAGTTGGAATTTTTCAATTTTTTTGATTAATTGTCATTTATTTACTCCATTAATTACTTCTTTTTAACCTCTATTTTTTTGGGATTTATTTGTTGTTTATTTCTATCTAGTGACTAGTATTTCGTTATTTAATGACAGTGCTTAAAATCATTATTTAGATTAAAGAAAATGTCAATCACAAGCTATATTATTATTTATATCGCATTCTATCACGTGTAATTTATAAATTGTATATATCATATATGACTTATAAATATTTATGTCTGATGCAACTTATCAATCACATTGTTGGATGAGGCGAATTCAATTAGTGTGACTTATGAATCGTATTTAGCAAAATCTAACTAATAATTATATTTATATAAGTTTGATTTATACAAATTTTCGACTTTAAAAATACTTTATACTTTAATACTTCTATTTAGATTTTCCTTTCTCTCTTGAATGTAATTGGGCTATTCTACATTGCCCAATCTTTTGTAGGCCCAATTAAAGATATCAATGTTGAATGAATTCACAATAACTATACGTGATTTGAAGAATATTTCATTATCATACATCCCTAATAATTACCTATACTTTCAAAACATTACATACGATTAATTAAGAGTTTCTATCACATATTAAGAAAAACACTTTAAGATACATATGTTTCTGTTACCAAATACATAAAAATAGAGAGAGAAAGGTGAGCGAGATAGGAAGAGAGGCAAGCGAAATTCGTTATGTATCTCAGCTATATGTGAATCACACTATATACACACTTGTGTATCTAAATTCACATATATTTTTGATACCAGATACATAGGAGAGTGTTAAAAGAGATAAAAGAGAGGCACGCAAGATTTATTATATATTTCATATACATGTAAATCCATTTGGATACAATGTGTATATAATAAATTACACATAATTTTGACTCATATACATGTATCTAAATGTATCTGAATATATCTGCATAAACTAAAATTTGATAAGATATATAATATTGTAAATTAGAATATATTTAAGTAATAAACTCCTAAACTAATATGATGAATTTATGTAAGTTCTCCATTTATTAATGTGACACCTTAAAACATTTCCATACTTTATATATAAATTATAGTTTTTTATTTAATAGTATACAAATAGAATTTCGACTGCCAATCAACGTAATTTCAAATCATGTCCGAACGGGTCCAAAAGATGTTGAAATAATACCTACTTTATTATGTGCATTTTAACCACATTTTGAAGATATAAAAAGAAAATAAGTCATCTTTTTCACAACATCCACGTGATATACATGACCACTCATTCTACTCCTCTGTATCGGTAGGTCCTCTATCGCTGCCGTACGCGCGTGCCTACACTCGCTCACGACCTACTTATGTCGCCTCCGCCACTAGTCCTCCTCGTTCACTCCGCTTCTCTTTATCTAGCCGGAGAGATTACTTTTTCCCGCGAAAATTCACCATGCCTTCTGCCGGCGCAGCTGATTTCCCCGTCGATGGCGACGAGCTGAAATTCCCGTTGGAACTTGCCGATGAATCTGATTTTGATCGAATTGTATCATCCGATGGACTGATCACCATTTGCGGCTTCGGTTCTCTCCTCTCAGGTCAAAGTTCAAGTATATATCATTTTTTTGATTTTGGAGAATATAACAGAACTGAAATTTATACTATATTTTTATTGTGTACTTGTTAAATATCTTAATTTTTAATCCTTCCGCCCGAAAATACTTGCTATGTTTCATTTATGGAGATTCAAACTGCATGAACTTTTGGCCAGTTTTAAGATTGAATTTCTTTTGACAGCATTGATATGAGAAAATTGCAATCTATAGTACTTTTTCCTATAATTGAATTGATCTAATCTATTTAAGCTTTGAAGATTAGCCAAATTGACCCTGGAGAAGGGTAAAGTGAGGATTACATTGGGAATTAATATAGTTCATGCTTAGTGAAATTAACTTGTAAGTGCAAAGCAAGTGAGTAGTGGTATAATCTATCATTTTGATGTTGTTTTGATCTTGTGTTGTTGTTGGTAGAACAGAGAGGAGTGCTCGGAGTACATTTCCGGATCTGATCAACTTCAGAGTGGCGAAATTGAGTGGATTTCGGAGAGTGTTTGCTCATGTGGCACCTATTTTCTTCGAGCGTGGAATAGCTAAACCTGAAACCAAGGTGCCTTACATTTACTAAAAATGCATATTTTAATATTGTTTGGTTTTCTAAGAAGGTGCAGAGAATAAAGGAAACAAAGCAAAAAAGTGGTTCTGCATGCTTGACTCTTGATATACTAATTGGATATTAGAAAGATTGAAGGAAATTATGATTAAACGAAATTGCTCAATCACAATCTCTGTAAAGTTACTAACTTTTGTTGGCTTTATGTAACTACTTATCAGTAGAAACTTACCGGCATTGGAAAGGTTAAACAGACTGGAATTCTAGAGGTCGTTTTAAGTCACCTTTTTGGGAATTTGGAAGGAGGATCATTCTTCGGTAAATTCAGAAGGAGACAAAAATGAAAATGAGAGAATGGTATAAGTCTAGCAGAAACATGTGAAATTAGGAAAAGTTAGGTGATCTCTTGTCTATGTCATGGTGGATAGAGTTACCGACACTTGTATTGGAGAGAGGTATCAGGTACCATGTGGATTTGTCGAGATACGTGCAAGTTGGTTCGATCTCCGTATTTATCAAAAATAAAAACGAAAGCATGGTCAACTCAACTCTCTGTTTAGATGAGAAGTGTCAGCTCCTGGTTGTCATTTTATTGAAAATCTTTATAAACCTCTTTGAAATGAAAGAGTTAGATTAACTTGATTTTCAGTATTGTGCATTTAAGGTATCAGGAAAACCGCCAACTATTGCTGCCTTTTGAATTGCTCTCAAATATTTGTTTAGGACTGACTTCGATTGCGTGGAATGTTTCTCTATTTCTAGGAAATATCAAGCTTGAGCGTGGAGCCGTGTGAAGGGGAAACTCTTATAGTTACTATCTTTGAGATTCAGAGATCAGAGGTAACATCTTACGAATTATCCATTTTAAGTTGGTCACTTAATAAAAATAATTGTCCATTTTAAGTTGAGATCTTGACATGATTACTTCTGATCTCTAACTTCTTCTCTGTAAAGGTCAGATTCCAGCATTTATTGAAAGAGAGCACGAGTTTCGGTTTTTAGCTGTAAGACCTTCATAATCCTTCCTTCTCTTGCCTTTCTCTAACTGTATAAAATTAAATGTAACTTCAATTCATATACTAATATCAGAATTTTTTTCTGTGTTTAGGTAATCCCGGAAACGCTTAATGATTTGTTTTACATCAATCCAGCTGTAAGCACCCTGAGACTGCCCAGCCTTTTTTACCTCTGGTGAACCAATAATTTGTCTTACTGATCCATATTTGCGTTACCTCTTAATGCAGGTTATTTGTGCCCGTTATAGTGATGCGGAGTATCTGAAAAATAGATGCAAAGGTAATTTTTCTATCGCTTGGAAAGATAGCGAGTAATACAGGAAAACCTCATTATAACAATGTTTCACTATAACAGCCTGATTTTCTAGCTATAACAGTAACAATAAGAAAATGGGAAAAACTTCAACCGAAAATGAAACAACTGATGATTCATTCTTTTGTTTTTCTTTGTATGCTTCTTTCTTAAGTTCATGTTGTTTCATGCATCATATGTTACCATTCTGTGTGTATTGTTACTGTTTCATATCTTCTATTTTACCATTAGGTGATAAAGAAACCTTCTTCCAGCGGTATGGACGGTACAACATTGACAAGATATGGCGAGATGATATATTCCCTTGTCGTGTCTATCTCCGTCATTGGTCAGTTCCATCGAGTACTTATTAGTGTAAACAATATTCATTTCCGAAACTTGTTTCCTCAAATCTCTTAGTCGAACATTGTGATTTTGTAGTGTCCTGGCAGCTCAAAATCTTGGTAATCTAGCCTACGACAACTTTCTTGATCATACCTTCCTTGGTGACCGTAGAACTACAATACGTAAGTACTTGTCAACAACTGGTTCTGGAATCATGGAAGAAGAGCCTCCAGAGTTGTTAAAACAACGATATGGCGGTTGAATCTGATGCTGATCAAATGACATTGCACGATTTATAGTTTATTCCATTAGGTATCAAGCAACTTTGCTGACTAACTCCATATCAGGTAGTATATTAGAAATATTTGTGATTGGCATCACAAATAAACTGCATTGACTTGTAGTATGTATTGACAAACTTCATCTCAATCAAAAGTAAGTGTTTTCGACACGAAAAGCGCGATTATGCTAAAAGATCTATCAAAGTATATCATGTTGAATATGATGGAATTTCATATGCCTTTCTGAATGTACATTAGTTTGGTTTTGTCTAAGCACACAATGAAGAATAGTCTTGTTAGGAAAATTGATGGCTTATAAACTTTTGATGATATGAACTAACATCAACGTTCATCATTCTCATAACTCAAATACTCGTTGATTACAGGATACACATGCAAAACACGTGTTCATACACTAGTAATATAAACTTGAGGAAAAACCTCGATATAATATACGTTATTGTACCCTAATGGTAGAAAAGCTTTCTCACACCAAATCAACACAAGTTTTATTAGTTAACCAACCATAGTAGTATAACTAGACACGCGAACAGAACAAAATTGACTGAGTGGTAGAGTCGTGGAAACCATAGTAGACATATTCATACAAGAAACTAAAAGACACACTAATGGAAATACACTATTTTCACTTTTTGTTAACCCGTGATAGGCGAATTTAAGATCTAAATTCAGCAGGTATTTGAACCTTAACTTTGAGTACGCAATTCAAGTCAAAATGAATAGTTCTCAAATTAGCTCAAATCCACACTGTGATAAAGTGCTAGTGTTCTTGCAAATTGACCCTCCATTTTCATATGGTTCAATTTTAATATTATAAGAAATTTGATTCAAGAACATCCATTAAAGCATCTCCTTCAAAGATTGTGTAGTTGCAGTTGTAGTTCTCTTTGTGAACTCCATCAATCTTTGCTTCATATTCTTGAATTGACTACCTAAAAAAACACAACAATTATTATTACAAATATAGGTGAGAAAAGAATTAGAGACATAGCTAACATGTCCGATACTCGCTTTAGAGGTCCGTAACGTCTGAGGTCTCTAGTTGAGAAAGAAAGAATCTTATACATCTCATCACGATCCTGGTGGTTAACGTGTCTCTATTTTTTTATGGAGAATGAAATTTTTTCTTTTGTTATTTTTTTAGTTTTCCAACTAATTTTTCACGCGAATTCAAGATCTTTTAAGTTGGTAAAATGCAAAATACTATGACTACACCAACTATTCATTTAGGAAAATCGACACGAATAAACATATATATATGTATATATATTTATTTATTTTACCAATTGCCGAAGGTGATCAACTTGATAGTGCCAACACCACCATCACCATGGAGGATTTCAACATTCTTGATGGCTTGTGGAAGGATTTTAAGGATTAGAATATCAGCATCAAGAACAGAAGCTTTAAACAATTTTGCTGGTGGAATTGAGGAAATTGTGTTTGTTTCACAAGTGATAACACACATTCTAGTTTTTTTCTTTTTCTTTTTTTGGTTTAGATCTTTACTAATATAAATTGTTGATGCAATACAAATTGCATGAACTTAAGCTTCATTTATAGTTATTTCACCGTATGTTCACATTACATCTCTAACATGAAAATCAAATTATTTAGTAGTTGAAGATTTGAATTCTTCTTCACTCATGTGATGTCTGACTATATATGGTTATAAACTGTACAAAAGATGCATATAGACAGCCAACGACGAACCGGAAAATTTATTAGACAAAACATGACACAATTTTAGTACGATGAAAATATGATCTTATATAGGAAGGTATGAAGGCGAAGACTAAGATGGTTAGTAGCAGTATTCAATAATCATGTTGTTTCTTATATCAGAAATGGCCTCTTTTTTGCTACTAAATGTGAATCACAACTGTGTCTTTAGACGGTTAAATTAGAAATATATTGCATACTTTCAAACAGGGAGACGAAAAGAGTGTTCATTATTATATACATACATATATAGATAGAACTACATACAGTAGGATTCCATAAGTTCCAATTGGCCTAATAACTACTACAGATTTGGCAGCAGTATCTCTTTTCTTTCACAGAGCTACAACATTGCAGGTTACATAATATAATAGTTACTACATTGCAAATCCTCTTTTTCAAATTAGAAGTCGTCGTCTTCAAGGAAAGTCGATAGCAGAAGCCCTTGCACAAACTCACATTTCCTTGCCTTCTCTACTTGGTCTTCTTCAGATATTGGAGTTGGCTGAATATTTCTGTTCAACATAACACCAAGATTAAAAATGTAAGTGGAAGTTTGAAGTCCACAAAAGAGCCATATAAGAACAAGTTTAAAAGATAAACCCGGATTTTCCCTATTAGACATATCATGTACTCACTTCGAATCGTTCTAAAGAGAGGAAGATTTTTATATCTTGAGGTCTGAATGATATGTTATGTTTTGCCTATCGTGTTTTATGTCCTCTGTACTTTGTTGTATTTTTCTTTTAGCTGCTCTGATGTTTGTTAATAAAATCGAGGGTTCTTCCAAAAAGAGCCTCTCTACCCCATCGAGGTAGGGGTAAACGCACACTTACCCTCCCCAGACCCCACTTATGGGACTACACTGGGTTTGCTGCTGCTGGTGGTGGTTTTCAACTAAAGATGTGTATAATGTACCAAAATGTCTTTTGAATCTTGTGGTCTATAGAACATGCCGTTAAAAATGAATGGTAAGACATAACTGAAACAGTTCAATTTCAAATCCGACGAGTTATTGACCTATTAATCTGCAAAGCATGCCACTCATCAGTAATGCCTTGTCTAAACAATGTCAATTCTATTTAGTACACTATACAATGATGAACACACAAAACTCGAGACTAATAACTTCTCTAAGCATTGGCAAGTTTCCAACAGGAGTATCTACAGTTACTGGAAACTGAGAACTACCACAGGTAATATGAAAAAGGATCATTACCATTCAAAGGGATATACTTTTTTCCCGAAGTACAAAATATGGCAGCTTAAAAATTGACTTCACATTAAGAAGTTAAAATATGTTCCAAATACGACAATGAAAATAAGAACTTATGTGTAACTCGCCAGCAATGAAACAGGCAATAAAACATTATGTAAACATTGAGAAAAAGAACCCAATGACTCGAGGACAAAGAAACAAAAGAAAGAAGCCGAACTAGGGTCATTCATGTACTCTTAGGAGCACTAAGTCAGCTGGGACTCCATTCCCCCTTTTACTTTTACTTCCTCATCCACTTCCCACTTCCCAGCATCAAAGGCAGTGATAAAAGGAGACATAATAGAAGTGTAACAAAATGCTGACATACCTGTCAGACAAGTTCTCAACAGCGCTTTCTTGTGTTGAGCATGCTGCTAAAGCTTCATCAACCGAAGACAGAGGTTGAACTTCAGAAGGTTCATCAACCGAAGCTGAGCTGCTAATGAATGAAGATAACAAGGGATCAGGATCTGCACTGGTGGAAGAAACCAAATGGGAGGATCCCCTGAGAATGGATTGTAGACTTCCTTCTCTCAGCTCTTTTCTTATAATAGAAAGAGTTGAATTAGGTCCACCCCTTCGAAATCGTCTCTTGCGCTGAACCTGTTACACGGTCAATGAAATATAATAACTATATGGAGTCTAGCACAAAAAACAGACAGAAGAGAGATGCTGTATAGTTCTAGCAAGAGCTTGTGAACACAGAAAAGGCTTCATATTCAAATCCCAGTTAAGCAAAC
Organism: Solanum corneliomulleri; assembly: GCA_027704805.1. Classification (NCBI taxonomy): domain Eukaryota; kingdom Viridiplantae; phylum Streptophyta; class Magnoliopsida; order Solanales; family Solanaceae; genus Solanum; species Solanum corneliomulleri. The sequence goes on along the minus strand of JAKWIY010003063.1, from coordinate 67,066,594 downwards.
AAAGAAAAAGCACCAGAAGGATACCTTCAGTATATTTCCATGTTGCTGCGTAATATGGCCAACCAAATTTGTCCCGACCCTTTTAGCACAAACGGGGCATATCTGCATGTATATATGTGTTGTCTAAGTCAACGGATAACACAGACACATAAACCAGATATTTTCACTGACATTTAATACGAGAAGTGCTACAGGATCACGTTGGGTCATATTTACAGCATCCTTTGCACTAGCTATATATGCAACTCAGGCTTGAAGCATTTAGATACAATAATGTCTGTAAATATATATCGAGAGACAAAATATCAATCATACTTGTGATATCTTTTTCTATTTGCACCTAAGAAGTCTGAAACAATTGCCATGGAAGGAATCAAGGATAAGTCGTGTTGGGACATGGGCAAAGTTAAGATAATTACTCTCAATACCCTGAATGATGTGGCTAGCTTTTCATTATCAGATTACTTCCCTACTCCCCATATTTTCCTGTTTATATTTCTATTTCGTTTGAGCAGCAGAGTTCTAACACCAGAGAGTTACCACAAACATAAACTGAGATTATAGCTCATAACATAAGGAAAACAAACTTAATATTCCTGTGTACATTTTCTAGCAAAGCTGGCCGAAGCACCAACTCAGGTTGTACTTCTTAAATCTATTGAAATGAGAAAGTGACTATTAAGTCACAGTTGACTTTCTTTCTTTTAATATGGTATGCCACCCCCTGCTCAAGAATCGATACTCAATAGTGGTCCTTTCCCACTTTGCTCCCTTGGTAAAACGAATACTCAACCTTAGGGTAGGAGGATCCTCTCCACTAGGCTAAAGACCTCCATTTCAAACCTTTCCTATCCTTCACTATGACCATGAATCAGAGAACTCCAAAAATGAGCCAAAACACTCGAGAGCCTAAACATTTCCTTTTTCCAATGAAAATTATGAGGCAGATTACATGCTTTCAAAGGAGGAGAAGAAAAGGTGGGAGGTCGCTGGTATCCGCTGCCGCTGGATTAGTCGAGTTACCGACCTCCACCATTGGATAACCAGAAAAAAGAACTGAGACTATGAACAGTTCTAGGAATATTAAACATTGACTGAGATATTAATTGCAACAGCCAGAGGAGGGGGGAACCTACTATGATGTAAGCATGAAGCATTGATGCACCTAATGCTCGAATAAAGCATATACAGCTTAATTCCCTCCACAATCAATATACAAGGCAACAGAACATGAAGCTATCTTCTTCTTCTTCTTTTCCTTTATAGAAGTAAGAGAAATAAAAAACTACTATCCTGAAGCTTTGAATAGTGAACTTCAAAGCCTCTACTATATACACACTACATTGAAAAGGATAAGCAGAAATGAAGCATAGAAGTTAGAAGATTAATAAAGTCCAATACTTCAACATTTTCCTACATATAAGACGGTCTTGGGAGTAAAGAACTTCTCAATCATCCCAGCCAATGAATTCAGCTACGTCTCAATGCCAATATGATTGCTCAATCAAAAGGATATAAAGAAGAAATAAGTAAAGAGCTGTTCGTATATTATACCCCATTCTTAGCCTCAATAGCATGCTCTTCATCAATATGACAGCAAAGGCCAACAACATCAAAATCCTCGCCACAAAAAGGGCACAGGAATTCCGGTCTTGACTCCTCTTCACCCTCATACTCTTCTATGATATTATAGAAGTCTGCAAAATACAACCCAATTTCAATAATGAAAACCATAAATAATCATTTGTGACAATTCAAACAAACCACAAACAGAAAACACAAAACCAAGCAGTACGAATGTAATTCCTTTGTCTTTTTTCTTTTTAATCGGGTAACATATTGGATATCACCTCAAATCACATAATATCCTTCTGTCACAAGAAAGACGGCAGCTTTAATATTATTTGGGAGCAAACTAGTACTATTATCGTCTTGAACATCTTAAAGATACTTATAGAAAAATTATGAATTAAATTAAATTAACAATTAATACCCAATCCACCAAAATAATACACATGGACCGCATACTCTGAACCAGCTGTTCGGGCAAGCGAAAAAGGGAAGTAAATAATATATTAACTGAACTCCATTCGAAACAAAAACCCAGAAATGCAACTGTGAAGTCTCCTCTTCGATTTATTCATTTTTCCAGCAAAACATAATTTAATTTTTTTCATGTTAAATAATCTTAAAAGCATATTTACAATAAAATGTTAATTCTAATTTAGCGGGAGTAAGGACGGCATACACACTACCATCCCTAAACCCCACTTGTGATCTTACACAAGGTATGCCGTTGCTGTTTGTTGTTCATTCCAACTAATTCAAACTAACAATGATTTTCTTGGACCTCATACTCTACCCCCTTTATTTTTTCAAGGAAAGAACACTGAGTAACCCAAAAGATAAGAAAATACTAAACCCCTAACACCATATACTAAAACCCAGGATTGTAAATGTCAAGTTTTCCTTTTTTTCCCCCAGAAAATGTAAGTTCCCATTCACGTTCTTTCATTGTCTCAACCTCAGCTCACAAACTAATTCCTCCTTCCAATCCCCCCCAACCCCACAAAAAATTACTATTTTCCATTTCTATCCAGTATCTACACATATTATCTAAAAGATTAGATAAAATTATCCCTCACACTAGCCCAACGGGCATCCTTAGTAGCTCAGTTGCTAAACCCCTAACAACATAAACTAAAACCCAGAATTCCAAATGTAAAGTTCCTTTTTTTTCCCAGAAATGTAAAGTTCCCCTATACATTCCTTCATTTTCTTAAACTCAACGCACAAACTAATTCCTCCTTGCAATCCCCCCCCCCCTCCTCCCACACACACTAAAAAAGACTTGCTATGTTCAAATCCTGTCTACACATACATTATCTTAAACATATAAGACAAATTGACCCTCACACTAGCACGACGGTCAACCTTAGTAGCTCAGTTAATAAAAATCCAAACTTCCATCGTATCAATGAGTGTTCGATTCTCCACTTAATAATTTCCCCTTCCCCTAATCCCCCATCCTCAACCCCCAAAAATTAAAAATCAACCAAACTGAAAATGGAAAGTTAAGTGAGACAACACTAACCTGATCGAGATTGGTGACGTCGTGAAGAAGTAGTAAGACGAATCCACGAATCAGAATCCATCAAATTATCCCAAATTTTATTTCCAACAAAATTAAAGCTTAAATCTTTAGAAAATGTTCAAGAAATTGCATTCCCAAATACTAAAATTTCTCAAAGATCAAAACTTTATTATAAATTTTTGAAAACCCTAATGAGAAATTTGGAAATTCTTCGCGAAGTTTCGTGGAAATGGGAGGAGAAAATTAGCAAAAAGAGCCTCCAAATTATCACCGGTAACAAGTGTTGGAAATTTATATAGAATTTTGTGTTATTAATTAAGGCTTGAATTTGGGATTTAATTACGAAATAACCATCAAACCACTTGACAGGACATAATTGTGTCAATTTGACTCATCATGATGTGTATATTTTGTTGGAAAATATGGAACCTTGGTGAGCAAGTTTGGTTAATATGGAATTTAAAAGAAAATCAAAAATTTGTAGGGTCGAATTCAAGATAGGTTAAGTATGTCGAAATATTTTTAAATCGTATAATTTTAAATATGTATGTTGGAAGTTCGAATAAATGAGTTGTTAAAAAGAAAAAGTCATACTTTCTCAAAAGACGTATAAAGAAAAGTAGATCGAATAACTTAAGATTAAGGAAGTATTTATTAAGTATCTTCTTTGAAGTACACTATCTTTCGTGGGAGATTTCTTTTTTGAAATTCATGAATAAAGATGATATGATAGGCTTAACATATAGGTTTGACAAAATCTAATAATTTTTACTAAAATCATGTATATGTATTAGAATTCAATTTTTTTTACAATTGAGTCGTGTCAGATTGACAATAATTACTAATGTTTGTATTATGATATATTGTCTAATTTACATCTATTAGGTGTAACTCTTTCTTAAATTCTACACAAATACAAAATATTTTATACATTAAACTATTTTTTTTCTCCACGCTGTGCGAGGTCATGTTTTCATCTAATATAAGGTTCACTATTAAATATGTTTGATATTGTAATGAAATACATGTGTTAGTATAAGAACAATTGATTATTAAAAAAAATCCATCATAGTTTTCCTTAGAAGCAAATCATAATTACATGTTTATGTACCAAATAATTTATTAGCTCATTAAAAGAATCAAAATGAACTTTCAAGTTGAAATCCAAATATTACTATTTACAATTGAAATTTCATTTTTCTTAATATTTTAATTTTGTTTTCTATGAAACGAACGCGCGTTCATGAAAGTAAATATGTATAATGTAACACAAACTAAAAGTGATCTCCACATTGATTATTACCAACATAATAACATGTATATATGATGTAATCACATAAACGGAAAATAGAAAGAACAATAATATATATGAATTGATAGAGCTTCGACTTAAGAAAAATATAACAAATAGTTCAAGAAAAGAAAGATTATCATGACTATTAGATACAATGAATCAAATTATGCATAGTGATTAAATATCTACAACTTGGATGCAAAAACTAATCTAATAAAGACGATAACTGCGACATTAACAAACAGTTATATAATTAGTGTAATCCCATAAATGAGGATATACACAAGTTTTATCCCTATTTTTATGAAGTTTAAGAGACTGTTTCAATCGACTTTGGTAGATTTTTAAAATAAGTATATAATTAAATTTTGGAACCTATTTATACATTAAAATAAGGAACTAACAAGTAACAAGTGTGCTAATCCCTTCAAGAAACACTATAAAATTATGAAACATTTTGGGATTTATCATCATTATTATAATTATGTAAATAAAACACATGGCACAAAGCTCTCGTAGCTCAGTTGGTTAGAGCACCCGTTTAGTAAGCGGGAGGTCTTGAGTTCGACTCTCAACGAGAGCATTTTTTTATCATCCTCTCGTCATTAGTTCGATAGTCAAAACACGAATTTTTATTTTTTTGAAAATTATCTAATAAGTATTAAAAGTCATAGTAATTGACAATTTAATTTAAGTTATATGAAAAAAATCTAGAGAACGATATTTTTTGAAAAAATAAAATAATTAAAAGCGTACACACATGTTAATGACGGAGGTTGATAATTGTATTACATGGTAATGGTAGTAATCGTAGCTAAAGGTGGCGGTTGATGATAGCGATTGTTGTTAATCATACGTGATTGATAATGATGACTGATGATTACAATAGGCTATTAAAAAGAGACTTCGTGGTTCGATTTGTTTCAAATATTAATCAAAATAATTAAAATTTAAATATTTATCAACTACAAATAAATAAGCCCTGCCCGCTGCCATAAATTAGACAGATGGTGAAATCTAGATTTAACTACTTTAATCTTTTACATTTATCAACTAGTAAATAGTAATTAAATAGTATTAATTAGCTAAAGAATAATCATGTTGTCATTAACTTATAGTTATTATCAAAACTTATATTTTACATAAATTTATTTTCCATGTTTATACCAATCTATTTTCGAAACTTGAATGTCTATCCATAAACTAATCGGGATATCCAAATACTAAGAATAAAAATGTTTTTTATTAAAGTTTTATAACTATAAATATAAAATTTTTGTATTGTATGAAACACCATAAATAAGAGTTTAGAATATTTACTTACCTTACTTAGTTAAATTGAAGATTATTAATTAAAAGTATATACCAATACTTCCTCCATCTTAGTTTATACACTTTTCTGATCTTGATATTCAAATTCTATCTTTGATCGTAAATTTTTTATATAGTTTTAACTATTTTGAATTATCAATTACTTCACAAACGTATAAATTTATCTCAAAAATATTGAAGATTCAATACACATATATTCAGATAAACTTAAACAATCATAACTCTTAAAAGAATAATTTGTACTATTGAAAGAAAACCAATTATTATGTTGTAAAAATATATCAAAAAGGTATTAAAATAAAATAAAACTAGACATTAAGGGACTAGTTGATATATGGAATAAGGTGGAATAAGTAGAATTAAATTCATACCATATTTGATTGACGAACTATTAAATAATACCTTAAAACTTAACATACTGTAAATTAATCAATGAATAGGATAGATATAATACATAAATATACCTTGTAATATAGTTTTATTTTATATTTATGCCTTTTAATTTTAAATGTGCATATATAGACACTTAAATTTGTATAAAATTGAATAAATAGACACACAAATTTTACGTGTCACAATGTACATGGCATACAAATTCCCATGTAGATGTTATGTAGAACGTTTGTATTAATTTATTTAATTTTATACAAATTTAAATGTCTATTTGTGCACACTCAAAAATTGAAGAGTGTTAAATATGAAATTAAATTAAATTAAAAAATATATTTATATATTTTGTCATTAGAATATACTTTATTAATCCGAAAAAAGTGAGTTCTACTAACACTAAAACTCTTAGAACTTTTCAACAAATTTTAAAATCGGTAATATAGTTTATTTAAAAATATTATAATAAAACCCTAAATAACATCTAACTCCTAAAATAGAAGAAACTAAAAAAATAAGTTGTATAAACAATGATATAATTAATACACATATTACATAAATCACAGATATCGGGTACAAACCCTAATAATGTAATACTTAGATTTGGAGGAAAAAACTATATTTTTCCGCGCGCGTGAATTCAAATTTAGTCGAACACGAACGATATTCATATTTAGTCCATGCACCAAAAGAAAGTTATTTTTTTGCTCATCATGTATTATATATTTCTATTTGTTTCTTGATAATTAATAATTGAAGAAGAAAGTATCTGATGTCTACTTCCGGTGCATGTATGAACTCCGGCGAGTTTTCCGGCGAGTTTCCGACGTTCCGGTTGCTAGTGGTGGATGATGATACGTTTTATTTAAATAACTTGGAACAAACACTTAAGAAGTGTCAATATGAAGGTATTCAATATTTCTGCTCAATTATTTTGATGCAATATTTTTATTAAGTTCAATTGTAATTTTTTTTCGAGTTTTGAGGTTTTTTTGGGAGAAATATGTTAGTTTAGGCGGAGTTAAGATTTGAAATTTATGAGTTTTGACGTTAGAACTTTAACGATTTTAAGTGTTAATTACTTTGTCTTAATGTAATATGTGTATATATTTAGTGGAGTTATTTAATAGAAATACATTGTTTGAACAAAAGTTATCAGGTCAGAGCTAGAGCTTCTAGCTCCGGCCTTAGTATAAGTAATCACATAGTGGAGTTTGGTGAAGTTAGAGTGTACGTAGACCTTACTTTTTACCTTTGGAGGTAAACATGTTGTTTCTAGTAACACTCGACTCAATGGAAAACATATCTAGTAGGATTCGTTGTACAATAATAACATATTAACTGTAATCACACAAGTGAAGTCTGGTAAGGTAGAGTGTACATAGACCTTACTCTTGCCTTGGGAGGTAGAGAGGTTGTTTATGGTAACACTCGATTCAAGTGGAGTCTGGTAAGGTAGAGTGTACGTAGATCTTTGAGAGGTAGAGAGATAGTTTTTGGTTAACACTCGACTCAAGGAAAAGCATATCAAGTAGGATTTATTTGAAATTAACCAATTTTAGGCTAGTTGTAGATCGCGCAACCTAATGCACTTTTTCATGGTTCGAGACCGATAATGAGGAAGCTCACTAGAAAGGAGTTTTACCATAAAAAAATTATCCATTTTGTTCTATTTTATGTGGTATTGTTACTATTCTGAGAGTTAAAGAGTTTCTTCTTTTGATCAATTTGGTTTTCGTATATGTTTCAACTTATAATACTTTTTATATAGTATCTAAATATGTAAATTTTGTTTCAGAAATTTGAAGTTCTATCTCTGAATCTGATATTAAGTAGACTTGATCCTCTTATTCTGAACCTCGCGAGTCGTGACATAAAATGGAATGGAGTAGAAGTTCTTTAGGTGATTTCGAAAAATGGATATGCAGAGATTGATCCTGAACAGAACTTTTTTTTTTTACTTACTTCTTTTCTTGTCCTCACAATTGGTTTCAATGTAATGGTTGGTTTCTTCTAGTCACCACGTGTAATCGAGCAGAGGATGCATTGTCATTGCTACGCGATAACAAAAACAACTTTCACTTGGTTATTATCGATGTCCACATGCCAGACATGGATGGTTTTGAACTTCTTAAGCATATTGCTCTGGAGATGAACCTGCCTGTTGTAAGTGAGTATCCTGCTTCATGTAATACAAACTAACGTTCGTTCCTAAGTTTAGAAACGCTTATTTTTTGTACTATTTGTGTTTGGATAGTGATGTCTGCAGATGATAGTCGAAGTGTAGCTATGAAATGTGTGATTGACGGTGCACATTATTGTCTTATCAAACCGGTGAGCATGGAGTCACTACAGAACATTTGGCAACACATTGTTCGACAAAATAAGGACGAGTGGAAGTGCAAGATTTTGAATCAATCAGGAAATGTGGAACAACCGAAAGAAGTTGAGTATTCGTGTGTAACTAATGAAGTGAGGTTGAAAAGCTCAAAGAAGAAAAGGGCAGAGGAATATGAAATGGAAGAAAGGAGTGATACAACCACATTGAAGAAGGCACGTACGACTTGGTCAACAGAACTTCATAGAAAGTTTTTAGAAGCTGTCGACTTTTATGGAATCAACAGTATGAACCACTTCACCTTTCTTTTTGATATTTTTAACATAACTGATCTATGTATGTTTTTCCGATTGTCTGGTTATCTTGCATCAGAAGTTCCATAATAATCATACACTATACCCCTGATGTGTAGTCTTGTTTTCATGTTTTCTGTTCCGTTTTGCATTTACATGATCTCGTGCTCAGAATTGGTTTCCAGATTTGTTTAGTTAGTTTCTATCGCGAGAATGATGGAATGAGTTCTTACCAGCTGAGTTATCGTTATAACCAAGTTTCCGTCTTGTCTTATGTCTTCTCTCTTCTTCTTGATTTTGTTGGTAATGTGTTTGGATTAGAGACCTCATTTGAGTAGTGTGATTCCTCATCAACGCAGAGCTTGTCCGTACCTGAATCCCATGCTTCTGTCTCTTTGTTTGTTACGATACTAGAAATGATGGATCTGTCAAAAACATGTCTACTATACAATTTATTATCTTCTCTGCATTCCTTATTGTCTTAACTCTATCTACACATACAGAGGCAGTTCCCAAGAAAATTCTGGGACGGATGAATGTTGCGGGGCTAAAAAGAGAACAAGTTGCTAGCCATCTTCAGGTACATTTTCCCCATTTCAAGAATGTAGTACACATATATATCATGTTTACGAAACCTTTTCTTGGTGAACGATTTCATGTATCTTGCAACATGTAGTCAGTCGAGATGTCCCTGACATCTTCACTAGTTAGTAGGTCGAAACAATGGTGAAAATAACTAGAATATAACACAATGAAACCAAATGATCCGTATAGGTGACACTGGTTAGTTGCTTGATCTATTGATTGAGCACTTCTTAGAGGCGTAGTCGATTGATTGCTTGAAATACTCATGTAGTGGCAACCATTTTCTGCAGAAACACAGACTGATTCAACGGAAGAATCAGAGTGAGCAGAATAATGCTTGCATGGGAGATTCGGAAGCAACCATTGGGACAATGTCTAATCGTTTTCAACCTCTTGCTCCTATTAGTCAATTTCCCGCTCAAAATCTTGCCATATGGGGTAGGCCTGCAACAAATTCTCCGATGTTTGTTCCATTAGCAGACCAGAGAAACCATTTTAGCTTTGAAAATCCTATGTCGCGATATCAAGGTCAGCAACAGATGAACAATCGAAATGAGCAAGTTAACTTGCTTTATGGAATCCCAACAGCTGTGGAACAAAATCCGTCCTACTTTGGCATGAATATGCCAGTAGGACGGATTTCTCAACCACAGTTACAAGCTCATAATATGCTAAGAGAATCCAACAAGTTCCTATCTCAGAATGGTCTCGTTCACAATCCACGAGATAGTATGTACAATCAGGTTCCTCGAGCATCATCTTCAGCGATGGACTGCTCATTGAATCAAAACATATCGTTTGCAGGAAGCACCTTTCCTATGGGTGGTAATACAGCAACATCAACAACCAAGGAAGATGTTAACTCTGATGATATTTTCAACGAGCTGTATCAGGAAAATGTTGGATCAACCCTGGATACGTCTTATCATCCTACTATACACCACGGATTCTGGTCAATGGAGCAGAGTGGACAGAATGTAAATAGTAATACTCTCATCGCAGAAGCAGTTCTCTGTAGCGGGCAAGAAATTGGACATGTTAATCCTGTACCTCGTCCATATGTTAACGCTGAAAGATATCCCAGTTCAAGCTATCAGAGTGCCACTTTTCCTGAGCCATCTGATCAGGACCTCATCAGCGCCATGCTCGAGCAGGTTGGTCTTAATTTGCTGTCTTTACATCGCTTCATTACTAGTTCTTATGTTATCTCGAAGTCTTTTAGTCCTTTCAAAGGTTATAGACAACTTCTTGTACTCTTATCTTTCCATTGTATCTGCTTTGATACGTTTTCCCTTGAATCGAGGGTCTATCAGATTCAACTTGATTACGTTCCAAGGCAGAGGTAAGGTTTGCATATGTTCTACCCTTCCCCAGGGGATTACACTAGGTATGTTGTTGTTATTTTGGTACTCTTATCTATTCGTTGCTATTATAAGACTTGTCTAAGATGAGGTTTAGTGGTGCAATATGGTCAATGAGGATTCATATAATTGTCCCTCGAGTTGCTTGAGCTTATAACTCTCATGTTTACTAATTCGGATTAACTTTCTTGTACCAGCAACAACACGAAAGTGATGAACCGGTTGCATATGCTCAGTTTGGTGACGACAATAAGAATGCATTAGGAAATTTTCCAACGTAAGATGTGAAGAAACTCCGTTTTTCGTTCACTGAAGCTAATTTTCAGCTGTGAAGCTGGTAATTAGCTTCAGTAAACCAATGAAACTCCGTTTTTCATTCATTGAAGCTGATTTTTTGACGTTGAATTTTGGTTTTTGAGCAAATATTTGCACTCTAAACCAGATTAGTTTTGATTTTTTTCTCTCTCATTTCTGGATTGATTTTAGTGTGCAGAATTGAATTTAGAATTTCCTCAGTTTATTATTGAGCTTCGTGAGTTCAATTGAAATCATTATTTTTATGTCTCAAAAGAAATTATAATATATTTTCATAGTTACGGATTGTTACAAGGCATATAATAACATTTGATATTTAAATATGGTTAGTGAAAACGATAATCTCGTTTTCTCTTTTTCTAAACAATAATAAGAAAATTATATTCACAAAATAATCAATCATGAAAAAAGAATATGCTTTCTACTGTTGCTTGCTTAACCACGTGATGAATACATCCAACAAAAATGAGACAAATTTTACTATATGATTCACATGTATTGGTCTGTTGTCTGATAATATAATATTAATAATAATACATAGTAAAAAATATCTAAAATTTATTATTTTTTTCACAAAGCTTCATATCTTAATTATTAAATGTTCAATTCCTTGTCCCTAACACATTGATCAAATGAGTTGCATACACTACTAATTCCGAGAAATATAGTTCAATACACAAAACATTCGACCCATATACAAACTATCTAATACAAACATTAATAATTGCTTCCACAACTCAAGACACGTTATAAGTCACACGAAGTCGATGAACTTAACTTAAAATAAATTCAATTGAGATTAAACTTGCAACACAATCATCAAGTCTACATTCTTATGAGCTCTCAAAATGATTTTGCTCTTTTTCTTATCATTCTAGATTCTACTCTTACACCTATCCCCCCTCTTACTCTACCAACCCAAAAAAAGGTACTACAAAGACAACAATAAGTACAACATTATCTTCCTCTGCTAAGCATAAACAGAACCACATGAAAGAGCCATCAACAAGAATGCTGCTTGTTCTTCTTCACCTAACTTCCTTCTGTGTGTAGAGTTTGATCTTGGTCTTTGCAAACCAACTTCTCGATCAAAATGCAGTAATCGTTTCTTGTATGGAATGCATTCGTTCTTCACTATTACATTACTCGTACTTTCTCCACTACTGCTTGTACTGCTACTGCTATTGCTACTCTGGTTCTGTTGATGATGATTAACAACGCTCTTAGTCGAAGATTTCTTTGATTTCTTGTCGTCTTTGTTCAATCCCAAAAGAGCTCTTCTCTTCTTCCTGCTCCTTATTCCACATGCATTACACAAAGACTGCATTCGCCATCGTGATCAAATTATTAGATTCAAGTTCTTTCGTAAAATCATAGACAGCCTATGATAAACGCGTCATAACTCACAAGTAAAAGATCAACCTAACACATTTACAAGCTGAGTTGAGACTATAGACCAAGCGGATCAACACTAGCCACTGGGTACTATATCCAAACCACCACCATCAAACTCGTGGCGTCTTCATAGGTTCAATTATGTATATTTTAAATCTTAGCTAAGCCACTAAGACCAAACCCTATTGCTCAAATTCTTCAAGAGACACTACGTACATGTTCAATCATCCAAAAGCAATGCATTTTTAGGTATCAGTGAGGTAACATTTCGGAGAGTCTAAGCAACGTATCCAAAACGCCAAGCACAAATTTCTATTTACAAAACTTCCTTTTGATTGAACATACCACAATTATCTTGACACAATTCCACAATAAGTAATCCTTCTATATATACAACTTTCGACTAATTATCGACAACAATCATTGTTTAACTATTCATATAACAATTATACAAGTCAAAACAACACTTCAAGCTCAATCAAACACTATCATATAAGATGAAACAAACCAAACTACGCAATCAAAATTGATCAAGTAAATAGACCAAATTACTGACCTTAGGTCCAGCAGGTCCACCTCTCCACAGAGGAGTTTTTGTGGTTCCACAATCAACACAAGTTTTTTGGTTAGTCTCTGATGAGACCCTTTCTGGGGTGGTTTGATTTTGCCCAATCATCTCACCAGTTTCTTGAACCTAAAAATACCATAGAGAACGAATTCATATCAAACACTAATCAACAAATAAAAGGGATAAATTACAATCAAATGGCAAAATAACTCACTTTGTCACTTGTATCCACCATTGCATTCACCACTTCTCAACAATCACAGCTCAAATCTACTAAACCCAAATGATAAAACGGAAAAAACAGCTGAATGAAGAACGTTTATCCCCAAATTAGCAGGATTAACCACTGTTCAACGATCACAACTCACAACCAAGTGTTTTTCACTAGAAACTAAGCACAACCCAGATGATAAAGTGACAAAAAACAGCTGAATAAAGAACGTTTATCCCCAAATCAGCAGAAAAAACAGAGGAACTCCTTCTACATCAGCTAAAACGCAAGTGAAATGAAGAAAAAAACACCTTGATCAACCACTGCTCAACGATCACAACTCACAAACAAGTTTTTTACACCAAAAACCAAGCACGACCCAGATGACAAAACAGCAAAAACCAGCAGAACAAACACTTTTTATCCCCAAATTAACAGAAAAAACCCAGAGAAACTCCTTCTACATCAGCTAAAACGCAACTAGAATGAAGAAAAAAACACCTTGATCAACCACTGCTCAATGATCACAACTCACAAACAAGCTTTTTACACCAGAAACTAAGCACGACCCAGATAACAAAACAGCAAAAACTAGCTGAATAAACACTTTTTACCCCCAAATTAGCAGAAAAAAATCAAAAAAACTACCTCCACCTCAACAAACAAGCTCAACAACAATACTCAAAATGAACAAAAATACTTAATAAACTGAAGTTCAGCTTCATAAAAACTGAAACTACGAGGATATAGATTAACCGACATAAAAAAAAAAAAACAGAGGCTGCGAGAATGATATAGAAGATAATGATGAACGGACAAAAATGAAAAAGAGTCTGTAGCCGAAAAAAATATAAAATTTGAGGGGTTTATAAGGAAACTGAGTACGGAAAAACCCTAGAAGATCGGCAGAGGAAAAGACTAAAATACCCTTTTATGAAAATTTTGATTTAATACTCACTCTTACCCGCCAAAAAAAGATAATTGGGTTTTAATTGGAAACGGCGCCATTTAAATTTTGATATTTGCCGCTCAACTCCAAACTAGGTTTTTTTCCATTAGTTTGATATTCGTTTTGGAGTCGAATAAATTTAATTTGTATAAAAAAAATATATTTGTATTTAAAATATCTTATTAAGAATTACTGTAAAATAGCTTTGTTTAAAGATTAATATAAGTCAGTAAAAATCGAATTACGAAATTAAGCAGGACTGTATTGCCGCAAACATTAAAAGTATGATATTTGATATCTATTTATAGTTTACGAGATTAAATTTTATAAATTTAAATGTCCATCTCATTCTATGATAATTATCAAGATGACTGAAACTCATTTTTAAATTCAATAACTCGACTATAAAATAAAAACAAAGGGAGGTGGGGAGGGAGGGGTTGTATTTATCGGTATATAGTACCATTATTCAATAACTCGACTATAAAAAAAAATAAAGAGAGGTGGGGAGGGGGGGATGTATTTATCGGTATATAGTACCATTGAAGAATAAGGCGGATTAATACGAAACTAGGCAGCTAGCCTTTCAGTATTAATTAGAAAGATCTCATATTCAAATTCGGAAAAAAAAAAAAGTTTGGGGGTAGGTAGAAATAAAATCAAATTAAAAAGTGTAGTTAGTTTCCAAAATTTATGCAAACATGTAGTCAACACACCTAATTTTTTATGTTTGTCTATTAGTACTAGTGCTATTACAAGCACCTTAAATTGAGAATATTCTAGCCAACTCTTAATGGACCTTTTTGTAAGGTTGGTGTCCTCCAAATTAATATAAAGTAATATTATTTAATTTATTTCATACCTTTTAAAAAATCAATAAGATTTTGGCCTAATTTTATTGTTCTAGTTTTACAACTTGTATGACTATCTGACTAAGTCAATTAACATCTCCTAAACTATAATTGAAATCTCAAAGATATATCTTAATTAAATTAAGATTTGATTATGATTGAACTCTTTTTTTGGTATTTTCTTACACTTTTTAATTTACGTGACATCCGAACATCTCTCACACGCTTCAACTACGTGGTAAGTCAAGGTGTACAAACTTTTTTAAAAAAATTAATAATTATAGGTCGCTAATTTAGTTAAACTATGTCGATCGTATTCTAGAGGATACTTTGCCTTATCCTAATGATCATGAGTAAGTTATAATAGAACATAATCGTGCTTTAAAATTTAGTCATAGATATTCACTTAAATCAAAGTAAAAAACTTATTATCATGCATTTAAATAAATTAACACGCACACTTTATGTTTCAAATATTGCATAATTAGATAAATTAAACGTAATTAGATGTAAACGTAAATACAAATTTATAACTTTATGGTATCTATCTAAAGTTTTTTTTTTAAAAAAAAAAAGAAAAAGTATAAAAAAAAAGTGTCTACTTAAAAGTAAAAAGGAAAGGTGTATACAAAAAATGTCAACTATGTGGTACTTGAAATAAACAGGTTAGAAAAGAACAAAATAAACTAAATAATTAATGGAAAATAACTTTTTATGATTTGTTAGACTTAACCATTTATCATAATTTTATACGCAATAACATATCTAGTATATTCTCATACGTACGATTTGAAAAAGATAAAATATGTATATATTTTATCTGTATCATTTTAAAATATGAAAATTATTTTTGATATACACTATATTCTAAGTAAATATAATGTAACGTTTTAATCAAATTTATTATTAATATAAGTTTGTCTCAACTTATTTGGGACAGAAACATTTATATACACACATTATTAATAAAGGTGTGGCACTCATAAATGAGAATCCAAAGATGATAAAGGCCCCCAAAATTGCTATGTATAATTATGAGAAGGAAAAACAACTCACTTTTTGATTCTATTTTTGCCAAGGGCAAAGAAAAGAGAGACCAAATTTTGGATCTGATAGTGAACCTACTCAATAAAATGATATTATACAATCAGAAACTATGAGAATAATGTTAATACTAGAGCCGTCAATATGGGTTAGGTTTGTTGGATTGACCTGGTCTAACCCGAATTTAGTAGGGCTGAGATAAGATTTTTGGAGCCCATTTAAGAAAAGAACTTTTTAGCCCGACCTGAATAAGCCCGTTGATTTGAGGGGCTTGAGAAATATCGGTAGAGTCGGCCCGTGGGCTAATAAAATTTAATTAAAAAATATAATATAATATTAAATTTAAAATTAAAGAGAGTTCAAACTCAAAACAATTAGATTAATATTTCTATTTAGATATTTATACTTTTACTTGAAAAAACTTAATAATTTTTTTTTATTTCTTGAAAATGGTAACTTAACTTAATAAATATTTTATAAAAGCAATTTTATTTGTGAATTTGATTAACAAATAGTAACATTAACATCATGTAATATTGTTTTGTCGATATTTATGATAACATTTTTAAATTATAATTTATAATTTATGTTTATATATATAATATATATATATAATTTTTTTAAAAGTGTGCTGACGCGGCAAGCCTATAGCCCATGTACTTGTGGGTTGAGCCGACCATTTTCGCGCCCACATCAAAAATGGGTTAGCCCAGCCTGATTCGTAAAATGTCAAAGCATGTATGGGTTAATCCGGATAGGGTGAGCTAGCTCCTATTGACAGCTCTAGTTAATACTATTGATAAGCAAGGAGAAACCAGTTTAATAAAAATTTTAAATTAATATGATTAAATTTTGAATACTAAATGCATAAAGTAAAAGAGAACGAAGGTATATGAATGTGATATATGTAAAATAATAACATAGTCAATATATAATCTCTCACGTAAAATCTAATGAAATGTACCTTTGTGGGTAAGAGACAATATGGTATGTGTGAGACAAATTTTGATACGAAAATTTTATGTCTCTAATTAAGGGGTAGAATTAGTCCAAGTATCTTATTCATTAACCACATAATTAACAGATAAGCTTTATCCTAATTGCCTCAACTTCATTTGTTAGAAATCCAAATGAAGGATACATAACAATAGGATTATCCAATCCTGCAAATACATATCATTAATCATATATCTCGAGTTTATATTACGAAAAAAAAAAAACTTACTTATTTAACATGCTCACGGTATGAATTTAAATTTACTAAATATATATAGGTTATTTTTAGTTCAAGCCACTAAATAGATGAGGTCAATTCTTTCATTAAAAAAAACAAAGAACTAAAAGATAAATCACAAATATTTGAAAATCGTGATAAGACTTTATATTATTTTGATAGTAACAAATTCAACTCATTTATTTTAGTTCGATTGGTTTAATGCAAAGAAAAGAGACATCATTTTCAATCAAGGAGTATAAATTCGAGGAGATTCAGATTGAATATGAAAATTTTCATTTGAGATTTTAATTCCGACTAATAGACATCATTTTTTCCCTTTGTGTCTTATCGTTAACTAAGTCTTCAGATTGAATATGAAAATTTTAATTCCGACTAGTAGACATCATTTTTTCCTTTTGTGTCTTATCGTTAACTAAGTCATGATACTAATTTAAAGATTCTTAGGTCTTACAAGATAATAACCGATTCAATGATTAAGAACAAATAATTCAAAGTTTATTCATATAAACAAAGATAAAAGATGAAACATGTAGAATTGTATTATTTTCTTGATAAAGTGAAGTATATAATTGTACTAATAATGAGAAAACATATATACTTCGACATTATTTATGGACCATTATAAATCTATGTTGCTCAGACTCTTCAAAATGTCAAGCAATGCGTGTCGAATTTTAGAAAATCAACACGAGTGCACCGTTGAAAGTGAAAGAGTCCGTACACCTTAGATTATAATTATAATCTACTCTTCTTCATTGGTCCCATTTCCTTTGCCTTTGCCCTCAACAAATGCTTTTGTATTTTCCCAGTAGCAGTCTTTGGCAATGGTCCAAAAACAACTGATTTTGGAACCCAAAACTTAGGCATTTTCGATCGACTGAAGTTGATGATATCGTGAGCCAACTTCCGTTGATCTGTATCCTTCAAATCAGGCTTCAACGTCACGAATGCACATGGTGACTCACCCCATTGCTCGTCGGGCCTTGCAACTACAGAGACCTCAAGTATTGCAGGATGTAAGTACAGGATGTTTTCGACTTCTACACTACTTATGTTCTCACCTCCAGAATATGATGATGTCCTTTGATCTGTCTTTGATTTCTATGTATCCGTCTAGATGTTTAACTGCAAGATCACCCGAATGATACCAGCCTCCAGCAAAAGCTTCCTCGTTAGCTTTCGGATTCTTCAAGTAACCTTTCATTACAATATTACCTCTAAAGACGATCTCCCCTATTGTTTTTCCATCTGCTGGGACAGGTTTCATGTCGTTTGTACTGACAACGTCTAAATGCTCTAGACCAACGTACCTGACACCTTGGCGTGCTTGTAGACGTGCTTGGATGTCTGGAGGAAGTAAATCCCACTCGGGCTTCCACGTGCATAGAGTGGATGGACCATAGGTTTCAGAAAGGCCATAAGTGTGTAAGACACGGAAACCACGTTGTGACATTGCAGCAAGTACAGATGGAGGAGGAGAAGCACCAGCTGTGCTTACGTGCACAAGACGAGGCAGAGGAAGGATAGTCTCCTCTTTTGGGGCGTTAACTATGGTGTTGAGTACCACCGGTGCAGCAGAAAAATGAGTCACACCAAGATGCGCTATGGCTGAGTAAACAGCCTTAGCGGTTACCTACATGCCAGATAATCAAAGTTAAAAACAATACAATCGAAGTCAGATTTCATAATAGTACCCAATGTTATTGCCCCTGTCCATTCTACATGTCAGAGTTACGCGATATGGTGAAAGATAAAACAACTACACGTGTATTCGTTTATGTTACTCTAGTTACAATCGGACAGAAAAAAGAAACAAGGAATTACCTGTCTAAGACATATGTTAGTCCCACAAACCATAGCAAGTGTCCAGACGAAGCACCAACCATTACAATGAAACAATGGTAGAGTCCATAGATACACAGCTCCCTCTGGCATACTCCAAACCACCGCATTACTCATAGCCATAATATAAGCGCCACGATGGTGCAACACCACTCCTTTAGGACTAGCTGTTGTGCCGGAAGTATATCCCAATGCAATGGTTTGCCATTCATCCTCTGGTGCCTTCCACGTAAAGTCTGGATCACCAGTTTCTAAGAATTTCTCATATTCAATTGCGCCTTTCTCAAGAGCATATTGAACCGGCGTTGGATCACAGTTCTTATCAGCAATCACAATCAACAGCGGAGCATTAAAGTTTCCTTTACTGTTATTTTCCCATACTCTCAACGCTTCCTCAGCCAACGGAAAATACTCTTGATCCACCATGATAATAGAAGCTGAGCAATGTCCCAAAAGAAAAGCAATTGTTTCCGCATTTAGACGAACATTCACTGCATTTATAACAGCTCCAGCCATTGGAATTCCGAAATGAGCTTCATACATAGCCGGGACATTTGGGGCAATAACCGCAACCTATCAACGAAGCAAGTTAGTAGAGCATAAACATATATAGGGGCGGCTCAACATAATTGGAAGCATAAAGTTAAATTTTAATTAGAGGCCTAAATGTTTTCATTTTAGATTTATTATTCTAATTTTTGGATGCAAATTATTAGTGGAATATGGGAATAGAATCTACGTAGATGTTGCATCTACCTCGTGAAGATAGAAATATTATTTCCGAGAGCCCTCGTATCAAGTACAACAAAAGAACTTACTAGATCATCCATGGGAATACAAACAACATTACATTTCACTAAATGAACAAGAAATATTGATATCCATAACAAACTAATTGGAAGTTTCTGCATTTTCTCTATGTTCATTTAATATGTTAAAAACAATCTGCAAAAAAAATAAAATAATAAAAGGCGGTGTATACAATAAAAATAATAATAATAATATCTGTAGATCCAAAAACATGAAATGTAAAATTTTAATTTCTTGTTCATTCTGTTAAGGTGATATGAAACTATTTATTTATTTTGGTTTCACGCTCGATCTTTCATGTACGATATCTATATAATATAAAGTTCGAGTAAAATCAAATTCAAAGTTCGACTAAAGTTAGACAAGTATTATTATTTATGATCATCAAAATTAATCACAGCGTATTTATATCAAATCGAACTAATTAATCATGATTATGAGATAGGAGTAATGATTATGTGAATAAAAAAGTATAAATAAATATACATACATCTATTGATTCGATATAAACACTCGATAAAACGTAAAAGTAACTGAAAATTTACCGTGCTTCCAAAGGTGACGGAGTTTTTAGTTAGAGCAGAGGCTAATTGACGGCAACGCCGGTAAGTCTGGTGCCATGTGTACTCAACGGAGCCGTGAATTAACGATTTCCGATTGGGAAATACGGTCGCCGCCCTCTCTAAAAACGATAACGGAGTTAACGCCGTGTAGTTCGCCTTGTTCCTGGGAAGATCATCAATATCTCTCTCCGGAGCCATTTCTCTCTCTATAAAACACTCTCTCTCTCTCTAAAAGAAACAGAGACTCTACACAAATCCAGGGAAATCAACACTATTTATATTTATATAGAGAATATATCTTCTAATTATAGAAGGTTTGTTTCTCTTTATCTTTTTATCTTAAATATGTAGGAGTAATATATATATTTTAATTTGAAGAAGCGGCGGAGGTAGGGTTTTTAATAAGAAGATAAGAGATTTGATTTTGCGATATATAAATAAATAAAGTTTTTAATTATATATGCATAAAATAATATTTTATGTTCAAATGGGTTCAGACGGAACTCGTAATAGAAGGTTGGCGTCGCCCTGATTTGCACTAATGATATCTCATAGACAGTCTGAACTAAACTATGATTTTATTACTCCAAACTCATTTGTTTTATAATTTTATATATTTTTTGGTCTACATGATATATTCCATGACTCACGTAATTAAGGCGTGTGTAAAATGTCTAAATATCACGCAAATAAAAAAAGTACAAAATTATAAAAATATATATTCATAAGTCTTAGAACATGAATTTATTTAAAGTGTATTTTTGAAAGATGGCTATAATCTAGGGATGATTATGTTTTATCACAATAAAAAGGGGAAATTACTTTGTTCGTTTCAATTCACTTCATATAATATCTAAGAAATAATTATTTAAAATTTTATTGT
This sequence comes from Solanum corneliomulleri, assembly GCA_027704805.1. Lineage (NCBI taxonomy): Eukaryota > Viridiplantae > Streptophyta > Magnoliopsida > Solanales > Solanaceae > Solanum > Solanum corneliomulleri. The sequence goes on along the minus strand of JAKWIY010003063.1, from coordinate 67,045,242 downwards.
TTCTAATATGTGAGAGAAGAATCATTTTATTGATGGTGAGATTGACGTTTAAAGTTAAACTATTACTAAATAGAAATATATTATTTTTTTAAGATCAACTAAAAAGAAAAATCAATTATATAAATTGAGACAGAAAAGATACGACATTAATTTCAATTTAAAACTTAAATTAATGATGGAAGGATTCTTCTTTTTTCTCATTGAGACAATTAATTTAAATTGGGACACAAAAACTCATCAAGTAATACACATTTTACCAAAAAGAGTAATTCATAAATTTTATTCAAAAATCATAGTTTTATATAGAAGATTCTCCTTTATCTAATTAATTTGATTAATTTAGATTTGAATGATATGATAACTCATCTAGTGATAAATATTTTACTAAAAAAGGAAATTAATAATTCAAAATCAGAATGTATAATTCAATATTAGAAAATCTCTTCTATTTTATTAATCCAATTAATTTAGATTAAAATGACAAGCAAAACACATCAACCAAATTTTTTTTACCCCAATAGGAAAATTAGTAATTTAAATTCAAAACTTATATTAAGAAAAATAGAACATCCTCTTTTATCTCATAATATATTTTTTTAGTTTTTTGGTAATCTTTTCATTTCTAACCACAAATGTTAGTTTTTTTTGTTTACCTAAAACCAAAATTTAAGAATTTTTTTGTTTTTATATATTATAGATATTAAATCATATTAAAATGAGATTATGCTCTATCCCTTCTTTTTTTTTCTCTTTTCTTTTCTGGACTTAAACTTGTTATCTTTGAATTAAAAGCGATGAATGACTAATATCTAAGCAATCCCTCTCGTTAAGTGAAAATATATTAAGTAAGCAATAAAATAAAAAGATACACATCTCATCTTCAAGTTGCTTAAAATTATGTATTAGTCACCACCTAATTTCCATCCTATATACACATGAAAAGTTACTACCAAGTACCAACCTTTTTTGTTAATAATGGTCAAGTCCACCCCTTGAAGTTGTACCCTCATGTTCTCTTATCAAGGCCTAAGGATTCAAGGCCAACCTTGTCAACTTGTATGCATCTTGGCTATTCTAAAGTCGCTATCTTCTATCATAATATGTATCAAACATCGAAACTTAGACAAACGAAAAGAAATCACCTAATTCTACCATACCCCAAATCCCATTTGTGTTATACATAACTTCCATAGGTGTCAATTAAAAGAAAAGGCTTGGTGATCAAACACTTCAAACATCTCTGCATCCATATGATTGACACACTACCAATCAAACATTATCAACAGAAAGTCAGCAAGTTTACATATTATACATTTCATTGCAAAAATAACACCATCTTGATAGCAATGTACTAGTTTGGAGCATCATCTGATGTTCTTTCAACACGTTGAACGTGTAACTCCAACCTAGATGATCGAGAAAGATTCAAAAAGATTATATAGCAACTTCTATCCAAACCATCAACAGAACAATTAGCTATCGAATATGCAGTTAGTGTGAACTTGTAACGCTTACAAAAAGATGGTTACTTCACTGGATGATGAATCAATCAGTAAATCCCTCCGGTGGCCACCATCTAGGCCGAGGAAAAGTCAATCCACGTCTCATATTATACATTTCATTGCAAAAATAACACCATCTTGATAGCAATGTACTAGTTTGGAGCATCATCTAATGTTCTTTCAACACGATGAACGTGTCACTCCAACCTAGATGATCGAGAAAGATTCAAAAAAGATTATAGCAACTTCTATCCAAACCATCAACAGACACAATTAGCTATCGAATATGCAGTTAGTGTGAACTGGTAACGCTTTCAAAAAGATGGTTACTTCACTGGATAATGAATCAATCAGTAAATCCCTCCGGTGGCCACCATCTAGGCCGAGGAAAAGTCAATCCACGTCTCATGGCAGTCTCGAGGAAATCACCACCAATTTTATCATTACAATCAGCGCCACCAATCTTATCATTACTATCATCACCACTCACATCTCCGAAAATCATAGAGAAGCCCTCCACTAGATCCTCAAACGTCCCTTTCGTGGTTTCCCTCCTTCCAACTTCTTCCGAAGATCCTCCTTTCGCCCATAATGGCAATTTACGCTTTCCTTTATCACGTCCAGCACCACCACCATTCGCACCAACACCATTTAACTTCTCATTCTTGTCTAAATTCATACTCGCCGCACCTCTTACACCAACACCATCCTTGGTTCCATCACCTCTTTCACCATGATCGCGCATTTCTCCTCCATCTTCCTCCTCCTTGTGTCTCTCGGACATTTTCACAGTAAAAGAATCTGCATTTCTTTCAGTTCCACCTTCTATCGCCTCCATATCTACTTCCTGAGTTTGAGTCTGATAAATTTTAATCACAATTGGCTCTTTCTTCACTACTCTCTGAACTGAGTTCTTCACATCGAAATCCTCCTCAGAAACCTTATACCTCTTCTGCAATTGTTCTTCAGACTTACCTGTATCCCGGCGATTTGGAAACCCTAGATCATCAGAATCACTTCCTAAATCTATAACCTCCGTATTATCACGATTCACAGCTTCAGTACCTCCGTTATTATTCTGTTGATTTGGAAACCCTAGATCATCAGAATCACTTCCTAAATCTATAACCTCCGTATTACCACGATTTACACCTGCAGTGCTCGGTTTCGGATCATCGGAGCCAGAAAAATAGAGCTGAGAGGATTTGATATGCTCCGGCGGGGTTTCAAACACTTCGTTTGCGGCAGGGGAATTTTTTCCATCTGTATCAGTAGACGGAACAGATAACTTGAGTATTCCGGTGGGCTCTGACGGCGTCACTGCCACCGACGGCGAGGATCGCGGAGTGTCCTCGTACTCATACACAAAAGGACAGTTCAATAATTCCTCTTGAGCATCGGGATGAGGTTCGCAATATTTGATGAGTTCTTCAAAAGATTCCTCTTGAGCATCGAAGCGAGACTTGATGGGTTGTTCTAAGTGTTTTGCTTTCTTCATGTTTTGCGATAATCTCTTTCTCCGTGAGCTTGTTTGGGGTTTGGGGTGGGGGTTGAGGAAGAAGACCGACCTGTCAGTTTTGGGGGAGCTTGTTTGGGGTTTGGTGGGAACTTTCCCGCCTTTTCTATAACTCTCGATGTTTAAATCAATGGTCGCTGATAGTTATTTTGGGAAAAAAAATTAAAAAGACGTGACGAAAGTATAATTTAAAGGACATTAGAAGTTATTTTAGTAGAGGATTTTATTTAACGTTTAAAATATTTTTCGCCTTTTAAATCAATGATCGCGCTGATAGTTGTTTTGGGGAAGAAGACGAAAAGACGTAGCGAAAGTGTAAGTTAAAGGACTTTGGGGGTTATTTTTGTAGAGGATTTTATTTAAATTGTAAAATGTTTTTCGCCTTTTCTGTCAACTCTCGTCTTTTAAATCAACGGTGGTTGATAGTTGTTTTGGGGAAGAAGACGAAAAGACGTGGCGAAAGTGTAATTTAAAGGACTTAGGGGGGTATTTTAGTAGAGGATTTTATTTAAATTTTTAAATATTTCCCGCCTTTTCTATCAACTCTCGCCTTTTAAATTAACGGTGGATGATAGTTGTTTTGGGGAAGAAGACGAAAAGGCGTGGTAAAAGTGTAATTTAAAGGACTTTGGAGGTTATTTTAACAGAGGATTGTATTTAAATTTTAAAATATTTCCCGCTTTTTCTATCAACTCTCGCCTTTTAATTCAACGGTCCCTGATAGTTGTTTTGGGGAAGAAGACGAAAAGGCGTGGTGAAAGTGTAATTTAAAAAGGACTTTAGAGGTTATTTTGGTAGATGATTTTATTTAACTTTTTAAAAAAATTTCGCCTTTTCTATCAACTCCCGCCTTTTAAATCAACGGGTCACTGATACTTGTTTTGGGGTAGTAAACGATGTCGTTTTTGAGCATTTTCTCAAATTTTTCATGTGATTTACAAAAAATGTTTTTTCAAAGTTCCGTGACCTTGAACTTTTGACCTCGTTAATCCTATTGGTAAAAGTTTACGTTTAACAAATTTGATTTTAAAGATTTATCTAAAGGAAAAATACGGATCAAAAGTTTTTGACGTTTATTTTGAGATCGTTAGACATAGAAATTTTCTAATTCAAATTCATTTTAAAAAGAGGATTTCGGTCACTAAAGTTCAAATCTGAAACTCCTTATTAGTGATAGATAAACAATAATAATAAGTATGTTGCAGACAATTGTCATTTGTTATTTCGTTGCTAATTGAAAACACTATACCTTCTTTTTTCAATCAGTGTCTGAAGTCGAAATTCGAGCTCCGACGAAGTCAGAGTAGCGCTCTGCAGGACCCATTTAGGGTGGCGCTCCCAACAGAATATCTTCCATACTCAGGGCTTGAACCCGAGACTTCTAGTTAAGGGTGAAATACTTTCATCAGTGCACCACAATCTATGTCGGTCACTCTATAGTGATTTAGTATAACTATCATCGGGAGAAATGAGAAATATGTTTTTTCTTTAAAAATAAATCTTAAACCTAAATTTAAAAGTGACTTGTACAAATTATAGATTGTCGAAACTCAAATAAAGAATCCCTCTCATGACCATGACTAACAATTTCAAGAATATAACAAATTTCCTAGTGTATGATAAGATGAGAGACATAATATCGATTAAATAGTAAATTAAATTTTACATAACTTTAAATTATGACGAGGAATAAATTGTAGAAGGAAAATGAATAATGACATGCATACGCAAAATACATTTTGTAGATGGTCTATAGCCAACTAGTTGTGATGTTCTTAGAAACATGGTAGTAAGAATATTATGTTTTCTCTTGTATAAGATAGCACCTGGTCTTCTTCCTTATAAGTTTATAATTACAGAAATCCCTCAAGTTGATGTCATAATATAAGCGTTGATACATCAATCTGATACACGAGATACATTTATTGTTAAGTAAGATATATTACATTTTATACGTGATAAACTAATGTGATGTACATTTTATACATAATACACTAATCTGATGCACGAGATACATTACTCTGATACGTGATATACATTAATCTGATGCGCTGATACATTAATTTGATGGGCGAAAAATGAAAAATTTTGGAGATTTATAAAACTAATATGGAATAATAATAATAAAAGAACTTAAAGGTCAGACTTTTGTCATTTTATGCTAAAGGTTTATTATATTTGAAAGTAGACAAATAAAGTTATAAGCAAACATATATACCTAGTGACCTTAAAGCAATAAGCAAAAATAAAATGCAGGAAAACAACATCAATTTTACTTGTATAGATCAAGGTGGACTCAAGTAACCTCCAAACAGTAACTTATGCTTCCTTTTACCACTTTGATCAACCAGAGTCAATTTAATTTATACTAATAATTTATGTACAATTGCATATAATTAGGGTTGTGAATGGGATTATTGTAGAATTTATGAGTATATTTCAGTTATTGTTACCAACGTTCATAACCTGAATAGTGATCGAGCTATATAAACACAAATTATATTAATAAATTCTAAATGTGGAATAAAATTTCTATTTGTAAGTATAAGATCATGTCAATCAATATATCACAACGACAAGTTCTAGTATTCCTATGGGATAGAAATGAAAACAAAAAAACAAAATTTAAATTTTATTAACTTTACTATTAATTTGATAAGGATGGACGAAAATGAGAGATCATGAAATTAGGCAGAGATTATGAACAAAAACATAATGTTAATAGAGTAATTAGGAAACAAAATTGTCTTATGTATATCACAAAGTGGCCCAAGTTACACCACTTGGCAATTATTTACTTTATCTTGATCCCATTTAATTACCATACGTAATTCTTAAACAAACAAATATTAATGTGTAATCTACGTTATATCAAACCATAATAAGATTAGCATGATTAAGTAATTCCAAATGTGAGAAAATAATATATAAATGTTCATATACATAAAACACATCATCATTCCATCGTTAAATAACATCATATATCTAAATTTTAAATGTTAAGTCTAACAAAAAATAGAATACAAAATCAAAACTAGCAAGTGGAACATTGAATCGGTGAGCCAAGATTGAATTTTTAACCAAATTAAGCCATTATATAAAACAATTTATCAAAGTAATAAATTTTTCTAAAATTTTACAAAACTAGTATAAACGTATTTCACGGTAACGTTTTAAGGTATATTTTATTTTTAAAAAACTAACAGCATTAGGTTGATATACGTTACTTTAAGTAACGTTTTACTTCTAAAACGTTATTTTCAGTAACGTTTTACTCCTAAACCGTTACTATGAGTAACGTTTTAGGAGTAAAACGTTACTGTGAGTAACGTATATCAATCTGACGCCATCAACTTTTAAAAAATAAAATATACTCTAAAACGTTACTGTGGAATACGTTTATACTAGTTTTGTAAAATTTTAGAAAAACATATTATTTTGATGAATGACTTTATATAATGGATTAGTTTGGTTAAAACCTCGCCAAGATTGGAGGGGCTGGGCCAGGAACGAGAGACAAAGCTAGGTTTTGGCAGGGGACGAGACGTTGTCGGCCCAATATAGAGAGGATATACCCGAGTTCATGTGCCATTCCACTCTTATCTAATCATGAGTTGGGGAAGACTTAAGTCGTATTGACAGATGTAGCATTAGCTTACATTTTCTCTAGTTTTGCTCGTGCACATGAACAAATAACCATAAACATTTTACATGACACTTTGAGTGAGATGTACTCATCCTACATGTCAACTGATCTGTATAATGTCACGTAAAACACACATGTATTTACTTGTTCAATTTAATATTAAGTGTCTAATTGTGCATACCAAATCAAATGACGTAAATACCAATTAAAAGATGAAATAAAATAAAGGACACATTTATGTATTATTATATCTATAATTTTTTTTTTATAGATACCTGAACAGACACGCAACGCTAAATCCACATCAGCCATCAACAAAAATATGGGTTATGGGTTAGAATTCCAATTGACCCGATCCAACCCACAGTGGAAACTCAATAGACTGACCCGACCCGGCCGACCAATGAGAAGGTTGCAAAATGCAAAATGTATGCTTATTTCTATTGGCTTGCAAATTTGACCAGCAAAAAAAACGCCATTGATGTGCATATCAATGGACGATCTTCAGCTCAATCAATGTATAATTAGACGTTGAAGGTTTATTCAGCAAGTTTAGTAACGCTCACAATACGGTTTTCAAATTATACATAGTTTGGTGGATTGATTTTGATTTGATTAATAACGCAATTTTGCTTCGATTTTGTGTACTGTTTCTGCAATGGAAAGTAGCGTATCAGGACGACTGTTAGGTTGTGAAATTCATGGGTTCCGCACTATGCAAGGTACTATCTTATCTCTGTAGCGAAAAATACATGCCTTCCTGTTTGTTGCAAATCTATTTTTTTTTCGAGAAGAATGCTTAGAACTTAGATATGAAGTTATTGAGGTTGAGAATTAGGATATAATGTTTGTAGGTAGTTGAATGTTAGCATGGTTAAGGTATTGCGTAGTTTCTTTTTCTTCAATGTATGTTGATATTTATTGCTACACTTGTTTTGTACATTGCAAGGTTGATGATTAGGACAGAATGTTTGTAGGTTGTTGATGTTGTCGCACTTTTAGCAGTATGATTTAGGTATCGTGTAGTTTCTTCGCCTCCAATGTGTATTTATATCTATCGGTACACTTGTTTTGTACACTGCGAGGTTGATGATTAGGATAGAATGTTTGTAGGTAGTAATTTGTTGTACTTCTAGTTGTATGATTGAGGTACTCTTTTTTTCTCCAATGTGTATTAATATCTGTTGCTACACTTGTTTCGTTATATCTTTTTCTTTCTGTGTTGCAAATATAATCCTTTTGAGGAAAATGCTTATTTTAACTTAGATAGGAACATACTTCTTCTAATAGTATACTTTAGGTGTAGCATAGTTTCTTTGTCTTCCATGTGTTATTGCTACATTTGTTCTGTACATTGCTATTTTGTTATCTCCTTTTCTTTCTGTATTGCAAATTTAATCCTTTTGAATCTTAGTTTAACTTAGATAGGAAGGTAACCAGGTCAATGATTAGGTACTGCTGCTTGAGTTACTTGAATTTAGGGCGTAACTGCTGATTAGATACGAAAAAGACTTCCCACAATAGAACATGTAACCTTAATGCTTAGATTAATTGCTAGGAACAAGTTGCTAGGAAGAGAGTGCTTTATTAAAGATGCTGTATTCGAGATAAAGTTCAAACAACCTTGTAACCAGTGACGTATCTCAACTCTAGCTGTTTAGCAGCACAGATAGAAAAGGGATGGGCTAGAAGGTTATATTTTTCTTCGGTATTTGGTCTTCTTTATTTGAGACCATCAAAGTCCGTCCTTGATAATGGTAAAAGAAGAGATTATGTTCAGTTCGAAGATAAAATGGGATTAAATTGGTACTTGTTGTTTTTTGGTATACCACAAAAGGGAGGAAAGCTTGACATTTGACAAGTGATCTAATCAATTTGGAGCAATGAAGAGCCCTACTGCATATAATGTATATGTGAGCTTATAATGTACTGCAACAAAAAATGCTATGTCGAGATCAGCACTGCCTCGATTTTCTTTGCTCTGTTGCTTGTCATTACAAATTTTCTTTGACTTAATATTTTGGATCTACTTAGCTGACTACAGTTGTTATTCTCTGGTTCTCGTATAGATTTGGATATTCCCAACATAATGGAGGAATCAAAGATGAGGTGGCTCCGACCAAATGAGATTCATGCAATACTTTGCAACCACAAGTATTTCAACATCAATGTCAAGCCTGTAAACTTGCCTAAAAGTAACCTTATTCTGAGCATGAAGAGATTCTTATGGTTTTAATCTTGCTATGATTTAATCTTTTTCTGGAAATCCATATATTGTTAAAGAAAACCAAACATGAATTCTTCATGGAAAAGAAAAAGTTTTTAGGACACGGAAAGTATCATGGATTTCATCTAATATTCTTTGATTTCCAATGCATAGGTGGCACAATTGTGTTGTTTGATCGTAAGATGCTCAGAAATTTCCGGAGAGATGGATATAACTGGAAGAAGAAGAAGGATGGGAAAACTGTCAAAGAAGCTCATGAACACTTAAAAGTGAGGTTTAACCGCCTTTAATATATTGTTCTTGCATGATTGTTTGGTTACCAGCTTTGTGTTTTTCTAATGGATAGATGCTTATTATTTTCCATTTCTGCTATAAATCCTAGATGGGTTTGATTATAATATAGCTGATTTGAAAGTATTTGCCCTAAGTAAAGGTTGTAGCCTATAACATGTTTTGGCGTTAGTGTTTCGTAGCAGAAACTTAAGTAGGCAAATGATCATTCAAACCCTCTGGTCGTCAAATTTGACACTGCACTGAAGAGATGATTAGTACATAAGATAGGAGGAAGTTATTGATTGGCTATAATGAAATTATTATGAGTGGGATCAAACATAGGCAATGAATAGGAAAAAGGAAAATTTGAACCTTCGAATTGCATTTTCCCTGTATCACAGCTCCTATGCTAGGATGAGAATTATGTGGCTGTCATACATATATTGAAAAACCTCAGAAATTTTCCAGTGAATGTTGGAATTTTTTTTTGGTGGTCTGTCAATTCTTATCTTCTTTAGTGCATAATTCAATGCGGTTAGACAATATGCACCGATATTGGATGAATGCTTTCTTCATGGAATATATGGAAACTATTCATGGACCAACTAGAATTTTGTGATTAGGTTGGACATTGTTGGAAGCTTATAGCATAAAAGACAAATTTTCTTTTCACCTCAATATCTAAAATGACTGTATAGACTAGGCTAGACGTATAATGGCTGAATTTTGATAGCATATATAGATCCACCATATATTGGTTAAAGGAGAGTTCCTTGAAGTTCTATTTGCTTATCATATAGTCATTTCAAAAGCCCTCCATTCATTGTTTTTATCTGTAAATAAGTCTACATAGTCTTATTTTGAAGACCTACTCTGCCTATTAAGACTTACACAGATGGAAATATATCACCTACTGTTTTTTGTCTTCGCTGGGTTCTCCAATTAGACAGTCTTATTTTGAACTTCCACTGTATCTCCTGCTAAATCACTTCCGTTTTTATATTTGACTCAAAGTGATAGGGTCAGGTATGTAACTGGTAAACTTCCTGCATTGCACCCCAATACTTATACGAGATGTTGTGCATTCGGTACTTCATTTCCTGGATTTTTCATTTGTACAGAATCTTTGGATGATTGATCTTTGGAAGACTGGTTGTTCTTGTTTTTTCTATTATTATTGTTAGTACTTTTTTTGGTGTTATTGCTGCTGTTGTCATTCTACTTTGGTGCATAGGAGTTGTGAATCTTTTGTTGATGCTCAGGAAATAAGTTCTTCAGCTTGAAAAGGGAGCTGAACTTTTGTTGTTTAAATTTCTGCTTCTGCCTTGTTTTTTTCTGTTCTCTTCTCCACTATAACAGGATGTGCACTCTTCTAAATGCTGTATGAAGTTTTCTTGATTGAGGGCTAGTTTGGAATCCTTCCAGAAAGATGAATTTCAATCTGTTTCTTAGTGCAGGTTGGTAATGATGAACGAATACACGTATACTATGCACATGGAGAAGATAACACAACCTTTGTTAGAAGATGCTACTGGCTGCTTGACAAGTATGAATAATTCTATCTCATAGGTCCTCAAAAAAATTTCCGACTTTCTTGTTATTCTTTGGTTAAAGCTTAATGGCTTCTATAGCACTTACACAAAAAAGTACGTACCCATGGAAGTATGATTTTGTCAATTTCTCTGCTTCACAGGACTCTCGAACACGTAGTCCTTGTCCATTATCGTGAAACTCAAGAGGTTTGTTTCCTATGTTCACTGTACAATCACAGGTTTGCTCCAACAGTGCGTTAATACAAACAGTTATTGGCTATGTTCACTGTACAATCACAGGTTTCCTCCAACAGTACAGTTGCACAGGGTTCTCCAGCTGCCCCAGTTAGTTCTGGTTCGGCATTGTCTGATCCTGCTGATCTGTCTGCTTCTTGGGTTTTATCAGGAGAACTTGATTCAGCTGTTGATCAGCAATATTCCGCTAGCCGACATGCACATTTAGGTACTATCAAATCAACTTTGTAGAAATGATATCTTTTTGCATTTTATATTAATGAAAGTGTTGATTGCTTGAACTGAACCTCCTATTGATGTTAAAAGTGGGTGATTAATCTTCAGTCAAAGCCATAGCTGTAAACAAAAGCGTTGAAAAGTTTCTCTTCATGAAAATTGAGTTAAATTTTTTAATAGGTTGTTTCACGTATATGCAAATGTATAGTACTCCTATTCTGTTTATGCTACTAGAGCTTGGACCTAATTGCAATCTCTGAATATGTTCAAAACATTTTATGCTCTTTCAAAATTGGCTGGATTAAAGTCCTGTCTTCTACTGATTGACAGAACCTAACAGGGATATGACCGTCCAAAATCATGAACAGAGGCTACTCGAGATTAACACACTTGAATGGGATGATCTGTTGGCACCTGGTGATCCCAACAAGATGGTTGCTACCCAGCAAGGTATATGCTTGATGCTGTTATGCACCTTATAGGCATTACTTATTATTTACGTTCATATAAATAGTTATTTATTTAAGTATTTACCTAAATTTTGCAGCAGTAGGTAAAACTGCATATGTACAGCACACGTCGTATGAGCAACGCAATCTTTGTGAATTAAATGGTTACAGCTTCGATGTGAGTAGATATATGCAGCTTGCTTCACTGGTGTAATTGTCCCCAACTCACATTTTTCTCTCATCATTTTTATCTTCTCAATTTTGCTGTTATGTTCTATTTATATCTTCACATATCTTATGCTATCAATGAAAAGACAAGTAGTGTTCTTTGATTTGGATAATTCTGTAGTTCTCCATTGTTGGTTGTAAAAGTATCTTAGGGAGGAACCTTTCCCCTTGAGCCATTTTAGGGAAATTTGGTTCATCAGAGAGCAAGCTCTTCAAAAGATTTTCTACTTAATTTCCTAAAATAAATACTCTTCATCTGAGATTAAATAACTTAGTGTATAGTGTCTACCTTAAAATCAGAAGTGGAGAGTTATGTACAACTACTTGTATGTATTTATGATCAAATAAATTGACAAGTTGATTTTGATACTTGAATTGAAATTCTTAGTATCTTGCTTTGGACAGACATGCATGAAAAATACTTCCATCTTATTGTTATTACCAAAAAACCAATAGAATTCCTGTTTTATTGAAGTTTAAAATCAACTATATATTATAAGAAGCTAGAGTAATCATCTTGGTGTATGAGTGTGGTGACTTGGAATGAGATACACCTAACTAAGAGTAGTAAAACGATGTCTTCCTCGACTTAGCAACTCACATGTATGATTTACGGAAATATGTTTATTCTCTTGAACACAAATTTTTGAGGTTATGGTGTTCTTAATTTCAATTTTGACGCTTGAGTAAGATTATCTTCCACTTATTCCTTGCAGTGTTCATTTGTTTTTTAGTTCCATGCATTCACACACCATGTGTATATGTGATCTGATCATGTTGTGTATGCTATCTTTGAATCATTTAAGGACCAAAGTTTCTCTTGCTTTAAATCCATTCTTAGCAATTGTCAAAGACCTTCCATCTGGTTTTATCTTTCTTTTGTTTGAACTGATTGGTGTTCGGTAATATCTTATTTTTTTCCCTTTCTTTTAGTTGGCTACTAATATTGGTGTACTTGTAGGGTGGTGTCTCCTCTTCTCTTGAGAGAGTTTCTACATTCAACAATTCAAATGAGATCACCTTCCAGACAGTGGATGGTCAAATGACTTCAAGTTTTGAGAAGAATGAGTCCGGAGTAATGACAGTGAGCACAGGCGATTCCTTGGATAGTCTGAACCAGGATAGACTTCAAACTCAGGATAGCTTTGGAAGGTGGATGAACTACCTTATCAAGGATTCTCCAGAATCCATAGACGATCCAACTCCCGAATCTTCAGTGTCAACAGGTCAATCATATGCAAGGGAGCAGATATTCAACATAACAGAAATATTGCCTGCGTGGGCTCCTTCAACTGAAGAAACAAAGGTCCTTTCTTCACCCACATGCTAGGTTGATACAACAGTTCTCCTTGCAAGAAGAAAAATGTTGTCTGTCATGATATTGGCTTTAAGTAAATTCTATGAAAAATTAGTGATAATATCAGAAAAAAAAGGAAGCTTAATTACTCTTCATGTGTTTGTGTTACTTTTTCCATTTTTAATGAAACAAGAAAAATGTGTCCGATATATTTTGCTTTAGAAGAAAATTGGGCTTTGTTAGACCTGACCTGACATAACATTTTGGGTTTTAGGATTAGTAAGCTTTTTCAGGAAAAAATGGTGAAAAAGGTTATAGCATACTGTGGCCATTGACTTGTTTTGTGTGTGATATGTACAATTATCAAAGTGATCTTTTTTACCTCTTCTTATAGTTTGCCAAGTTCTTTGACATGGTCAAGATAGACATGTATTTTGAGCTATGATCTGGCAGTTTTACCTCTTGTCTATGATTACAGATCTGTGTCATTGGGCAATTTCATGGAGAACAATCACATCTAGAAAGTTCTAGCTTGCATTGTGTTTGTGGAGATGCTTGTTTTCCTGCAGAAGTTCTGCAACCTGGGGTATATCGTTGCATAGTTTCTCCTCAAACCCCTGGACTGGTAAACATTTATTTAAGTTTCGATGGTAATAAACCTATTAGTCAAGTCATGAGCTTTGAGTTTCGAGCTCCTTCAGTACATGTTTGGACAGAACCCCCGGAGAATAAATCTGATTGGGATGAATTTAGAAATCAAATGAGGCTTGCTCATCTGCTGTTCTCTACATCTAAGAGCCTTAATATCCTATCCAGTAAAATACATCAAGATTTGCTGAAAGATGCAAAAAAATTTGCTGGAAAATGTTCTTACATCATTGATGATTGGGCCTGTCTGATCAAATCAATTGAAGACAAGAAAGTCTCTGTCCCATGTGCAAAAGACTGCTTGTTTGAGCTCTCTTTGAAAACCAGACTACAGGAATGGCTGTTGGAAAGAGTTGTCGAAGGATGTAAAATCTCAGAACATGACGAGCAAGGTCAAGGAGTGATCCATTTGTGTGCTATCCTAGGCTACACTTGGGCTGTATATCCGTTTTCCTGGTCCGGTTTGTCATTGGATTATCGAGACAAATATGGATGGACAGCTCTCCATTGGGCTGCTTATTATGGAAGGTATCCTTAGTTACAGCTCTGGAATGTTGCAATTATCTATCATTCAATTCTTTCGTTTCTATTTTGGTTGTGTTGAAGTTGAACTGCTGTCCACCACCTTATCTGACCCACTTTCATCCCATTTCTTCGCACTAGCGATAAAGAAAGTAGTACCAAAATGTAACATATATTTTCGATTGTTTTGGTCATTTCAAGTGTTAAGGTTGTTTATAGTTGAGCATTTGGACTGTCAGGGAAAAAATGGTTGCAACTCTTTTATCTGCTGGAGCAAAACCAAATTTGGTCACAGATCCCACTTCAGAAAACCTTGGTGGATGTACTGCTTCCGATGTTGCATCCAAAAATGGTCATGAGGGTTTGGGGGCTTATCTCGCTGAGAAGGCGTTAGTTGCACAATTTAAGGATATGACATTAGCTGGAAATATCAGTGGTTCACTCCAGACGACTACTGAATCAATAAACCCCGGGAATTTCACAGAGGAAGAGCTAAATCTGAAAGATAGTTTAGCAGCTTATCGTACAGCTGCAGATGCAGCTGCCCGTATCCAGGCTGCATTCAGGGAGCGTGCTCTGAAAGTGCGGACAAAAGCAGTCGAGTCTTCAAATCCAGAAATGGAAGCACGTAATATAATTGCAGCAATGAAGATTCAGCATGCTTTCCGCAACTATGAGATGCAGAAACAGCTGGCAGCTGCTGCACGAATACAGTATAGGTTTCGAACTTGGAAGATGAGGAAAGAGTTTCTTCACATGCGCCGTCAGGCCATCAAAATTCAAGTAAGTCCCCCTTTATTCTGTGACTTTCCCATAAAATTTACTGGATAACATGATCCTTCTCGTGCATGAAATTAAATTTATTTGTGTGTTTCAACTTTGCCCACCAAACTGAAGCGGGCCATCATGTTCCGCAATCGGAAGCGTGAACTATAATCCTTTTTTTTCCTGAAAATAATGATATACTAACAGATAACCTGAAAAGGTTCCTTGTTGTGAATTATGATGCTCCTGGATTTCAAGGTTCTTGGGAAAACAACTATGTTATTATATGTGTCTATTACTGTGGACAACAGCCTTAATTAGTGGAACCTGCTTCTGGTTTAATGCAGGCTGTGTTCCGGGGTTTCCAAGTCCGAAGACAGTACCGGAAGATAATTTGGTCAGTAGGAGTGCTTGAAAAGGCATTATTTCGATGGCGTTTGAAGAGGAAAGGTCTCCGCGGGCTTAAACTCCAGTCTAGTCAAGTAATCAAATCAGATGATGTGGAGGAGGATTTCTTTCAAGCCAGTAGGAAACAAGCTGAAGAGCGTATTGAAAGATCTGTTGTGCGAGTTCAAGCCATGTTTCGTTCAAAGCAAGCACAAGAAGAATATAGGAGGATGAAGTTGGAACATGATAAAGCAACGGTAATTGTGAGGGGAAAAAACACAAATATACCATCGATAAATGAGCCTTTTCTCAAAGTTCGATAGTATATTTGAGCCGTTTCCCTATGTTGTGAGATACAATCAGATACAAAAGTTGAGTGCTTTTATCACACCTATATTTTACCAACGTTATTTCTTTTTATTGCAGCTGGAATACGAAGGGACTCTCAATCCTGACACTGAGATGGACTAAGAGGACAATTTACAAGCATTTCATATGTTTTGGCTGCAGTGGGTTTAGGCAAAAGAACCAAAAAACCCCAAATTCAGTTACGAAAACATACCGAAGATGCACAAAAAGGAAACAAATTCTAGCAAGAGACAAGAGTAAACGAAGAACCAAAAAGCTGATGAAGGAAATACACATATACATAGAAGAGATAACCAGATCGACAAAATACCTAAGTAGAATATACTACGTCCGTTTTTTTTAATTGTCATGTATACTGTCAAATACTTGTTCCAAAATAGTTGTTAAGAAGGAATGGAGGGATCATTAATTTAATAGTTTGTCGTAGGTTTGTGTATCAGTCGGTTCAGTTTGATTTTGAAGTTCATTAGTTTGTAAAACATGTTAAATCATTAAGAACCATTAAGATATTAACTTATTAGTTATCGGTTATTTATCGTTACTATTTTTTTCTATAAAAAATGATTATTTACCGTAACATATCTAGATAAGAATTTACATTACTTAAATAAACTTCATATCCACGACTACGAGTTTGAATTTTTAAACACGTCAAAGCTTTAGATAATAATGATATCATTTAAAACATCGACCCTACTGGCGGACATTGTATGTATAAGGTATTTTTAATAACTTTTGTGTTCATACATTGATTTTGAACCTCCCGAATACAATATAAAGTTGATTATAAAGCGATTAAACTTTAAATACTTTGGTTAGTTTTTAAATAGTCATGTGTACACTTCACAAAGAGAAAAAAATCAAAAATTGACTATTACGCAAAAGAATCTAGGCCCATACTACACCAAAACCAAATCAAAGGCTATTTTCGTCATTTCACATAGCTTTAGGGTTTCAAACCCATAAGAACCCTAATTCATACTCCTCTTTCACTTTCTTCCTCACTGGTAAAATCCCTAATCGCCGACAACAGGTACCCCAACCCCCGTCGAAAAAATTGAGATTTTTGAGCTGATTTTTCATCGGATTTTTCCTTATTGTTGGTTTTTTTTTGTTATAGCTGTCACTTTGAGAAGAAATGGCCAAGTCGAAGAATCACACAGCTCATAATCAGTCCTACAAAGCACACAGGAATGGAATCAAGAAACCCAGGAAGCATCGTCACAGTTCCACCAAAGGGGTCTGTTAAAAAACCCAACTTTTCTCCTTTCTATGCTTATTTTTATGAGATTTTTTGAACTATTTGGATATGTTATGTTAAGGTTATTCAGTTTGATGAATGTGTATATGTGTGAACAGTTTCTGAAACAAAATATGCTGTCATTCTGAGCTCTAACACTGCCGCGATGTAATATAATAGTAGGTGGATTTGCTTATGGAGAACGTAGAATTGATGAAATAAAAAGTGCTTTTGTTGTTATACTGAAGTTTGGTGATCTCAAACCTATCAATGCAGATGAAAAATAATACAAAAGTTTGGTGATTTTTCTGTCTAGTGGTATAAATATAATGCAGATGTAAGGTTACTTAATCGGGCAATGTAGACTCTCTATATATAATATGAGCAGTTTTAAAAGCAAAATATGTGTGGACAGATTCTATTACTGTGTCAAAGTAATTGTAGGTGTAAAGATATCCTTGTATGAAAATAGTATATAGATATTCATGGATTTGCTATTTTGCTTATGGTAGTAGTGATGAAAGAGAAAGTGCATTTGTTGAGCTAAAACACAGATGTAAGGTTACTTAGTTGGGCGTATTTCGACCATATATATGATATGAACAGTTTCTTAATCAAACGATGTAGTTATACTTAGTTCTATTACTGCCACACAACCATAGTAGGTGCAAAGGTATTTGAAATCCCGGACTTGCTTATGATTAATAATCTTATCTTTTCTCCTTAGTTTATATGTGGATTTATGGTTATTAAAATCGGTGAATGTTGATCTTTTATATATTATGAACAGTTTTAAGACATAATATGTAGTCATGCTAAGTTCTACCACTGCTACATGTAGTATTAGGTGTGTATCTGATGATATAAACTCTGACGGATTTGCTTATGATCCCCTCCACACACATCGTTTCTCCTTTATATTTTTATTTTTTACCACTGCAGTGCACAAGTAATAGTAGGTGTCAAAATATTTGTATCTGCTGATATAGATTCATGAATTTTCTTATGATTAAAAAACATCTGTTCTCTTTCTTAGTTGATTCTCCTCTAGACTTCAAACTATTTGGATATGTAGATGTAAAGGTTAATTAGATCGTGGGAAAATGTAAACCATATATGAGCAGTTTTGAACCAAAATACTTGGTTATACTAAGTTCTATCACTGCCACAGAGTAATAGTAGGTGTAGTGATATTCTATATCCACCGATGCAAAACTATGGATTTGCTTATGAAAACAGTAACAAAGAAGAAGTTGATCTGTTGTTGTACTTTAGTTTGTTGATTTTTTATTTTTATGTTGAAATGCAGATGGATCCCAAGTTTTTGAGGAACCAGAGGTATGCTAGGAAGCACAACCCGAAGAGTGTTAAATCTGCTGAGAAGTAAATGAATCGTTATAATAATGGGCTATTCATTATGACAGGCAATCTTTGAATTTTTTGATGTTTTGGTATTTGTAAGGATACTTGAGAGTTAGTATGCTTGTCTTGACTATTAATCTTTTACTCTTTCAATGGGAACAGTTCAATTTTATGCCATTACGCGTTGTTATGCTTATTTAGCAATTCGTCATTTGTGCAGTCGCTGTGTTTTTCAGTCTTGTTCATTATTATAGTTTAGAAATCTCTAGTTTGTCTTGTAATACAATTATTTAGTAAGACTGAAAAGGGATACAATTATTTAGTTAGACTGAAAAGGGATGTAAGAAGGCTCAATTTGGAGGATTCACATAGCAGACTCCAATTAGTGTTATATGATTTGTTGATGTATAGTCTTTTGTGAAATGTCATCTGGTTTATGGATTTGCTTATTCAAGATAATTGTTTTTTTGCATATGTGAATTGTCTTTCTTAAGGACCTGTTTGGTCATAGATTTTCCAAATAATGTTTGGGAAAAAAATTGTCAAATATGTTTGTCCATATAATTTGTCATTTTTTGACAAATTTCCAAATATTAGTTTTTTCAAGATGTGGGTAAATTCTCATTACTTGGGATCTTTTAAAAATTGATATTTTACACTAAATTTTTATATTTTACAAAAGTACGTAGTTGTTTATGTTGTATTACATTATTTTTTACGTGAATACCAAGGTACTTATGAAATATTAAGTGAACATGAAAATGATGATATGATTGTTGATAAAAATGATGAATAATGGGCTTTGTTTATTTCACAATGTCGTGAATGATGTTTATTGCACTCAATTCAGACTATAACATTGCTTTAGCGTCATGGATACTACTGGTTATTTGTTGCAACAAAGATCCAATTGATTTGTAATACAAATTTATGGTTAGTTTTAATAGTTTTTAAAACTTATGGATATAAATCATATTTTTTTAAAAAAAGTGAAATATATTTTCTAAATACTATGAACAAACAAATGATGAAATTTTACTTAAATTTTTACCCAAATAATATTTATCATGTATATTTGAAATTTTACGGTCAAACGCTAACTTAACTTTTTGATCTATTGGTGAACTCCAACCTTTAATCAAGAACATTGGTGTCTATCAACTAAACTAAGCCTTCTTTGCCAAAAACTATCAAAGAGGAGTAGTTTATTATGTGATTCTTAGTACCATACATTATTATTGTATAACTAATAAAATACTTTTTCTACTTTTTTGAGTTTTGATAATGATGAATTTAAAATGTTCCCAAAGTTAGTTAAGATTAGTTTTCCTTATTTGTTTCACATGTGTATATCATCCAAATTTTAAAATGTTAAGGATGACCATATATGTTTTTTATGTCTAAGGAATCAACTTAGCAATATAAGATATTTTGTTTTTTATAAATATATCTTTTTGGCCCATGAGGGAAAGACCAAAATGACAGTATCTCATACTTAAAGTGTGAATTTAATAATTAAAGACAACAAATACACCTTCCTCATACCTCATTTGCGAGACTATATATATGTTATTACTGTTAAATTGTAAGACACTTTGATCAAATAGTTAAGTTATATCGTAAATTTGTATGTAAAAAATTCTAAAATTGCTATTGGAATATGCTTATATCGGAGGTTAATCAATGTACATTACACTTTAGATGAATCTCACGTGAAAAGAAGAGATGAAAAGTGCATAACTTGATAATGCATATCACAAGTTCATAGGTACACTCATTTTTTGGGCTATAGCATTGTCTAATATACGAATTTGCGATATTCATCTAACCAAAACAAACAATACATGATACGGGATTGAATCTTTTAAATATGATATTGTAATCGTCTATCTCTCACTATAAAGGTGGACAAACCTCAACGAGCACACCAAATCCCAAGGCGATGTATCTTAAGCCCAAACAAAGGGCGAGTCAAAAAGAAGGCCGAACAAACTTCTAAGTCGAAAGCTTCTAAAAAAAGGTTGCACATATTACTCTACGAATCCCGTCGTTTTATTATTATAAATATAAATATTCTAGTTTTTTCAATATAAATATTTTTTATATTATTTTTCATCTGTGGCAATTTCAATATTTTTCTCACAATCTAAGGGCATTAAAGTCATTTTGTACAATCAACAAATGTACTGCTTCTGTATTCCCAAAGGTCAGGTCAGGCACGAACACTTCAGAAGAAAAAGAAACGAAGAGAGAGAAAGAAGAGAGAGAAAGGAGAAGATTCACTACTCATCAATGGCGGTTAGGGTTTTGAATTGATCCCAAGTTTATACCCAAAATAACCTAAAATACTTCATTTCTATCTCTTCCTCTCTTTCCCCCTTTTTTTGCAACTCAAAAACCCTAATTTCAATCATTTCTCCTGAAAACAGCAGGCAGTGTGAAATTTGGGTTGTAGAAGTTTCTATGGGTGCTCAAGAGAAGTCATCAAACTCTAGTAATCCGATGCAGGTTAGTTTCGTTGATTTTCAGTTGGAAAAATCGTTGCTTTTGCTTTATATAACCTAAGGACTGAATTCACACTGATTTAGCTCATTTTTTGTTTGTATCTTTGAAATTAATTATTATAGAATTGATTACGTCTCAATTCGGAACTATCTAGATTTTGAGTATATGTGATTTTAGTTTAACTATTTTATGTTAGCTATTAAGGTATTGTGAACCTCCTTTATTGGGACAGGATATGTTTTGCAACTGTAGGTTGAGTTGGAGGTTACTTTTTTTTTTTTTGGGTTTGAAGATTGAGGTAAGAAGTATGATAAACGTGCTTATGAAGGGGAGAGGGGTGAGGGGCAGGGCAATTATACAGTGAATTTCGACTGGTCGAGGGGGATTTGCTTTTGTCGCTGTCTTTGCATTTGAGCTGTCAAAAATTCGTTTCTTTGCTTTGTAACCCCAAGGACTAAAGTCACACTGATTTAGCTTTTCCCCCCTTTGAAATTAATTATCATGGAATTGATTATGTCTCAATTTCGAACTAGCTGGAATTGGATTTTTAAGTAGAATATGACTATGTATTGTGCATTTTAGCTGCTAAGGTATTGTGGAACTTCTTTATTAAGACTTGTGACCTGGTACCTGTTTTATTTTGAGTTGGAGTTTACTTTGTTCTTTTATTGTGGAGAAGGCCAATTATACAGTGAATTTCGAAGTGTGAGTCATTGGTTTAGGGGATTTCTAGGTATGAGTATTTATGAAGTGGGTCCGAGGGGAATTTGCTTTTGTTGTTGTCTTTCCGTTTGAGATAGAAATACATAAACTGTCTCAGAATATATTATGGCGTTACCAAAAAGTATTTCACTTTTGGACACATGTCAAAGCCTTGGGCTTGGTTAAAGGTAGCTAGCTCAAAAAAATCATATTTGCTGGGTTTTTTCGCAGTGCTACTCTAGCATTTATGTTTTGGTTCAGTTTCATTTCAGAAGGTACTTGTGTTATGTCTTCTATGTTTGCTTTGTATCTTGTTGAATTCTTATGGATTTTGTAATCTATAATATTCATCCCTCCGCAGTTGATATTAGACTAAGTTTTGTTGTTTCGGTATTGATCAGTCTTACTGAAAGTGGACCTGCGTTATTGATTTGTATGTTAAATCTAAAAGTCAACTTTTTTGTTAGGCGTCAGGAGAAAGTTTTCCCATACCATGGGACTTTCTGAGTTGTTGACATTGATGGTTAGTTTGCATTTCCCAGGATTTTTTGTGGAAAAAAAGAATTGAAATTTGTGTATAGTCTCATTGCGGATTTTGTTATGTTATGGAGGGAACAAGAAAACGAACTTAATGTGATAGATCACAAAGCTATTTTGTGTTTGTATTGACACACAATATTCAACATCGTCCACCTTTTGTGAGGTTAGACAATGTCAGGGATAAACGAGGGCATAAATTGAACAAGTCTGGCTAGCTGGTGTTGATTTTTATGTAGATGTATAGCTTTGATAGATTGTTTGAAGTTTAACATGTGAGGGAGTAGGCTGGAAGTTTGGTTGTGAGAAGCACTTTATTGTGTAAGGGTTTTAGGATAAGAAGATAACCGCGAATTGGATAATTTGGGATTGTTTGTGGCTAAATGCTAACAACCTAAATGTGCGGTGTTTAGTCTTCTGGAAGAATGATGGGATGGATCATAGATGAAGATGTAACACGTTGAATTAGAATAATATGGTTGAAATGGGTCTAGGTGCGTGAAAACTAGGCGGACACCACGGTCATTAAGAAAAGATATGGTTGAAAAATGAGTATTACAAGACTACTATACGACCAAGAGAAGCCTAGCAGAATATCATTCTCAAAAAAAGAAGACACCTAACAACATTTTATGCAAATTTATAAAGCTGTTGTGAGACCAACACAATTATATGGAAACAACAATGACATATGGGTGTAAATGTGGGGGTCCGAGGGTTAATGTGTCCATGTGTCCACACGATGAATGTCGTATGATTTGTATTTGTATTTTGTATACATGGGCCTCCCATTTTGTAATGTCCAACATTAGCTTAGTCCTTGTCCTTGTACATTAATAATATTTTCTTCTGTATAATGAAGAGATGGTTTACGATAATACAAGATTGGACATACTAAAAATGATCCATTTTCAGCGACATGAATTATTGTGCTCTAATTATTTATCAAAAAATAATATGAAAATTGATTAGATCTGGTAGAAGATGCAAAGAACAAATATAGAGGCCGAAATCGGAGAAGATTGCTAGAGATTATTAGGTCTTATCTTTCATAAACTTTTAAATCCACCGATTGGGAGTTGTTTAACAATAAGATGATTGAAGGTATTGAAGGAGAACTCTCCATTACTTATTGAGAAAAAAGTATTAATAGGAGGCGAAGAATCCTATAATCACACATTGGAAGTTCCGTCAAAATGCCTAAAATCTCTCAGAATTAATGAAGACTTGTAATGCTTCTATAATCTACTTATTTTAGAAGTGCTTTTGCAGTAAAAAAGCTTTTGGTGAATCCTTGTCTTTTTTTTTTCTCTGATGAAGTGAGAATAGCCCATACTCTTTTACTGAATTTATCAGCTCCCTCGTCTTTTTACAGATTGTTCTTCCTTTATTTTGTAACCTACATTTCCTCAATGATTTTGTTATTTATATGCCTCTACTACATAAAAAGATAGCAGTTTGTGTCTGGAAATTTCATTTGGGAAGTTTTTTCAAATCCTTTGACCTATATTAGATCTACAATTTGTGCTTGGTCAAGGTTTCAAAAGTGCTTCAGGAAAAAAAACCTTTTCAGCTTCTGAAAAAAACTTCTGCTACAACCCAAAATCATTTCTAAATAAAATAAGCATTGGAATGAGCCAATGGATATAGTGGATCTTCATAGCTTATTCTAGTTGTATTGGAATTGTGACATGTTTGGTCGATCAACAGATTGATATCTAGAGCCACATTTAGTGTATAGTTTGTTAGAATGGTAAATTTTCTTGGTGTGTATCAGTCGACATGACAGTAGAGGTGACCTGCTGCTGATGTAGGATATTACCTTGTTGGGTCCTTAGAAAATATAGATGGTTATTGCACTTCCTATTCTTATACCAGTAACTTGACCATCTGATACTTGTCGTGGAGGGAGTAACTGTATTCTGTTATTCTGTTGGATATGAGATTGGGCATTAAACTACAATTACCTTTTCTCAAAAGGATTTTTTTGGGTATTAACATATCCAGTTCTCTGCAGAATAAAAAGATATGTGATGGCTCTTTTATTTAAAAATAAAAGCTATACTACAGTTAATTAAGGCATGTTAGGCTACCCCTTATTTTATAAGGTGCAAATTCGTTACATGAGCGGAACTAAGTTTGTTCGTCATTCCCAGCTGAAATATTGTCTCCAATTCAGGTGTGCAGGAAGGATTGGAATATTTGTGTAGTTTGTAGCATCTTTTGTTCTGTGCGCCTTTCTGAAGACCAATGTAGATTTTTCTTCTACATTCTTGTAGCTCTGTCTCTGTATATTTCATTAGACCCCCCTTCCTTTCACACACACAAACCTCTAAGAAAGAAGAACCTTCCCGCTGTGTCTCAACTCTCAACTATGATTTCTTTACATGCTGAGGAATTTAAGCAGATTACCTGCTAACATGTGTAGCTTAGCTGTTGGTTGTTATTCTGTTCTTGTATTACATCAATTCTGTAATATTAACCTTTGTCTCATCTGCACTACAGCGTGTAAAGGTCTATCGCCTGAATGACGATGGAAAATGGGATGATCAAGGAACGGGTCATGTTACTGTAGATTATATAGAGGTAAGTGTTTGTGGAATATTTGATGTTCAGCTTATACCATTTTGTTTGTGTCGAGAAATAACGTGTCACTTGCACTGATTGGGAGGGGTTAACTTTTATTGCATCTGATTGTTGATGTCAATGCAGAGATCAGAAGATCTAGGATTGCTTGTAGCTGATGAAGAAGATCATGAAACTTTGCTTCTGCACCGTATCAGTGCAGATGATATTTATCGGAAGCAAGAAGGTATCCTCCAGCTCCATAGTTTTGTCTTCTTTCTTCCGGTTTATTACTTCTGTTATGTTAGTGTACAGTTTCATGAGAAAATATATTCTTCTATTCAGATACAATTATATCTTGGAGGGATCCGGAGTATTCAACTGAACTAGCTCTTAGCTTTCAAGAGACGACTGGTTGCTCCTACATATGGCAAGTTTTTGGAATTTTATTTTGTATTTTATCTCCTCTTTTCTTGGTTATACTACCATCCTTAATCCATTTCTTTAAGGTTGCTCAGATTTTATG
Organism: Solanum corneliomulleri; assembly: GCA_027704805.1. Classification (NCBI taxonomy): domain Eukaryota; kingdom Viridiplantae; phylum Streptophyta; class Magnoliopsida; order Solanales; family Solanaceae; genus Solanum; species Solanum corneliomulleri. The sequence goes on along the minus strand of JAKWIY010003063.1, from coordinate 67,019,973 downwards.
GAAGCTGTTAGAAACACCAGCAGATAACATCTTGTTTTTTTTTTTGTAGGGACCATATATGTAGCGTGCAAAGGAACATGCACTTCAGTAGTCTTAACAGTGAGTCTATAGAGTAATCTTTCCATACACTTGACAAATGGAACATTATTGAGTTTCCATGATGCTGAGTTTCAAAAGTTTGTCTGTGAATATAGTACTCACGTGGGGGTAGTCATATTTCTGGCCCCATGAGGATATATGGAGTGTGTACATTGAAAAGTTTCGCTCTATTTTTCTCCAATTAATCAAAATGAAATGAGATTAATCTACTTGGGTAGCATTATGTGGTTCAATAGCCAAACAGGAAATGTTAAAACTCAATTGCAATTATCGTGATTTAGCATGAGAATGTTTCCTGATGAATAATTCAGTTGCTATTATTAAACACTTAAATTGCTATTTTTATGATATGAATAAATTTTGATGCTGGAACCAGAATTAGTTTATCTAAGGCGCATTGTTGATGATTTGAGGCAGACTCAAATGAGATGTGTTATTGACTATATTGGGTTGCTTCACCGCAATCCTCTGGATGCATTGAGAAATAGCATGCTATAGCAATTCTCCTTCAAAAAAGTATTGTTTAGCTAGACTTGTCCTAGACAACTGAGAAGACTCAGGGCATGCGATGTTACTTCACTAACACTTATATGTACTATATGGGGAGAGAAAAATGCAAGAGCTTTTGGTGGAATAGAGAGGGATTTTGTACACTTGAGAAATAGCTGTTTATTCTTTATTTCCTTTTGGTGAAACCACGAGGTTGCTGTTGGTATAAAAGATTAAGTGTAATTTTCTCTGCACGACTTTGCTCACTTGGCAAAGTTTGAGGGAGATTGTGGCTTATATCACGGGATCAAGCTTTATGCCAAGACTAAGCCTAGTATTTAAAGGGCGGAGGGGTGTGCCCATCATCTCCTGAGTTTTGAAGGTTGTGTTTGTCTTAAGGGCTGTGCTCTAGATGGATTCCCCGGTATTTAAACTTGAAAATAAAAAACATACATGCTATTCGTAGAGAGACATATCTTTTTATAAGCTTGTCTACTTTCTTGTGTATTGGTGTTCTTCTATACGGATATACTCCTTTATTGCCTATGCATGAAGTTAAGATATATAAATCTGTAATGATTTATTATGTGTATTTTGTCGTTTGACTGGTAGAGTTCTTCCTTTATTCTTGTTTTCTTGGCGAAGTGTTAATTATTAAGGATTACTTTTAACTATATGTATTGATTTTGTACTCCTTAATTACAAAATATAGAAATTAGCTTTCAGAGATGTTACAAAGTCTGTTTCTCAAGTTCACATTTCATTTTCGACATTTTCAATTAACTGACAATAGGGGTGGGGTGGGGTGGGGGTTTGAGGGTATGTTCTGTTGTCCACCTTTAGCAGAGATCCTCCAGTGGAGAGACATGGGTCACATGATAACACATGGTGTAGTCTTGAGTGTTTCTGGAAAAGAAGAGTAAAATTTAGAACAATGATGACAAGGAAAAAATAAATTGTTGCCTTTTACAAAAATAGGTCCACACATTTTCTCTCCTACTTCTTGGACACCTATCATTGGGCTCTCTTGTGCTTACAAATAACTGTTGATATTTTTGTTGACTAATCTTTTCAGACCTGTTGGAAAAAGGTTTTATGTGCATGACTCATTTGTTTCTCTTCTTCTTTTCTTTTACTATTTTCAGATGAGACATTTCATAGTGTCAACAGTGATTTGAAGGAGTTACCCCCCGTTGAGCTTTCTACGCTTCCATTGATATTAAAGGTTTATCTTTGTCATCCTTTTCAACATATATTATCTTAAAATAGTTGAAATGTATTTTTCTTATATTGCATTGATAATTACCAAATCTCTAAGTTGCACGTGAGGGTGTGCCTTAGTAATTTGGGGGGGAGGGTAAAAAAAAGGGGCGGGGGTGGGGATTGCTTTCTCAATACTAAGTTAGCAACCAAAAAAACATTGAATTTTTTTTTGATAACTGTGGTTTCCGGGCCAGCTTTCGCGCACCTTTACTAATACCACGGGAGATATCCCACTAGCAACAATTACCAGGTAACTCTGGCCACCAAGGCCAGGATAGGACAAATGGGAAGAATCACCTAGTGTTTTTTTTTTGTCTTTGCTGAGTTTTGAATTTAAGACCTTAGGGTTCTCAACCACTTCATTGACCACCAGCTGACACCCTTGGGTGCAAAAAAAAAGGATGTTAAATTAAAGGGTATAGCGTATATAATATAGCAAAAGCTCTGTTTGCTTGTGTTTGTGAAGGCAATACACTTCTGAGTTGTGCAAATCTTTTCATACTGTTTACTGATTTCTGAAAATGTTTTTTATTGTTTGACTTGCAGACGGTTGTAGAGGGTGGCATTGCTGATCAGTTGCGTGTTACCGAACTAATATTGAACGATGTGAGCTTCATGGATCTTGCAGTTTTATAAGCTTGATTTCTTTTTGGACAATTAATTGTCATTGAAATGAGGGATTTCATGACCTCAAATTAGCATTAGTAATGTCTTCCTCCTAACAATGAAATTGAAGATTAGTGATGGTTGTGAAATTGCTTCTAGCATGTCAGCTTCAGAATTAATTGCTGTCGTATTCATTACCCAACTTGAAAACATAGATGTCCAGACTTCACCTTTTTGAAGCAATTATCAAGTACATCAACAAAAACTGGATGAGAACTTGATTATCTGTTATAGATAAGTTGGTTAGTACTCTGTGCTGCCATTGCCCTTCCCCCACCCCTCTTCACCCTTCCTGGTTTTCGCCACTTTGGCTCTTTTCCTGTCAAAGTGAAAACAATGTGGGCAAGCTGGTAGCTCAACATGAGTCCACTACTTGCTCTGGTCATGTAAGATTTTTCTGTCACTGGCGAAACTCTTAAAGAGCTTCAGTCACTGCTTTCTCCCTGCATATCTCCTTCTTCCTTTTACAAGTCTTAGAATAGCTGGAAATGACAGATTCTTTTGTACTGTTTGTGCAAAATCCTTATTCAAAGTGCAGTATTCTATTCATGTTAGTGATGAACTCTCGAGGAGTTTCTAACGCTATCTATAAGACGAGAAAAAGGGAGAGGAGCCCTCCCTACTCCTATCCCAAAAAGGGCGAAATAAGGCTTGTGTTTCACGTTTTTATTGATTTCTGTTCATGTTAAGAATTACTTGTTTAATCATTTGTCTTCTTGTTTTCGGATCAATGGGTGAATCGCGCTAAGTTGGGTTCTTTGTTCTGCAGCACGATTTTTTCCATAAGCTGATGGATTTATTTAGGATTTCCGAAGATCTGGAGAACATCGAGAATCTTCACATTGTTTTCAAAATAGTGAGAGGAATCAGTTAGTATTTCCTACTTGTCTACCATTTTCTTTTGGGTATGCTTTGGCTTGTTTTATGGGATTTAATTAATCAGCATGAAATGGTTTCTTGCAGTGATGCTCAATAACACTCAGATCTTTGAAAAAATATTTGGTGATGAGCTGATAATAGATATTATTGGGTGTCTTGAATGTACGTTTTGATCCTATTGCTTTCAACTTTTAGTTAAAATGTCTTTTATTAATTTCAATAGAACTCTTTGTTTAATTATTGTATTCTGAATGGCCAACGTCTTACTCCAACCTCTTACTCTGAAGACATTGATCTCATTTTGCAATGTGCTGACGACCTGATTCATATTTTGGTCAACAGATGATCCAGATGCTCCTCATGTTCATCATCGCAATTTTCTCAAAGAGCATGTGGTCTTTAAGGAGGTACATTGTTTCTTTTGTACTCCTTTTCTTCCTGCTGTAATAGTACCTCTGAGGAATGTTTGCTGAAACGTCTTCAATGTTAGTTCAGTTTGCATTTGTTGATATCTGTTATTTATTTGTGGGTGTGTTAGGCTATATCTATTAAAGATTCCATAGTCCTATCGAAGATACATCAAACATACCGAGTTGGCTATCTGAAGGTGATTATGTTCTTTTACTTTTTAGATGACATCCTTATACTATCAATGTTACTTACAGTATATGGGCTTACTTTCAGGATGCCATTTTGCCTAGAGTGTTGGATGATGCAATAGTTGCAAACCTTAATTCCATAATCCAGTCAAACAATGCAATTGTAAGATTTTCTTCCTGAAGTTGAGAAGTTGTTTCTTCTGGTTAATATAGTTCTTGACTGTTTGGTTTTTGATATAGGTTGTATCTCTTTTAAAAGATGATAGCACCTTCATTCAGGATTTGCTTGGAAAGTTGAAGTTGCCTTCTACATCTGCAGAATCAAAGAAAAATTTGGTAAAGAAAATTGTTGTTTCCTCTTTATTTTGGGTTGCCTCTGTTGCATTGCAGCTATTAGTTGGCTTCTTTTTTTCTTTTTAGACATTTAATTGTTCATTATGTTGTCAGCTCTGATAATTACTTGTTCGTTTAATCACTGGACTCATCTATTTCTTTTTTTTGGTTGGTCATTCTCTTATATTTTCTTTGCTTGCTGTTTTCTCATTAAATTTGAATTGGTCAAAGCAGAAACTTGAGGGTAATTGATTATCCAACCTCCCCCCCCAATATTATGCAAAAAACCGTATATTTTCAAATTCAAACGGTGTGTGGGTTTTGTGCATCCTGATCTTGACCAGTATTATGGTTATGAGTTCTAATACAAGCTGGGGAGGAATCTGACTAGAATCCAGGATCATCTCCTTCAACCAATGGATTAATAATTCTGTGTAGGCTAGATTTGGGGTCTAGAAAAAACTAGTGGAAAATTATTTTGACGACTGAAAGTAAAATTTTATTATTGAGCCAACTGGTGAGAAGTACTTGAGCTCCACCTTTTTTTTTTTTTTGACAAAAACTCGAGCTCCACCCTTTCCTCTAGGGATCTGATTGTGTCAAGATCCTCTCCCCTCTTATTACTCATCTTGTTAGATATAAAATTTGTTTAATGGAAATGTAGGAAAACCTTGAGCGTAGGTGGGAGTGCAATTGGTAAAATTATATATCCTTGCGTCTGTTTAACATTACTTCAAAAATTTACTACTGATGCTACTTTCTAGTAGTTGAGTTTGTTCTGTGATGTGCTAACAATTATTGTCTTTTGTTTCTCTATGAATCCAAAAACCTGTTCCTAACATTTGGCATGTTCTTGCGCTAATGATATTCCTTTATAGTGCACTCCTTTGTCAGTTATTTTTGAAATGCTAGTAGTATTATCACCTTTTACTTTTTTGTTCCTTATCTGATGTTTATCGGGAGATCTGGGAAAGGGTATTTGTAGTCTCATCATTACTTGTTGTTTTTTTCCTTTTCTTGGATTGGGCAGGTGCACTTTTTGCACGAGTTTTGTACTTTGAGTAAGAGTTTGCAGGTGGTCCAGCAACATCGTCTATTTAGGTATGCATCACATGCTGCATCTTTTGTATTAATATCAGTCTAATATATCTTATGTTGCTTTCATAGCAAATGGAGCTGATAGAACTGCAAATACTATTATGGATGCAGGGATCTTGTTAACGAAGGCATATTCGATATCATAGCTGATGTTTTGGAGAGCCAAGACAAGAAGCTAGTCCTGACGGGGTAATGGACCATATCGTTATATTTTAGCAAGTAGACTCTTTTCCTTTTCCTTTCGTCTTTTTAAATGATTGTAGTGTTTTCTTCCCTGAAATTCTCATCCAAAATGATTCTAACTGATGCAGGACAGACATCCTCATTCTTTTCTTGAACCAAGATCCAAATCTGCTGCGGTCTTATGTAATTCGCCAGGAAGGTCTTGCTCTGTTTGGGCTTCTGGTGAGCAAAATTTTGGTTTTTTCTTCTCTTCTTTTCCTTAGAGTTTTAACATCAACTTTTGCCTGATGGTGGAGACTAATGAATATCCAGTGTATCAGTGTGACTCTGGATGTTGGTTACCTTCTCTTAAGATGCATTCATTCATGTAATATTTATTTATTGTTGCAATGATGTGCTTCAATATATGTATTTTGATATCTAATGCCTGTTCCCCCAACATGTTTTTCTGAGGCATCTTCTGTCATGTGTGAACGGTCAGTTATTCTATGCCATAAATGCGGTGCTTGATTCATGGTATAAATAATTGGATAAGTGGTTGATCTCTCCTCCATTTCTCATCTTTTTGGACATTTCCTGTTTCCGTATGAGTGTTTTTGTTATTGTAGCAGAAAGACAAGTCCTTGTTGTGGCTTAGACCATATTTGTTAATTTTAGTACACATCTTTTTTCTTGTCTTTCTGTTACTATCAAATGGTGTTGGAGAAGTATTTGGTCTTTCCTCCGTTTCTCATTTTTTTGATGTTTCCTGTTTCCTTATGCTGGATATTTTTGTAATTTAGCCAAAAGACATGTCCTTTTTGTGGCTTAGACCATATTTGTTAATTTTGGTGCCACCATGGAAGGAACTCGAAGTAAGTAATAGCATGCTTCAAATTGCAGGTCAAAGGTATGCTAACAGACTTTGAGGATGATATGCACTGCCAGTTTCTTGAAATTCTGCGGAGTCTCTTGGATTCATATGCATCAGGATCACAGGTGCTTTGCTTATAGCTTTTCTGGTTTTGCCACGACATTTCTAGCTTTTTATTTTTTCCGGGGAGTTAAATTTTAGTACCTTGTCCAAAAAATCTGGCCAGTCAAGTTAATGATGGGGTTTGCACTTTGAACATGATGTTCGATGTGCTTTTTCCTTATGGATCTAGCATTTTGTCTCTTATGTCTTCCCAGGTATAGTGATGGTGAATGATCTTCAACAAATTCTATTCCTGACTGATAATACCTGACCTCCACTTGTGGGATTACACTGTTTGTTGTTGTTTGTTACTGATAATATCTGACCTGTCTAAGTGGAGTTACTGCCTTCCAATATTCTGATCACATCTACTGCTTGTTCCCTGGTGCACGTGTGGGCGTACTAGGAGAGATAGGATTAGGAATGATGATATTTGGTACAAGGTGGGTGTGGCCTCCGTGGTGGACAAGATGAGGAGGCGAGGCTAAGATGGTTCGAGCATGGGAAGAGGAGACGCGCAATGCCCCAGTGAGGAGATAGCTATGGTGGGTATTAGAAGAGGTAGATGTAGGCTGAAAAAGAATTGGGTAGAGGTGGTTAGTTGACATGGCACACATGCAGCTTATTAAGAACACGACTCTAGATAGGAAGATATGGAAGTCGAGGATTAGGGTAGAAGGTTAGTAGGCCCCTTATTAGTATTATTATTAGTACTCTCGTACTACCCTATGCTACAATTTTATTTATACTTGTTGTTTCCTATGCGTCGGTTATCATATTATTTATTCTTGCTACTGTTCTTTTCTCCACTATTTTCTCTATGGTTTCTTCATTACTGCATGTCCTTTTCTTACTGAGCTCAATGTGCGGTACTTGAGCTGAGGTTCTATCGGGAACTGCTCTACCTCCATAAGGTAGGGGTTAGGCTGTGCATACGCCACCCTCCCAGACCTCACTTTGGCACTTTGTGGGATTACACAGGGGACATTGTTGTTGTTGTCTAGTGCTTGTTTGCATATATTGGGGGGGGGGGGTAGGATAAAGGATTGGATTATAGAGGAAGACGGAATCAGTAGACAGTGGGGGGAAGAAACTCGTTTTGATACCATATTTTCGCTCCTTTGTGAAGTTCTAAAAATATACCTATGGACAATTTGAACTTTTAGAGGCATTACTGCTATAGGTGGTTTAGTATCTGCCTGTGGAGGCACTACTATTTTAGGCGGTTCAGCATCTGCTAACTTGATTACTCAGGGCTTCGGTTTAAGGGCAAAGGTAGCACAACACAGGATGTGTGGCAGGCACACGTAATGAGCTTTAATCCTGCTCTGGATCAAGTTTGGTAGTACAATGGAAAAGGTTTGATAAAGGAGTCTACCCACTGTCCACCTAGTTTCAAAACTAGAAGCAACAGATTTTCCGGTTATCGAAAAACAAACTATCTTCAATTTGATTCCCTCGTGCTTGGGATGGGGATTAGTTTTGTTTATGACTTAATTGCTTTTCGAAGTATTAGATTGCTATTGTTCGAGAAAAAACAAGAAAATGCACTTGTCTCCTCTTTAATTGCATAAGTTCTTTGATGAGGTGGTTCACATAATCCACATGGCATCAGAGTATGCAGAGATTCTGAGTTCATGTTTCACGATCCCTTATTATGAAATGAAACTTTTGGGTTCTTGGCTTTGCAAGGATCCCCTCTTCTGCACAATGTGTTCGACACAAAAAAATAAGCAAAAGTGTCTCTTATCTTATTGTTTTTACATTTATACAACTATTTTGAATTCTTGTTTTTATTGTTTTCTTTTAATTTTGTTTCAGAGAGAGACCATTGTTGAAATCTTCTACGAGAAGCACTTAAGTCAACTCATTGATGTTATAACATCATCTTGCCCGACGGATGGTATCACGCAAGCTGTCAGTAACTCTGAGAGTTCTGATGGAGGAACTGGAAAGCAAAGTAGTTTCAAGCCTGAAATACTACTAAATATTTGTGATCTCCTATGTTTTTGTATCGTGCACCATCCTTATAGAATAAAGTAATCTTCTAATCTTGGTATGGAATTACTTGGTTCTTAAATGCTAAATTTGATATTTGGTTTAATGTGGATTATTTTCTGTGTTTCAGGTGCAACTTTCTTCTTAATAATGTGATAGATAAAGTTCTTTTTCTGACACGAAGAAAAGAGAAGTACCTGGTAGTTGCTGCTGTTAGATTTATGAGAACTCTTATTTCCCGCAATGTGAGTTGTTACTTCTACTAAGCAAGAGAGTGTTGTCTGTGGACATGACTGAATTGATCAAGTTTTGATTTATTTGTCCTCTGGTGAATGTTAAATGCTCTTACATGTTTTAATATAAGTAGCCCCCAAGGCCTTGGCCTTTGGTCAAACAATAAATGAAGTAGGTATACGCGGTAGGCGCATGTCATGAGTTCTAACTTGTGCTCCAACTGGGATTGGGCCAGCTAATTTACAGGGAATGTCTGGGTCATTAAAATAAAAGGTTTTTTTTGCATAGCACTGTAGACCGGCATGTAAAGATTTTTCTTTTAGTGGTCCTCCATATTTCTGTCTTGTTCTGTTTGTCTTGTGGTGTGATTCATGAGTTCACAATTGCCCAAGAGACTTGGTTAATGTTGAAAATGAAACTGGTAGCTATCTTATGCAGGTTTTTTTTAAATGACCCTATCTTATGCAGGTTTTATCTGATAATAACTAGGTAAAACTGCAAAGACTTGAAGTACTGTAGTGCCCTGTTTGGATAAGCTTATAAAAAGCAACTTATAAGTCAATAGCTAAAAGCCATAAGTAGGGGATGCCCTACTTTTGGCTTATTTTAGAACTTTTTTGGCGTAAAGGTGAGTGCTTGTAAGCACTTTTAACTTTTCCAAACACCTCCAAAACTTAAAAAGTGCTTAAAAGCCAAAAGTACGTACTAATAAGCTAATCCAAACACCGCCTTAGACTCCTAGATTCCACTGAGGTGTAGAATAGGGGGGATCAAAATGAAGAACCAAATCTAAACTTCGATCTAGTAATTAAATTTTGGATATTTAGTAAGATTTGGTGCAACAAAATATTGTAGAAGTAAGATGATGAAGCTCTTCTAGCAGCACAGATAAATTTTCTCCCTCTAATTAAATCCTCTACCCTGTGATTTTATGTGCATCAATTAATAACGTCACTATGATTGATTTTTTTTTTTTTTGATGAAGTAAGATATTGTATTAGAAAGGCATCAAGGAGATGCAAATTACGTACACAAAAACATGGTTGACCATGAGTCGGTTTTCGTCTTTTCATGTATAACCAACCAATTTCGGCTAGAGTTTTTCTCTCTTCTTCTTGTGTCATTTCACATGGCCAATAAGCCACAAATTTGGCAGACTGAACTGTGAAGTATATTTTTATTTTCATCATCTAGTGTTTCGCTTCTGTATATTTGTGATTGTGAATATATTAAAATTCTTCTGAGTACTAACTGCAGGATGAGCATTTGATGAACTACATAGCAAAACACAATCTCCTAAAACCTGTTGTTGATGTCTTTGTTGCTAATGGAGATCGCTACAATCTTCTAAACTCAGCTGTTCTTGAACTTTTTGAGCATATTCGTAAGGTTGCATCTTACTTCCTTGACCTGCTAAGACTGCAAAAGTTAATGTGGCATGGCTTCTCTTATTTCTTAGGATCTGACATGATATAATGCAGGATAACTTGAAAATATTGCTCAAGTATTTAGTCGACTCATTCTGGGATGAATTGGGCAAGTTTGAAAAGTTGACATCTATCCAATCATTGAAAATTAAATATGAGCAGGTATTATTCATTGGGCCTGTTGTTCATTATTACACTCTTGATAGTGATGCTTGGCTCATAATGGTTTTGGGCCTTTTGTAGTCTCTAGACAGCGCAGGAATAAGAAGTATCGGCAATCTATTAGATGACCCTAGGAAACGAGTTGATGACCGTGGTTTAGAGAAAGAAGAAGAAGAATATTTCAATGAAGAGAGGTATGCCTTTACTTTTTTGCATGTAAAATGTTTTATATGGTACACTGAATATGTGTATCCTTCAGTGACGAGGAAGATTCTGCCTCAGCATCCGTGACTAATGCAAGTAGAGCGCAGTCTCAGCCGGCCTTGCCTAATGGATCTGCTCCAAGTGTCTCACCCATGAGGTAAGTAACTGTTACTGCTTGAACCTGGATTCATTAAAACTGAGGGAACATATTTTGAGACTCCTGTTCTTTAGATCTGGGGGGCTTGTTGATTATGATGATGATGAGGATGATGAAGATTATAAGCCACCACTTAGGAAGCAGTCAGATAATTCTGATGAAGATGGGTCAGTGGAGTCTTTCCCATTGAAACGTAAGCTATTGCAGAAAGATGAGTCTGAGCCAAAAAGGTTGCAGCTTATTGCTAAAGGTTCAAAGTCTCGAGACAGTGTTTTTGCTGCTTTATGCTCAACCTTAAGTCAAGCAGTTTTACCCGCTAAAAAGATGGGTAGTACAGTACAAGATGGTCCATGCTCAGATGGAGACGAGAAATCTGTCGAGTCCAACCATGAGGATAAGGGGAATTCTACTGACAATGGGAGTGCTGATTTGGATAATCATGACCACCGAGAACCAAATGGTCCAAAAAGTTATTCTGAAAGCATGCACAGTTCTCCCGATAATAGGCAGAGAGGAGAGGACTATCCATTGATACCTCCAAAATCATCGCCTGAAATGGCTGTAAATGGATCATGACGACTCTTTTGAGATCGTCATGCTATTTTGACTCCTACCATGATCTACCAGATATTGCTTGAGCATGTGCTTGCTTCAAATCAGCCCTATGTACAACTTCAACATGAGTGATGTTCTAACAGGCAATTCGATTGTTGAATTTCGTAACTATTGGTGGAGGGGAGTCTGTACAGTGTTGTTGCAAGCCTGCGGAGAGATTAGCCATCGTGTTGAGTTCTCTTTCGTTTAGCATTTCCAATTGCTCCTGTAAAACATTACATAGCTATAGAATTTGTTACAACTATTCTTTCGGTTTTATCTCTACCCTTAACTTTCCTTAGTTTTGTGCACTTGTATGCAATGTATAGGGCACCAACTTTTGCCCTTGAAAGGTTTATTCTTCAATTTAGAGAGGTCAGTGTTGCTTGAGGCCAAATTTTCTGTTTCAATGTTGCCTAATTGTATATTAAAATTTGTGGGACAATTAACATTTTTCTGCATATATGTACATTAGAATTACAGTGGTAGCTCATTTGGCTCCCCCTCCACCCCCCAATCTCTTTGCTACTCTACTTGTGAAGTCCAATGGGTTCTCTTTTGTATATCAACAACTTCTTATAGTTTTTTCACAACTCTTACTTTTTATTTGTCAATTCTGTTTTCGATAACACATCGTTTGAGTTGAGGGTTTATTGGAACTTCTTTTGCAGAGGTATGACTTCTGTAGACTCCATCGTATCTCGACCTTACTTGTGAAATCAGACTGATATATTGTTGTACTTGAACAACTTCAATGTTTTTGGTTATTTATTTGAAAGAGAAAAGGACCTTGATGTATAGTTAAGGTTTTGCCTTTTCAGAAACCTCTTTACCCTGCAAAGGTAGGAATAACGCCGCATATATTTCACCTTTTTCAGACCTCACTTAGTGCGATTACTTGGGTTTATAAGGTTTTGCCCTTCTTGTCCATGTCTCCCTCTTCGCTACTTTATTTCTTTCTTGTGTAGTAACACATGATGGAGATATGAGCTTGATCTTAGCCAACTCCTCAAAACGGTCCGAAAATGGAATAAGGAGTCCGAAGTGGGTTCCCCGGAGAGTGGCTTCTGGTTGATGATAGTCGACTTCTATTTCTAGATGGTGAAGTTTTCCACAAGTTTGTCTTATTGTGTCCCATTCTTCTTTTCGAGGTTTACCCATAGGAAACAAGATTACAAGTCCCCAATTTGAGAATTCAATATCATGTGTTTCATACTTTGCATCTCAACTAGTGGGGTCTTGAATTTTTTAATTAAGTTTACACGGCTTTTAAGAAACAAATGATTGATATTCAATAATTTGTGACACTTCATTGTAATATTTCAAGTTTTTTTTAACTATTAAACGTCATGAGACTGTTTAATTTTTCTTCTGTATAGATGCTAAAGTGAAAATTATAAAAAGACGATCTTAATAAGAGAAAAGTAAGTTAGAGTAATCTACAAAATACAATACTAACTATCACGTCGAAGGAGCATCTAACAACTAAATTGATATAAAAGAATCTATATATATATATAAATGAGGATCATAGAAGAGGTGATGTGGCACCTCTCTATGACCTCCATTCATTTTTTCTAATTTTTTTTCTTTTATTTGACATTTTTTCTTATTTTTTTTCAATTATTTTTTTTATAAACTTATACCTCTTTAATTATATAAATTCTATTCTTAAATTACTATTAATAATATTCATAACCCTCAAACCTTTCATATTCATAACCTCCTAAACCTTTCATATTCATAACTTCTAATTATTTAATGTGAAAGGTTACATTACCACTATAAAATCACACTAGAATTGTTTGTTATTTTGTAGTCATCCTTGGTAGAGAATTAGTGGAAGAAATGTTACAATATTTGTAAGCTTTGAGGTGCATTATTTTTTCAAATGTTATTTCATATATTACTTTTAATTAGCAAGTAAGGTTAATGTCATCATATTTTTATTTTTTCTAGATAAATTATTTTGTTTTGTTGTCTTTGAAATTTATTTTATGACTATTAATGTATTTGTTATTATTTTTCTTGACTCTTGTATATAGGATGAAATGATAATATCAAGCGATGAAGGTTAGTGAATTTTGAGTTAAATATATTGATTATTTGTCGAAAAGGATTATGTAGGAGAATTTATGATTAAATGTAATTTTTCCTTATTCTTTATCAGATTTAATATTTTATTTTGTTAACTTTAAGATTCATTTTAGGACTAATAATTTATTTGTTATTATTTTTCTTGACTCTTGTATATAGGATAAAATGAAAACATTCAGAGATGGAGATTAATGGATTTTGAGCTATATAGTGATTATTCTTTATTTTTCGGGAGGTTTATAGTTATTTAAAAATTTAGTTGGTTTCCTACCTTTCTATTTACTTATAATAAAATATTTGTCTCAATAACTCTAATTTGTTGTTTTCATTTTCTATAGTTAATGTTCTTTATTAGTGTAATAATGTACAAATATTACTCTTATTATGTTACAAAAGTTGAAAGTCATATTATTAATCCTCTTAGTAACTGTGACTTTTTTATTCTTAGGAATTTATTATGTTAAATGTAATATTTATTTAAAATGTGAAATATATTTTGTAATATTTTGTGTTTAAGCCAAACAAAATAAAAAAAATAGGAATTGTGTATGTGTCATTTTCTTGAATCTTTTTTTCGTAGTTAATTCTCTCTTTTGTTCTCTTTTATGTTATCTTTAAATTTTACATTTTTTTCCAATATAAGTTGTCCCAAAAATAATTGGATATCTAAACCTAAGTATAATGATGATGATAATAATAATAATAAGTATGAAATTTAACTAATTAAGAATTCTAAACTTTTCTTTATTTAAAATTTAATTATTAAAAAGTTATTAATACAAATATTAAATTAATCTAATATTGTACAATAAAAATAATCAAAACATGTGATGATTGGGTCATAATAGTAATTGTGGATAATGATTTATAATAGTGTTGGCTAACTATATAGTCATGAATACTAACTATTAATAGCAATCCGAGTTATACATTGTCGAAAAACTATACTAAGAATATTATTTATAAAATTACAAATAAGCATAAAAGAACGATTAGATTTAAAGTTTACATAAATATATATAAATTATACTAACAAAATCTCAAATAAAAAAGAAAAAAATGATCACAAGTTTACATTTAAGTAGTTCTAATATTACCCAATTCTTATTAGTTATTACCTTCTTTTTTTCTCTATAAAATTTATTTTTAATATTTAACTTTTCGAAGTTCACATATATTGATTTTTTAATAAATTTCATATTTAATCTAAATATTTTTCATAGTTTCTCTTCTATAAAATTATGTGATTAACAAAAAATTCTTTTTATTAAAATAATTATTGATATTAATATATAATTTTATTTTAATTTTTTTATAACCGCGCGAAGCGCGGCTAAGTACACTAGTTTATAATAACTCAAAACTTTTAAAAAAAATTTGAGAGTAACTTCGATAAGCGAGAGGGTAAGTTATCGAGTCAATATATTAATCTTTTCATAACCATGAATTATTGTTTTACTAAAACAATACATTAAGATTTTGTCATTGTATCCAATAATTAGTTGCCACGTCATAATGTGACACGTCACCTGCCATCTTAAAAATCTTCACTTTCTTTTATATTTATTATATATTCTCACCCACCAATTTTCTTCTTCATAATCACATCAACATCCGGTGCTACTTTTCTGACCGGCGGTGGGTTGACGGTGACCGGAGACGGCGCGAAGGCAGTGGCAGCGGCAGAGGGTCAGAGTAATAGATATGGCGGAAGACAGGTATAATCTAAAAAATCCAGCGGTGAAGAGAATCTTACAGGAGGTTAAAGAGATGCAATCAAATCCTTCCGATGATTTCATGAGCCTTCCTCTTGAGGTTTCAATTTAATTCCTTAATTTTCCTTTTTTTTTTCTTGTGAAATCGATCTTATCCTTTCATGTTTTATCTGGTTGGATCTAGAATTTTAATGTGGTGCATTTTTTGCTTTGTGAGATTCAAATTTATTAAAAAGATCAACTTTTTAGGTGAATTGCAAATTATATGTGTTAATTTGAAGAATTGAGGATTAATGTTGTTTGATTTAGCTTAGAAAATTAGTCTAATTCACTTGACATGAGCTAAAACTATGGAAAAAAAGAAGCTAAAACTGTGAGTGGATGTAGGTAAATTTGCTGGATACATTCGAAATCTAGTCAAATATATTGGGATAAGAAAGAAGTGTTTAATACATTGGAGAATTTGTCTGCTTGTATGAGTGTAGATATAAATATGGTTAGTTGGTATTCAAGGTAAGAGGGTATAGCTAATTTGCTTTGTCGCGAGGGGTGGGAGGCGGGGGTGCATTTATTTGCTTTATTTGCTATGGAAGTGATGGTTTATTGCATTGGTAGGGAAGCTGTTTCCTTGATGCAATTTTTCCTGCGTGGATGTACAAGTCTTAAAATTTGAAACTGTTTGGCAAAAGCTTGTTTGCTGTATTTACTGCTGACAAAATAAACTAAATTGAAAATTGGACAAGGCAGCAACTAGTGATTTCTAGTATTTAATATGATAGTGGTTCTACGTAATAATTCTCATGATATAAAACTATTAAGGTTCGATAAAATTTCTTTGGTTAGAGTTGTATGTTCTAAGTTCATATGTTAAGGATATTAGTTGATCCTGCTGAAGAATAAACCTCACTAATAATGAATGATCTATGTGCTCTTCTAGCTCTCGGTTTGATGTCTATGTGGTGTTGTGATATACATGGTCAAGATTTGATTTTTGGGCATTTTCCTTCTATTCCTATGAGGTAACATGTGAATATATGATCTTGAATCCATCACTGGTAAATGAATTTCATCGTAATTGATTCTGTCGATATAACTTTCAAAAGGTTGTGTCTTGCATTAAATTCTATTGATAAATGACTGGTTGTCGTCCATTTACAAGTTACTTTTAATTCTAGAACTTGCACAATGACATAGCAATTTAAAACTGAACTTTATATTACTTTTTCAGGAGAACATATTTGAATGGCAATTTGCAATCAGGGGTCCACGAGATTCTGAGTTTGAAGGGGGGATTTATCATGGACGAATTCAGTTGCCAGCCGAATATCCTTTCAAGCCTCCTTCTTTCATGCTTTTGACGGTGAGTTTCTTTCTATTTTTAAAGCTTGTCTTACTCCTTGAGTCATTTTATGGAACAAGGTTTAGTAGTTAATATAGGGCGAGGCGCGAGCTTTGTCGGTCAAACCCCCCATCCTGCCACAAGCAGACTTTACAGATTGGGCCAGGCAGGGTGCTAATAAGTTTTGATGTGAAAAAAAGGTATCATGGGAAACAAGTGGCTGAGAGATTTCTAATACAAGTGGAAAGTCAGCAAATCTTAGGAAAGTTTTTACCATATGATAAGATCTGACTCGAGTCTGAAGGAAGTTGTTGCTTTGCTCCATGTGCAAATCTTGAATAATTTTTGAGGAGTGACCAAGCCCCCTCCCCCCTCCCTTGCTACACAAATTCATTCAGGAGGGTAGCTAAAAAGTTTGGAGAAGGAAAACAAAAGGTTTGTGGATTAACAAACTGAAAGAGAATAGATGGGATTATTGAATGTGGTGGGTCAAAAGGGAGTCTGTTTTGTGGGTGGGTCAGGCTACAGACTGGAGAAGCCAAATTTCATTAGTAGTTGATTCATTTCATGTTTCATATTAATAATCTGCTAACTCATGGTTTTCTCTTTTCAGCCAAATGGGCGTTTTGAAACTCAAACCAAGATTTGTTTGAGTATTTCTAATCATCATCCTGAGCACTGGCAACCATCCTGGAGTGGTAACTTCATCATTCTCTCTTACCATTTTTCTCGATGTGTTATATTTTGATGAATTTCACTTTCATATCGTGGTCTTAGTGTTCTTTTCTTGGGATATATTGACAGATACCCTGTTTACGTGGAAACAATAGAACACTTCCTCTTGTTGCAATTTTAGGCAATGACATGTTAGGACATAAAAATATATCTTCATCTGCATGAGTTGGAAATTTCACTCGAAAATTATATGCTCCATTGCTTTTAACTTGTGGCTGTATTTAGCTGTGCCTATATTATTGAAATATAGCATGAGGTTGTGTTGATGGATGTAAAAGATAGATATGATTTAATTCATGCGCTAATTTTTTTTTATAATGGCTGCTGGTTAGCTGTACTTGAGCAGAACAAAACTGCTGACACTATAGTAGGCAAAATTTTCAAATCAAAAAGTGAAGTGTGAGCAAACTTTTTTTTGCAATTATTATTCCTTAGTTATATTGACAAGAGAGGAGCATTTTTCGATGGATCAAGCTATTGTGGTATATGCTCTTTTGAATTAATGGATGCTGCTTCCCATGTTCTGGAAGGTGCACAGCTACTGAAACTAATCTGTATTTAATTGTTTTACTTTTGATTTGCAGTTCGCACTGCGTTGGTAGCTCTGATCGCATTTATGCCTACCAGCCCAAATGGTGCCCTTGGATCACTAGAATACACAAAGGAAGAAAGGCGTGTTTTAGCTATTAAATCTCGTGATGTGGCTCCAAGATATGGGACTCCTGAGCGCCAGAAGCTGATTGACGAGGTATAGCATTATCTGAATATCATTTTGACATCCAATCTGTTGTCATCTGTGAGCATGAGAATTAATAGTTGGTTTATTTTACAGATACATGAATACATGCTAAGCAAAGCACCCCCAGTTCCTCAAGCTACTACCTCACCAGCTCCCGAAGAACAGAACAGTAATAGAGAGGAGGAGGTTCAAGAGAGTCCTGAGAACCCCAGTAACGAGGCTACTGAAGAAAGACCTCCTAATCCATCTGTTGCTGATACAACTACTGAAGAAAGACGTGAATTGGCTTTAGATGCTGATCCTGTACAGGCACCTATAGAGCCCCCTGCTGTACGGCCTAATGAGCATCGGATATTCCATACACCTCAACAGAGCATTCCGCGGCAGGCTGATGACCGTTTCTTCACATGGGCAGCAGTTGGACTTACAATCGCTATACTTGCACTTCTGATTAAGAAATTCATGAAAGCTAATGGACACGGTGCTGTCTTTATGGATGAATCGTAAATCTGCTAGCAGTAATTATGAAGTTCGACAGAGGCAATTTACTTCACTTACAGCCAAACTTATGCAGAAAAATGCAGTAATTATGGAGTTCGACAGAAGAAATTTACTTCACTTTCAGCCAAACTTATGCAGAAAAAAATGTACTATATTTATCATTTTGCTATTGTGACATCGATTATAAAGATTGTCCAATGTGTAAACATGATTTACCAGACATTATTTTCATAGTGTTATTGTATAGAAAAACAATTGTCTTTTCTCTGAGATGTGAAGAAGTTAAGATGAAGCAAAGAAATTCAGTTTGACATTGACTGGTTTCTTTATTCTTAATACTCAAAACCATGAACGTATGTTGTTCTAGTAAAAGAGTAATACAGTCGGATTTCTCCATAACAATCTTCTAATCGTCAAGCTTTTTTGTGAACCGATTTTTATGTTATGCTATATTATATGTTCCTTTTGCTATTACAACAACCAATTTAGCGTCTAGGAAGGGTAGAGTATTCTTACCTTATCTTTGACTCAAAGGTAGAGTGATTGTTTATCGATAGAAGGATGCAACAAAATAACAAGCAAAAGCAACAAGAAGAAAAGGCTTATATGGACAAATGACGTAGTTACAAAGAGATTTGACTTTGAATACAGTAACGAAACAACAAGTATACAGATATAATTTGGTATCTGCATATAATAATTTCTCAAGTATGGTGCAATAAAAAAGCAAACAAAAGAAACTAAAATTGCAGCAAAAGCATAAAACTACTAAAGAAAAAAAAAATTGTTAGCATGAAAATCTTTTGGCAGTCTTCTTATATACATTGCTAAATTTTTGGCTGCATTTTTTCCACTTATTTTTCTTCTTATATCCATTAACTTTCTCACAAAGTCCACTATAATAAAAATCCTTGACATCAAACTCCACATGAAGCCTCATCATCAGTTGAAAAATCTCATCATCATTATACATACTGCTATCCAAAATCTCTCTCTCTGTCAAATAACTTGCATCATCTGCAGACCTTACAAGACTTTTCATGAGGTAAACGTAAGACGCAACGTGCTTTGTTCCACTTCTAAAGGTTCCACATTGCTCCAATGCCACCATATTCTTGAACAAAATCTCAGAGTAGCTATGTATTTTCAATGATGGAATTTCCAAGACTCTGCCTTTAGTGAACCTTACATTCATGACACTATCACTTATTGCTCTCTTGAACTTGATCCCTACGTCGTGAAGATGTAACACATTATGCATATGCTTTTGTGTTCCATTCGAGTGAACTTGTGGACTCGTTGGAAGATAACAGTGATGAATCAAGTCGAGTATATGATGAACATTAGGACCAAATTTCTCTATAGTTACTAGTCCATCACCAGGAATCAGTTTTCTAAAGAAAAGTAAAACAAGTTGCATGAGGGAGTAAGTACATTCTTTAGGAATTGGAACTAAGTTGAATATTTGGTGAAGGATAAAGAATGGTATCTGATTTTCGAGTAGAATCAAGTCACATCTAAGACGGAAAAACATGTCATAGTTGATAAAGAGTATATCATCTCTACGTCGAAAACCCTTTATAACAAACTTGATAAAGAGCTCAATGAGAAAACAACTATCAAGTAACATCATTTGAACAAACTCATTACTTCCAATTTGTTCAAATGTGTTTTCACCATAGCATTTTCTTGCTTTATCCTCTAAATTTCTTAGTGTTTTCACACATTTATCTAATATGGTTTGTGTGTTTATTGGTTTTCTACTCACAAGTGTGTTGAGATAACACCACTTATGTTCCTCCATAGTTTTAAGTTTATCAACTCCATGATGAAAAGGACCTATTGAGACTAATTTAGGAGAGTAACTACATTCACTTCCCTTTTTAAGTTCCTCAGGAACTCTGTTGAAACGTCGAAAACTTGAGACATCTTTCATCTTCTCATCAATTGATTGTGCAAGATACTCTTCTTCTTCTTGCACGATATCGCGTAATTCATCATCATTTCTCTTGACATTTGTGTAAGATATATCTCCTTCCTTCATTAAACTTCTGCAAAAACAAGAAAAGCAAGTCAAAAACCTCACCAACAATCGCGCTAAGCAGGACGAATATCAAGATTCAGAGTCAATGTATTCTGCTTTTTATAATTTTCTACTTCTATAGGATGTAAGGGGTGAAATGAAGTGTTACCAGATGAATGCAAATAAGAGTATGTTGTTGATGAAAAAAACATAAAATGTAGAAATATTTGATGATTGATATATAGGTGTTATAAATGTGTATAACATAAGAGAAACTTGTATCTTTTTTTTTGAGTTGAACATGTAGGAGAAGTCATTATTTGTTTACTTCATTTTGAGAGAAGCATTGTTTTGTCAGAAAGCAAAGTATTGTTGGCAAAGAAAAACTAATGTATGTATTAATTACTTTTATGAGAATATAGGAATATTTTACAACAATATTTGTGTATTTGCAAAAGAATATAAACCACCTTAGACTGAAATTTACCTTTGCCAATATATCGAAAAGATTTGAAGTAACGATAAAATTGTTTCTGATTTATAGGTTATGATTTAAGCCGTGGAAGTAGCATTGTGTTAGTATTCGGATAAAATATCTGTAATATACTTTTCGAGATGTGATTCTTCTCCAAACCTAACAAACACGTATATTATATGCACTGAATTGTCATTTAACCCGCAACACTTTTGAAGAAAAACACATAATATTATGTGCTAATAGAAAGTGTATTCGTGTCTTTTCTTACATTAACTTTCAGGTTAAATGATATAAAAAGAAGTTAGGCATAAGATATAAATGAGTCTTTTAACTTGGTTTAGGTTAATAATACTTAATATCTACGTCCTTTAATTTTGAATAGAAACAAGTAGATACTCGAACTTGTATAAAAACGAACAAATAGACAGACGCAGAGGTGGAGTCACAATTTTCTATACGGGTTCATAATATGTAGAAATAGATAGCCGAAGGGGGTTCGACGTCTACTATATATACATATAAACTTAGTTTAACCATATATAAATAATATAATTTTCCACCAAAGGGGTTCATCCTTAATACAATGTAACGCCGCCCCTGGACACACACATTATACATGTCATAGTTCAAATGTAAATTGTCCTACGTTTATTTTGTCTAATAAGACGTGTGTGTTTATTTACTAAACTTTATAAAAATTTAAGTGTCTATTTGTGTACACTCAAAATTATGAAATAAAATCATATATATCTATTTATTCACGCGTTATAAAATAAAATCATATATATATATATATATATATAATAAAGTAAAGTTAAACTATTTACAATGGTCCAAACAAGCTATAAAAAAATATGAATATTTAAAATGTGTGCAAATCGACTTTTAGACCGCCACTGATTTATCTTTTTAATTTTATATTTAATAGAAACTGAATAAGCGACGTCTACGAGGAACTCAGAATCTCTCTTCTCTCTCATGGCTATGGCGATTCCTTCAAATTCCTTCTAAGAGTAGTGTGAAAAACCCTAATTAATCTTCTTCGAAGCTTCTAGAAACCTTCTAATGGCGTTCTGGTGGCCGTTGATTGTTATCGCTATCGCATTTGCGATCTGTAAATTACTGTTGATGCTCATTCCTGACAATGTCCCTTCCATTGATGTCGACACTTCTGATGGTAAGCTTCCATACGAATTTTGCTGTTTGAACTACTTTTTTAAATTGTTCATTTATTGTAGTAGTAATTTATTTCAGTTCCAATTTATGTTACATTTTTAGCTTATCAAAGCTGAATTAGATTAGATTAGATGAAGTCAATATTTTAGAATTGAAATTTATCATGATGAACTGCATGTTGAAATGGTGGTTAAAGTTGACATAGTTTGAGTTTGGAAAGTAGAAGATGTAGATTAATTGATTTATTTAACAAAAAAAATAATAATTCCTTATGGTGTAAGCTAATTTTGAAGCTAATTTAGATTAGGTAGCTCAATATTTTTGAAAAAATAGATAATATAAGTTGACAATCTTCTCATGATGAAAAATGCATGTTGAAATGATGGACAAGTTGACATAGTTTGGATCTCGGAAAGTAGAAGGTGTCACATAAATGGAGACAGAACGAATAGATGATTTGTTATTTTTTACTCCTTGTGGTATTAGACTTCTATGAACTATTTTTCCCATTGAGCTGAGGGTCTATCGGGAATAGCCTCTCTACTTTTGTTGGGGTAGGGTATGTG
Source organism: Solanum corneliomulleri (assembly GCA_027704805.1). Taxonomy (NCBI): domain Eukaryota; kingdom Viridiplantae; phylum Streptophyta; class Magnoliopsida; order Solanales; family Solanaceae; genus Solanum; species Solanum corneliomulleri. Next base: position 66,997,264 of record JAKWIY010003063.1, on the reverse strand, counting down.
TACACTCTATCCTCCTGGTTTGGTTTTGTTGTACTCCTTATGGTATTACATTGTTGATATTGTTGAATCTATTACAATGTTGGTTGTTTAATCAATGTTTTTGGTATTGTAGTGTTGGATGATGGGAATCAGACTAAAGACAACAGTTTCATTTATGTAAGTAATTAATGAAATTTCTACGTGCTTAAATGGAATTTCGTACTTTTATCTGATGTTGATTTGAACTGTCGATGGTATCAGTTTGTGTTTTGCTTATTTTTGTTTAATTGTTTTGTTTCTTCTTTTTTCCCCTTTTTGTGTTTGAAATTTCACTAGTTGGATTTCTCTCTTTTAGTAGTATCTTTTTCTTTATGAAGAGGTACTTAGTTATAGAATATAGATATTTACTGAATTGCAGAAAACAATTTGAATTTCCACTAGAGGTATGTGGAAAGTGTTTAACTAGAAATCATACACTAGTGATCATTTACATAAACATTTTACAATGTCAAGCTGAGTAAAAGCGCAGGTGATAGTATTATTATTTTCATCATCATACTATCATACAAGGTGGTTTATAGAGTATGAGGATTGAATTGCTCCCTAGGGGTTATCTTACGGTTGAGACAAACTTGGGAAGCAAGATTGAAGTCCCCACATTAGCTATGCTAGATGAATTATTCTGATCTTTCTAAACCTTGGTAGCTTGAGTTTGCATGGTATAGTACTTGTGAGAAGATAGAAAAAATATGGTGGATTAACCAAGCTGTGCACAAGCTGGCCCAGACATAACCTTTTAAACAAAAGAAAGAGAGAGAATTTGATGATTGTGTTTTTGTGGTACATTATTTTTGACAAAAATACCTTATTGATGGTTGATGCAAGAGATATGTAGCACGAATAGGGATATTTGAGAATGAATGAGCTCAAATATCCCCATTCTACATATCTCTTGCATCAACCATACAAAGAAGATTAGAATGGGGGTATTTCATTAAAGAAAATGAGTTCCATCCATAAGTTTATGAAGTCAATTTCTTCTCTCAATGGAACTAAAATTAGAATGGGAATATTTTATTAAAGAAAATGAGTTCCATCCATAAGTTTATGAAGTCAATTTTCTTCTCTCAATGTAACTAACTTTTTTCGGCAAAACATTGTCTCATATTTGAGATAACCAAAGTACCAAACGTTAAAAGTTACTGCAGAAACATTTCCATCCAAGACTATGAGTTTTATGTAGTTTGTCAACTCACATCTTACTGAGAGTAGTTCGTCCCGCTTCCAACTCACTTACACCATCAAGAATGTATCTCTTTAGGAGAACAATTTGAGATTCACTGTAGCATGTATGTCAGTTTAGTTATTCAAATGGACTTTGTTCTCTTATTTTTTGTGGAACTTTATATGGCTCATTCCGTAAAGTGAAAGAATGTGACACTTGTATATTCTCACACATAATTTTGCTCATTTAGATTCCCTCGAGAAGGCATACGGACAAAGTTCAGTGCTATGAACCAGCAACAATGAAGTACCTGGGTTATTTCCCGGCGCTGAAACCTGATGAGGTTAGATTTATGTATATGATATTTGTGTTCCTCTATACTCAATGTCAGGATCTCCTGTCATGCACTAGACTAACTTTTCCTTTTCCCTCCTTCCCTTGTTTACATGGTTCAGACGTTCAGTATCTAAAGTTATGAAGTTTTGCATAAAGATACTGAGTCATCTTATCAGGATTTGATTGGGCATTCAGTTAACTGTTTCCCTTTGCTGCCACATATTATCATGAGAACCTTTACATGATAAACGTATAAATTAACTTCAACATTGGATTGTTCTTATACATAATTCCAGCTCACATCTGCAATCTTATTAATTTCCTTGTTCTTCGCCCCTAAAACCAGCATCAATGGTCTTTTTTGAGATATATACATGCAAGCCAAATGCAATTAACAAACTAAATCATGCTCAGGTTAAGGAGCGGGTTGTACAGGCAAGGAAAGCTCAGAAGATATGGGCAAAGAGTAGCTTCAAGCAAAGACGTTTGTTTCTACGTATACTTCTGAAGTATATTATTGAACATCAAGACCTTATATGCAAGTAAGGACGCTTAACATTTAAAACTACTATTTTACACTGCCAACAGTATTGACACATCAAATTTTGTCGGAGGAGCAGAATGAATGATACTGAAATGCCTAAGATCCCTTTGGTTAATCGTTGACCATGTTTTTTTAACATTATATGTACAATGAGACAAATTATGACCTAATATTGTTGGACATCCAAATGAAATGTTCTCAGTGATTGAGTTATACAATACTATGGTGTACACAGTAAAATATTTCAGGAGAGACTGATGGTTACTTTTGCAGTTGGCTTAGCCTCGTCTAAAGAAGAAATAAAAGAGATTTGCTTTGAAAGTATTAATCAATAGGTGAAGATAGCTGCAGACAGAAGTAGCAGCTATTGTTATTTTATTCCCTCCCACTCCTCTAGCTCTGACGTGAACACTCTTCTTCCAAGAGATTGGAAGTGCTTTGAAACATGAGTGCTGGAGTACTAAGCATTTTGAGGTTAAACAGTTCCATTGGGCATATTTTTGTTTCACAATCATAGACGATGAAAATATTGGATAGGAGATACCTGAAGTCTATAAAGCTATTGCCTAGAGTTCAGCAACTTATGTCAGTGACCTTATTTCCAAGTGTTGGTTGCTTCAAAGTTCTGTCCAAAAATTTGCAACATAACTAATGATGTAATAGAGGGTCTCACTTATCATAAATAAACAAGTACAAAAGTAACTGAAGAATCTCATGATTATGAAAACTAACCATTTGTCCTCTCTCTCACATATGACAACATTTAATTTTGGTCTTAAGAGTTAGTTGCATTGGAATTGCCTCTTACTCATGCTAAACTGCTACTTATTTTCCTATTTTTATTTGACTGGGTTGGATGATTTTTCTGAACAACTTTTGGTAGTATCTCTTCGCGTGATACTGGGAAAACAATGGTAGATGCCTCCTTGGGTGAAATAATGACTACATGTGAAAAAATCCATTGGCTTCTTTCAGAGGGTGAAAAGTGGCTAAAGCCTGAATACCGGTATGTTATGAAAATGGTTTATCTTCCTTGCATTTCAATAAAATAGTGGATTCATAACTTACATGGTTTCAGCCTTTGATACCTTGGGAGTAAAGGGAATTTATGATTGTGTGTTGTGGCTCGCAGTTCATGTGGGAGATCAATGCTTCACAAGGTTGCAAAAGTGGAATTTTCTCCTCTTGGTGTTGTTGGTGCTATTGTTTCATGGAATTACCCATTTCACAATATCTTTAATCCAATGTTGGCTGCAGTTTTCTCAGGGAACAGCATTGTGATAAAGGTCTTCTTTTTTCTTTTCCAACTTCCTACATTGCTTGTTTGCTCATGGATTGAACTTTAGTAACATGGAATGCAATCGGAAAATATTTGAAATGGGCATGCTTATCAGATTTTGAACTTAAAATACATACACTTAAATAAAACTGCAAAATATACAATCTCATGGAAGCAAAGTGCTAAAAAAGCTGTGGTTTTGACTTTTGACGAGATAACCTCTTTGTTACCTTAGGTCTCAGAACATGCCAGTTGGTCCGGGTGTTTCTATCTGCGAATAATTCAAACTGCTCTTGCTGCAGTTGGAGCTCCTGAGAACTTGGTAGAAGTGATAACAGGGTATGCATTATACAACATTTATCCTTTCTGTTTTAAGTATGATTTGTCATACATTTTTAAAATTTCATTGCCAGCTTTGCTGAAACTGGAGAAGCTCTAGTATCCTCTGTTGACAAAATCATATTTGTTGGATCTCCTGGTGTGGGCAAAAAGGTAGGCTCTCCCTGAACATAGAATAAATGCTTATATTTTCTCATCTAATACAGAGTGACTTAAAACCTCCATTTTAATCTTCTCTGTACCTTTTACTAACTTTTCTTTTCTTTTCTGCTGAATTATAAATTCTAATGTTGTGTTAGTGTTCTACAGATAATGCGAAGTGCTTCAGATACACTAATACCAGTTACCCTTGAGCTTGGTGGAAAAGACGCATTTATTGTCTGTGAAGATGTTGATGTGCCGCATGTATAAACTTTTCCTGTCTGCTTTTGTTTTGGGTGTCAAGTACATTTGTTTGCTTTTCAACTATGATTGGAAGATCTTTTAAATATCTCTATGAGAAGTTAAAGAAAGAAGATCATTCATCTCGATCTGTTTCTCTCGAGTCTTTAAAAGAACTTATCAAATTTGATGCAGGTTGCACAAATTGCTGCTAGAGGAGCTCTCCAATCAAGTGGGCAGAATTGTGCTGGTGCAGAACGCTTTTATGTTCACAAGGATGTTTACTCTTCTTTTGTTGCTGAAGTTGTAAAAATTGTGAAATCGGTTACTGCTGTATGTAACTTCTCTCATTCGTGTCATATTTTTAACTTGATGCATTATAAGATCTTTATTCTTTCATGAACATAGCATTTCGCACATGGTGCCTTTTTGGTTTCTTAGTTAGATTGCTCACTGATCCTATCTAAATTCTGGTTTGCTAATAATTCAGAGCCGTAGAAACATTAGTTTGAATTGAGAGATAAATACACAATGATTGCATGAATCCTGAGCAGAAACCTAATGACTTTGAAATTTGTGATTTTGCTAGCGTAGTCTGATTTATAAAATACATATATATTCAAACTGAATTTTTTTTTTATTTTAGGGACCTCCTTTGTCCGGCAAGTATGACATGGGAGCCATATGCATGCAAGAGCATTCTGAAAGGCTTCAATACCTAGTAAATGATGCCCTAGACAAAGGTGCTGAAATTGTTGCTCGAGGAAGTGTAGGCAATATTGGCGAAGGTGCTGTTGATCAGTACTTCCCTCCTACAGTGATTGTTAATGTAAATCACACAATGAAACTGATGCAGGAGGAGGTATCATCAGTTGGTAGATTATATTGTTAGTTACTACTGAGATGAAGGTGGCATGTTTAACTCCATATTGCAATTTGCTTGCAGGCTTTTGGACCAATATTGCCGATAATGAAATTCAGCTCTGATGAAGAAGTTGTTCAGCTTGCAAATGATTCAAGCTATGGGCTTGGTTGTGCTGTATTTTCAGGCAGCCAGCGTCGTGCTAGGCAGATAGCTTCACAATTACATTGTGGAGTGGCTGCTGTCAATGACTTTGCATCAAATTACATGTGTCAGGTACCCCTATAGGCATCAGGCTCTTGAGACATTTGACTTTGGCATATTTATATGTGACTATTTGCTATGATGATTGAGGTATGCAAACAAATTAGAGAGAATTTTGTAAACCTCGGGCAATACCCTGTTGCATCTACTTGAGAAACTCATTACTGATTGCCATATTTCTTCCTTCATTACTATTATTTTCAGCAACAAGGTTCCCTTTGCTCAAGTCTAGCTGTCCTACTTGAAATTTAGGCAGATCCCACATGCGATCAAAGGAGAACAGAATAGACCGTCTTTCTGCCTTAAAATGTCCGCATTTGCGAATTTGACAAGCTAGAAGTTAGCTTCCTTACCTTCTCTCTTCGACAGTCAGAAGTATCTGTTGCAAAACACAATCAGAAAATATCCTACTTTCCTCTCATGACTCACCCCCATTCTCAACTCCTGATGCTCATGACCTTCCTGCACCTGTCATTGGTCCTAAATCTTTGCCATGTGCAGCCTTGAAATCGCTTCTAAAGACCAACTACCTCAAAAGATCATAAGCTTTTTATGTTAAACAATTGCTTTGTCCACCATTATTTATCCTTTAAGAGACCCCCTTCTTTTGGACCCCCAGCTTTCCAGTCTAATACCTATGTTCTTCCGCAACACTTCATTTATCTTGTGTTATTTCTGAACCCTTCTAACATTTTCTCCTGTATATGCAGTCACTACCATTTGGTGGAGTCAAAGACAGTGGATTTGGAAGATTTGCTGGTATTGAAGGATTACGAGCTTGCTGTCTCGTAAAGTCAGTTGTGGAGGACCGGTGGTGGCCTTTTATTAAAACCAAGATACCAAAGCCTATTCAGGTGAGTTTGCTCATCTACTGAAACCATGTTTTCCTTCATACTTTACGTATCATAGAAGTAAATTTTATTCCATCCTTTTTGTAGTATCCTATTGCTGAGAATGGATTCGAGTTCCAAGAGTCTCTGGTTCACACTCTTTATGGTTTGAACATCTGGGATCGTTTACGGGCACTGGTGAATGTTTTGAAAATCCTCTCAGAGCAACCCCCCGCTCCCACAAGCAACAGGAGGAGAAATGACTAAGACTACTGCTCATTTTTTTTGCCAGAAGATTAAAAACAAAACATTTACATGCAATTGTCACTTTCTATGGCATAGACTGTAGTTGAACTCCTTCCTACTCATGTTTACCTTTGATTTACTTAAAAACAGTTTTTGGTTTTGGTCAGGTAATTCAGATCAAATCGAATTAATTAGTGGCGGTTTTTGTTGTCAATAACACTTACTTTTAGCGGTTAATTAGTGGCGGTTTATGTTGCCACTAATACTTACTTTTAGCGGCGTTTCTAATGTGATTGCAGCGTTTTGTTGCCACTAATACATCATTTTGAAGTGGCTATTATATTATTTAGTGGCGATATATGTATGATTTTTGGAGGTTTTTGTTGCCACTAAAATTATGTAGCAACTGTTATTAATTTAGTGGCAGTTTTTATTGCCACTAAATACTTTCTTTTGCGGCGAGTCTTATATGATGTAGTGGCGGTTTTAGCTCTTTTAGCGCAATAGTTATTTTTATTTAGTTGCAGCCTAAAAAACGAACTTTTGGCGACGCCTTTTTAGGAATGTCAGTTTTTTTTAACACTATTATCTTTTAACAGCAAATGTAATTTGATTTGGTGGTGGATTTTGTTGCCACTAGTACGTTCTTTTTGCGGTGATCATTATACGATTTAGCGACGATTTTAATTGTCACTAATACTATTTTTTAGCAGCAAACTCTTATTTGATTTAGTCGCGAATTTTGTTGTCATTAATACTTTTTTTTAGCGACTAAATGGCTATTTCAGTGACAAAAATTAAGTTTTAGCGGCATTTGTAGTCGCTGCTGAAAGCGACTTTCAATAACAAAACAAAATGTTTTTAGCGGTGGTTAAAGTCGTGCTAAAAGTGACTTAGTACAAAAATTAATAGTTTTAGCGGCGTTTATAGTCACTGCAAAAAGGTATTTTTAGTGACAACTGTATGAGTATTAGTGACAGCTACAGTCGTCAAAAAGAGACTTTTAGTGACGAAATTTGTTTTAGCGGCAGTTTATGTCGCCACAAAAGAAACTTTTACCGAGGACATTTATAACTTTTAGCGGCTGTTTTGGTCGCCACAAAAAGTGACTTTTAGCGACGAAATTCATCACCTTTTTCGACGACTTTAGTCGCCGCTAATACTCACTTTTAGCGACGACATTCATCACCTTTTGCGACGACTTTGGTCGCCGCAAATACCACTTTTAGCGACGACATTCATCACCTTTAGCGACGACTTTAGTCGCCACTAATACTCACTTAGTGACGGCATTTATCACCTTTTGCGACGACTTTAGTCGCGCTACCTTTAGCGACGACATTCATCACCTTTAGCGACGACATTAGTCGCCGCTAATACTACTTTTAGCGACGACATTCATCACCTTTAGCGACGACTTTAGTGGCCGCTAATACTACTTTTAGCGACGACATTCATCACCTTTAGCGTCGCCGCTAATACTACTTTTAGGCGACGACATTCATCACCTTTTACGACGACTTTAGTCGCCGCTAATACTACTTTTAGCGACGACATTCATCACCTTTTGCGACGACTTTAGTCGCCGCTAATACTACTTTTAGCGACGACATTCATCACCTTTTACGATGACTTTAGTCGCCGCTAATACTACTTTTAGCGACGACATTCATCACCTTTTGCGACGACTTTAGTCGCCGCTAATACTACTTTTAGCGACGACATTCATCACCTTTGCGACGGATTAGTCGCCACTAATACTCACTTTTAGCGACGACATTTATCACTATTAGTGGCGGTTAATGTCGCTTCTAAAAGCCCTTTAAAGTCGCAAAAGTTAATAGTTTTATCATTTATAGTTGCCGCTAAAGATTATTTCTAGTGACAATAGTTTTACCGTCCATTTAAATGACACTAATACTATCTTTTAGCGGCAACTATTATTTTTATTATTGACGGATCTAATTACCGCTAAAACAATCTTTTCGCGACTAATTTAACTTGTGGCGGTTCTTATTGCAATTAATACTTTCTTTTTGGCGGCAATTCTTGAATGATTTATAGGCTGTAGTAGTTGCCACTAATACTTACTGTTTTTGTTGCCACTAATACTTACTTTTTGTGGCAATTGTTATATGATCTAGTGGTTGCTGCCTATATTTATAGTCAACAAAAAGTAGTATGAATAAATATTCTGTGTCTTATCTGAAAAATATGTTTTTGAAAAGTCACAACTCATTGAAAAAGTTACAACCTAAGATAAAGATATTTTAGTAATTTAATATTCAAATGAAGATAATAAATAGTTGATGTTTTTAAAGTAATATATATATAAATAAACAATTAGTATTCATTTGATCATATACGAAGTAATTTCCAACGATAAGGATTTGGATGAACCCCTTGCACTAACGTTACGCCATACTCACCAACTTATTGAAGCAAAATATCTGAGACAAGTTTGCAACTTGAACTTGTAGATCCATATACTCAAACAAGGAAAGTTGCTTCCAAACCGCTGCTTCTGAAACATATCAAGGAAATAATAAGAAAAAATAATAAAACTTTAACAGTTGGGAATAAAAATTGAACTGATAAAGAACTCAAGCCATACCATCATCATTGGTGGCCTTACATCCTTTGAAATCAAAATAATCAATTATACTTCCGAGGAGAAAAAAACACATTTAGCGCAACAAAACAGAGCATTCTTTATAAGCACTAAACAGTTGCCTTGCTTGCAGCCCATCTCCTCTTTCGTGCTGGTCTTGGTTGCATAGGTTCAGTCGACACAGCAAACGAATCAACCAAAGGCGTAGAGATATTCTTTGTATCACTTTTGAGAGCAATAGGCTGCTTGAAACGCTCTCCACGCTTTTCCATCTTTGCTATGATCTCCAAAATCTTAGGGCTGCCCTGTCCCTCCACATTTTTATCAGTAGCGAAATTCTTCATTTCACTGATTTCTGATTTTCCAGAATACGTGATTCTCTTTTTAATGATTTTCTCGTTCATTTCTTCAATTATCTGACCTTCTTCAATATCCAGAGACTCTTCCTGGTTGGCATCTGAGAATATAGCAAGCCTTTCTTTATCATTTTCTTTAGGATCAGTTGTCACATTTCGAGCTCTGAGTGTCTCCCTGAAATGGAGTTTGCTAGTTCCATCGATGGGCTTCAGCTCCAAATAACAATCTGAATCCAAGTGGCCATACCTGTCAAAGGATGTTACACCCCCTGCTTTGGAGCATCTTCCGGAGGACTGCAGATCCATGGTCACAAATCAAAATCAAAATCCTGATAGTTTACACAATTAATGAAGAGAGGCCGCCTTTTATCGTGTGTGAGCTCACATGACACAAAAACTTACCATGAAGAGAATTAGAGAACTTGGTAACTGTTAAAGGCATATCTATCATACCAAGTAATCGCAAACTTGAAACTTCGAAAGGGGATGTAACTTGAACAGTTAAACAGAAGAGAGCTATATAGTCAATGGCTATATGCGTTTGTAATAAATTATAACAGGAGCTGAAGGATAAAAGAACTTAGCATACGTGCTAATCAAGATGACTTTCCAAAGCAGACCATCAAGCATTTGTGTACCAATAAAGTGCAGCCAAGAAGAAATTTAAAACATGGGAATGTGTCAATAACTAGGATAATAACAAAGCTTATACTGATGTCATGGTATATCAACATAAAAATAATTATCAGAGAGACCATATTAGCAATACGGTATTAATGTATCATAAAGTTGATGAAAAAGAAATAGCTCCTGAAGCAGAAGTAAAATGCTATAATAGTGAAACGAAATACGCAGTTAAAGTTTTCTCCATATCTGATTCCCTTTTCTATGATTAATAGTCTATTTATTTTAAACTTTGACACCACCAAGGCAAGGGTTGGATCTTACGTCAAACAGAGCTGAAGAAAGTAAAGTGTGGATTCTAAATTCTAGAAACAGCATAATTAACTCTAGTTCTTTTTTAATCTTTTGATAATGGAGGTGGCAAATCTATTGAAACGAAAAAGACATAGTTTTCTACCAAAAGCACCCCATCATCTGTACTAAACGGAATATCAGAAGTAAAAAATACTTCCAAGATATGATGTTACATTGTCATGAGCTCACACACAATATCAGTATTTTTAATTTGTTCTTATCTACTTAAGATCCCAAGCACTACATATCGAAACATTGAACACCCCCTCCCATTGATAAGAGAAAAACAAGACTTCATTCTAGTCTAACTTCAAGCAGGTGCAACACCTAATATGGCCTCTCAAAAATTGAATATAGAGTAAGGGGTTGTCTGGTAGTGTGTGTTGAAAAAATAATGCATGCATTAGTCTTGTGTATTACTAGTACCTTGTTTGATACTCTTTTCCAACCAAGCATTAGTTATACACTCTATTGTGCATTAAGGTGTGTAGCTAATACCATGGATTTCTAGCTATTTAGCAATGCAATGCTTTTAATGCATGCATTAACTCGATTAAAGACCCAATTGCCCCTCAATACCTTTTTTATATCTTTTCCACCATAATAGTGAAGGGTATTTTTTAAATAATTTTTTAAAATGCAATGCATTCTATTGTTAATACATCAAATCAATCAATGCATAAACATAATCTATGTATAATTAATGCAAGCATAACTAATACATGCATTGCTAATGCAAGCATTACTTATACACTCTATTTTGCATTATATTAATACATTCTACCAAACGACCCCCAAGTGTCCAGCTAAAATTATCATTTTCAATCTAGATGCAAAGTTGTCCAGAGACATTAAAGGAGCATGCATTAGGACAGCAACTTCAGTGGTGTGGCGATCTCCTTTTTCTTAATTCACTTCCCAGCTCACATTCTTGAACACGACTTGAAGTCATCATATTCAAAAACATATATATATATATATATATATATATATGAAGAATAAATGAAAGCAAAGAAAATACTCTATTAGAAACTGCAGGTATCCCACATACAAAAGCGTATGCCAAAAAAGAAATAAGATCTGCTAGAATGTTGAGTCATGTCAAGTTCTTGTGTAAGCACTAAGCACAATTTTATGATGGTTAATATCCAAAAAGTCAGGACATGTAATTTGACGCTGATAGTAAAGTAAAACACACTTTTATGCCAATGCCGGATACCAAAGGCAACTTACCTCCTAAACTATTGCTCAACTTATGATAAAAGAACAATCAATGAAGTCATGCAGAAACATTGAGCTAGTGACATATCAATCTATCAGACTCGAGAAAAAAGATTTGGTAGCCCATTTCAACACAAAAATAGAAACTATTTGCGTGAAATGAGATCTAATGAGTTAGCAGAAATAGTAAGCCTCATCGTGATCACAATTTAGTGATACCCCAGTTAGACAATTTGGTGTGTTTTCTGCCTAGTTTACTGAGATCCGCTGCACTGATATTAAAATTGAAGGAAATAGAAAAAGTTTACTTGATTATTCCTATTGCAGAAGATTACCTATATAACTACACAAAGACAATTGTGGATGCACATTTTTTTGTTAGATCAAGAAAAAACGACTAAATGATCACCAACATATTTATATGGTTTCATAGTAACTACGGAATACTGATGATCAATTGTTTAAAGGTAATAATGTAGCAATTCCTAGAATAGCAAGCTCAATATGATTTTGCAATTGACACGTCCAATTTTTTAAGGGTCAATTCAAAAACAAAACATTAAAAAAAAAAAAACAAGTCAACATGAGAACTTTAATCTGAAACCAAACGCACAGGGAAATAGGAGACCTTGGTAGCATGAGACGACATCACACAATGGAACAGGACCCAACATATATGGAAAACTCATATTTACATATAGACTATACAATCTTGACATTCGTATACACAAAATTACCTCTCCGTTCTCAACAATCAAGTCTGTGTCAACAGAATCTCTTCCTCTTGGGAATCTCCTCCAATGATTATCTCTATGAAAAACTTTAGACCCTTGACCAAATTGATTGGCATTATTGCCTTCCCTGATCAATTTGTATTTTTCCTGCTCCACATGCCTGTCATCTAAAAGCTTTTCTACTGGGTTGGGCCCATGATTATTGTCAAATGACTTAAACCTTTTGTCACTTGAAGTTCTTCTGAACGCATATGACGTCCTCTCAGCATCGAATACATTTTCCTGATAACTAGAATTGTTTTCATCTTCAACCCATTGCATCCCTTCAGACTGCCGGCCCCCTCTTCTTCTTTTAAAAATGTCCTGATTACCAGGATACTTGATTGTCTGATTGGCACCAATGGAGTTGGTCAAACTAGCAAACTGACCACCATCACATTTCCTGGTCCCACTGAATATTCTGTTTATGCCACATGGCAGTTCAAGGCTCTGCCACCTTCTGCTAGAAGTACAAGATTCTCTATACAAACGAAAGGATGAAGGTCGATACCCATCAAATCTCCCTCCCTCATCCTTTAGATCCATGAAGCATATATCATTTGAACTTTTGCAAGGACTGATATCTCTCCTTTGGCCCCTACTGGGGCTTTTAATTTCTCTTCCGAAATAAGTCAAATTTACATGATAGCCATCTTCTAGAATATCAGTATCCCTGTGGCTGTATGGTCTATATCTGTTATCAGTCTCTTCCATGATATCGCAGATGTAATTACATTCAGTTACAAGATCATCAGTCCTCACTCTCTTCTTTTTCGGCAGCTGATCTATTTTCTGAATACGTTGACTGGGATTCTCATCATCTGAATAGGAAATATACTTATCGATCCATTGTTCTGATTCATGAAAAGAAATGTTGTCCATATCCTGAACAGTGAGCCTTCCCCCATAATGGGGTCTATCTCTTTCCAACAATTTATCATCTGTATAAGTTGATAGTTCAAGATGATCTAGCTTTCTTTTCATGCTTCGACCGCCAGACCAGTTTTTGTCATATCTGCATCTTAACTGATATTCCATCTGAGGATTTTTTGTAAAAGAACCCCGGCATGGATAATCAGAAAATCGTCTTGCATTAGAGTAAAAGGGTTCTGCCCTCTTAAAATGTGAAGTATCTTCCCTTTCATGATAGTCGAAAGCATATCGTCTATCTCTCTGTCTGTGTCGGATCACAGATGAATTACGCCTTTCATACAGTATCCTAGCATCAGATTTGTGGGAATCCTCATCTTTCAGGTGAGCAGGAATTGTTTCACCCATTCGACCAGGCCTTCTTCTGTCATGCAGCAGATCTCTTTGCACAGACCTTCTACCTTGTGTAAAATATTTAAGATCACCAGACTTTGTTCTGTTGTGATCGGTTCTGGAAATTGGCTGGTAATCAGTTGTACCCTTCTCCCGTAACTCAGATTCTGCGTTTGATATTAACCTTGTATGATGATCATGAGATTTCTCCAAGTTAAGAAAAGTCCCATCTCCAGATGTGCCACCATGACTTAAAGAACAACAAGATGAACCTGGGCTATGCTCTCTGCCTCCACCACACAGTGGTTCTTGCAACTTTATAGGTTGTCTTGGATCAGATATGTCTCTCTCACTGCTTTTATTTGCATCATGAGTAGATTTAATTGCTCCTGAGGTTTGATCAACATTACAGTAGGTCCCCTCTTGGTGGTGTCGCTCATCTGCATCAGAGTACTCGGAATTTTCGTAGTTATCTGAACCCATAGACACGTGCTCACAAACAGGTGTATTCCTGGAATCCAGAATTAATTTTATGAGAATGAAGTAACTTGAATCATTAAATACATTTTTATACATCATCAATCAGCAGAAAAAACAGGTGAGATGTGAGAAGCAAGACTTAAAAGTAAAGGTGAAGATAGCAAAAAGAAAGAGAAAAATGGATCACATTACTCATGGTCCATGAAAAAGGAAATCTCTGAAAAATTTGATAATATTTTGCAAGAATGTCTAGAAAACAAAACCTTAAGAAGACTTAGAAGCCAACAACTTTAAGCCAACTAAGCATCAAGAACATGTGAGAAAACCTATCACATTTCAAACTCTTATTTGCAACAAAATATAGCCTTCGAACGTTAACTACATAAGGATTAAATGACACATCCTTTGCAAAATTGTTGTGTTCCAATGTGAAGATTAACCAGCAAAAGAATAATCCAACTAGAGTTACAGACTATCATCACAGTTCAACCAGTAGATGACATACCTTCCAGATGTAGAGTTGCCTGATCCTTCTCCAGTTCCTTCCAAGCTGGCTAACTCATCTTCGCAGGCACTACTGAAACAGAGAAACTCCTTTTTATCTCCCCCAACATCTCCATTCTCAGATGCTTCCTTCTGCTCTTTTGTAGAACTTATAGGATCTTCCATTGACTGCTGCAAAGCAATCTGGTGCCAGCACAAGCCTGTGAGCACACAGCAATTAGATGGTCAAGAAAAGGGGAGAATCAAAATTTTTGATACCTGTATGACAACACTAGAATCCCGATATTGTGGACGCTCCACATCTGTTGATGGTAGGCGCTCAATCATGCTCTCTTCCACCTCTATTTCTCTACCTTTTGGCTGAACATTGGCAAGTTTATACCATAACCATCATTAACAGTTCAATTTCAGATAGCATTTAAGTACTGTTAGGTAACAAAGACGTCTACATTTTTTAAAAATGTCTTCTTCAGCATGATTTGAACAGAAACATGGTCAACCTCAGCTTTCACAACCCATTTAATACACACAGCTCGCCTATTGTTTCTTTTTCTTTCTTTTTTTAAGGTAAGGCTTCACCTAGTGTTTGAGGAATACTACTTGACAATCATCCAGAGATACCTACCTTACTAATTTTCGGAGTCTTGTAGTCTGACTCCTTGAATACCTTTTTTGCTTGTTCTCGGTGCTCATCCTATTTCAAAAGTCACGGCCAATGATAAACATGTAAGACTTGCAGTAAAAATAGTAGAAACAACTTTGCCACTATACATTCTAGAAAGTTGGAAAGAAATACAAAAACAAAGATAATAAGAAATGATAAAAGGAAAAACTATATACTCTAATACATATCAGAAACAGACAAACTTATATGCATTCATTACCAGGCAGTTGCAATACTGTTTCCAACTATCTTCATCAAAGCCAAAATTAAAATAATCTGTCAAGTCAGAGCCTGGATACCGCCAAGGTTTCTTCTCAAACATATCAATATTCACGTCCAAGATATTCCTGAAAAAATATGGATCAACATTACTTCCAATAAGCAAATATGCACCAGGAGAAGTGGAACCACTTGTTCCAAATGTAGATAATTTATTTTAACAGTATGTTTGAACTGTAGATCTTTTTCTATAAAAATGGAAACACGACAAAGCATTAACCAAAGATTAGAATACAAGCAAAGTTTGACAAAACATATTAACCTTGACCGAGGAAGTGAGAAGCTCTGTCCATTTTGAGCAGCAAAGCCTGAGCCCACCCTTTGTGTGTAGCTATTATCCTCCCAGTTGCCCTTGACAAATGTTGTACAGTAAGAAGGCGCACAAGAAGATCCATTGGCTTTGAGATGATTTGAATATGCTGCTTGTGGTGGTCGTGTGTTCTACAGAAAAGTGGGGGCGAAATCATAATTCAGAGAATGAAAAACTATAAAGTAACATAAGTACAGAACAGTATTAATCCAATTTCTTTCCATATATGTGGCATTCAGGCCAACACCTTGACTAATCCATGAAAGCGTAACTGCATTAATTCATGAAAACACTGATGAAGGCTATCATCATGATAATTCCACACTTGAAGAATTCAAATATAGATAATCGCGAAGAAACACCTAAAGGCATTTCCAGTAAAATCCCATGTTGCAGCAAAGGTAGGTGTATTGCAAAAAACACTGAAAAAACGAATGAAGCAAATATTCTCTTCATTTGCTTTGCGAAAGAGAAAAAACAAAATACATGATATCAAGCTTTATTCTGACCTTTTTCTAATAAACAGTACATATATATCAATCAATCAACTCGTCTTAGTCGGGCTTAATACTTCAATCAACACCAAAACAACATTGAAATACTCAAGTTTATTTCTCCCACTCCAAATATTTGGGACTTCTGCTTCCTGAGTTTCAAACTAAATGAACTTTGAGCAACGTTTAAAAAAACAGGAAATCATCATTTGATATGAGGATGTTTCTAACTTATAGTCCGTAATTTTGTGCAGCTTCGGGATATAAAACTTTACATTCTTTAAGGAAACGAAGTACTCAGCTCCCTGATCAGCAAATAATGCCAAACCAAAATTGAAGAGAGTACACATTTACCAAATTTTCAGTTTTTCAAGCAAGAAGAAACTTAATTGCTGCCAAATAAGAGTCTTCTACCATAGTAAATGGCAGGAATATCAAAATATACAAACCTCATAATCAGCTTTACACTGACCTCCCCTGTTTTATACATAAAAACAAACCAATATAAGCATTCAATAATCAAAGCAACTCATCCAATCAGTAATCAGGTTCAACAACTAAGCAACAGAAAAACAACTTCAAATCTACACTACTCCTTTTCACTAATTTCAGTCTATAATGCTACCTTGTAACTGTTTTTCTCTCCATCGCCACTTCCGCTGCCATTTGAATTCTGTCCTAAACCATTTCCTTTATCACTAACAATAAAACCTCCATTTCCCTAATTTCATCCTCATCACATCCAGCATTGAGAAAATCATCATCACCTTCATCATCATTCAACAGTATGTTCAAGTCATCTCCACTCTCGCTCTCACGATCCTCTTCTCCTCTTACAGCATTTTCACGATTACAGTTTCCGACAGCAGCATTGTAGTCAACCTCATTGACTTCCGTTTGAACCTGCATTGAACTCTGTAGAGCATTGATTGCTGAACTTGCTTGAACTTCAACATCGGCGTAGAGATCGCCGAAATCATCGTCGTCGTCGCCGGCGATGTTCACCATTTTGGAGTGTACACAAGTTGAGTGTGAGCTCAGGGTTTTAGAGATAATCATAGTTTCTTAAACCCTAAAGATGTACTATTTGGGAATTAATGCAAAGTTTGTGGGTGAAACTGTAAATATTGTTATTTGGGTGTGTTATGTGTGACCAAAAAAAGATTTTTTTAGAAAAATGTGTTATTTTCTTCTGTTAAGAAATGTTCTCTAAAGTAATAAAATATTCTTTAATAATAAAATACGAAAAAATATATATGATTTTTCACCTGTGTTCGCTCTTTGAAACAATTATACGTAAACTATGTTTTGAACGTTATGAATAATCTATTTAAAGAAAAATAATAATAACATATTTAGTATGTATATACTCGAGATACCTTATTCATGTCTTAAGAGAGATAGAAAAGTCGTTTTTGGTAAGATCACCGACTCAGAAAAAAACTTTCAAGACATAAATAAATGAAATTAAGGAATACGATAATAGCACTATATTGAGGCATGTAAGGAGAAGAGAAAACGGATATAATGTTCTAAACTATAACTAAGATCTCTCATATAGAAGAGAGAAAACGTGTAACTACTATTAATCTTTTACACTAATTCTTGACTTTCAACTTTCCAACTCATGTCATGTTTAATGATCTCTTCTCGTTTCTTTCTTGACATACATCTTCTTAGACCTCTCACTATAAATTTCTCGCATTTTTTTATCGGGGCATATATTTTCTTTCTATTCACATGTCCAAAATATCTCATCTCGCTTCAATGCATCTTGTAACCACGAAAATCACTCTCCAAATAACTTTATTCATAGTGTTGTCTCTCCTATATAGATTCACATATCTACCCAAATACTCTCATTTTTATTGCTTTCGTCTTCTGAACGTGTGAATTTTTAACCGATAAATCGATTATGAAAATATGAGGATGTACTTGGAACATTTTCAAACAATTATAGGGGGTGATGATGTAGTTTCAAACACTTGAGATTCTTTTTAGATAACAATCTATCTTCTCCACCTAACTCTCTATCTCCAAAAGTAGCTCCTTTTAACAAGATGGCTATGAGCATTCCTTGCTATGCTTCATTTGGCACCAAATTGCAAGGTACACTCTATCTATTCTATCAATTTGGATTTATGGGGTTTTGGTATTTCATAATCTTTTTGTAAGTTTTCAAATTTCTTGAATTCTTTTTGTTTCTCTATGACCAGATCCACTTAATTATAGCAACTACAATGGAGTTGAAAAGGTGAAAAGTATCATAAAGAAGACAGTGATTCCTTCTGTTAGTAGTTCCCCTGTTGAATCTCTTCAGAAGGGAAATTGGGTCAAGCTTATTTGTGGTGCTAGCTTTGAGGTCTTCACTTATTAACCATTTATTCACTATAAAGACTCCACCTTTACACTTTTCTGCAGATAAACTTTTTTTTTTGTATAATCAGAATAAACTACTTTGATGTTCCAATTCATATGATGTTTGAAAATTTTGTATAATCAGAATAAACATCTTGTACTCCATGTGTAGTTGAATCTCGTCATTAAAGTGTAATGAAGCTAGTACAATTTAAGTATGAAGATTATACAAAATGCAGAGACATGTTAATATATTTGAGACAATTTTTATCTTTCTTGGTTTTTGTAGGATTTGGTTGATATCAGGAACCTTTCTCTGGTTTATACACTTGCCGGAGGTGAGAATCGAATCATTGACTGTCTCTTTATAATTTTGGTATTATATCTTGCATAGGGTTGGTAAGTTTGAGTGTTGATTGTAGTTGATTGCATTGACTGCGCTGCTGAGGCGTCAGTGGTGAATGCTGTAAATGAAGGGATAGAAGCAGCCAGAGCCCTTGTGCCCATACGCAGGCCTTGGGTAATGATTAGTGTTAATGACGATGAAGATCTTCATTTCCGTAAAGCTGGTAACTCCCCCTACACTTTGACATTGACCAGCATAGTTGTCCTTTCTGATACTCATAATCTTGGTTACGCGATGTAGGAGTAAAAGTTTCTTGCTTTCTTTTAATATAAGTATGAATTCAACCCTGCCGTAGACAAAAACTTGCCAGTAAAAAATATGGTATTTAAGTGGAGAAGGATAGATGAGCTAGCCCGTGATCCACCGAGGTTTGAACCATACACAGGTCAGGGAATTATCAATTATCAAAAAAAGTAGGCTTCTGAAGCATTAGAAACTGTGAAATGGCTTTGATTATTTTACTGCCCGTATCGAGTCTTTCTAATATCGGTCCTTTTGCCATAGTTGTAAACAATCATTGCATCTTACCTTACCAAACGTTGCATGATGGACCATCAGAAGAATTTAACTCAAAGAACTCTAGTTTATCATACAGAGTAGTTTCTAATGCATCGTCATTTTCAGTGGATTCTATCATTTGTCAACCTCCTGAAATGGGCAGATAGTCACCTTTTCAGAAACGAATGGTACTGGGAAAATTAGATCAAAGACCCGAGATCATATTTTATCATGAATGAGATTACTCATGGAAAGTATTCCTAAATAAGACGTGTTGGTTTAATACTCTAGTTGTCTATGATAATTTTGCAGAATTTGATCCGGATGATTGTCCCCGGGATTGCATGAGACCTTGTGAGAAAGTGTGTCCTGCTAATGCAATACTGCAAAAGGTTCTCTCCATTTTGAATTGCCTTGATTTATTCTACAACTTTCTAACCTGCTATATTCGTTTAAAGCTTATTCATGTTCAATACTAAAGGCGACATCTATTGCAGGGCGGAGTTCTGGCTGAGCGTTGTTATGGTTGTGGTCGCTGCCTTCCGGTTTGTCCATATGACAAAATAAGTGAGTTCACTGCTGCCTGTCTTTTTTCACCTGCTCCATGCCCTTTTACTTCAGGATTGTTGTTTTTCTGCAAATTGAATTCATGAAGATATCTTTTCGTTGATTCAGGAGCTATTACGTATGTGAGAGATGTTATAGCTACAGCTGAACTTCTTGAAAGGGATGATGTTGATGCCTTAGAAATTCATACCAGTGGAAGGTTAGCATAATTTTCTTTTCGGTTAATATATTCCCTGAAATCATTCAAGTGTGAATTTACACTTCTTATTCAATTGAGACACAACCGTAAAATAGAATGCTTACTCAAAGTATATTAATGCAATACAATCTTATTTTGGTACTCCTTATTCTGTACAACAAAAATCACAAACAAAATGTACAAATGGTTCTTTATCACATTATCAGAGTAACATCAATTTGTAGCTAAAAAGTGTATCTTATCTGCATTCTCGTTTCTGGAACAGGGAACCTTCTGTTTTTAGAGAACTTTGGACTGGGTTGGGGAACTCAACTGCAAATTTGAAGCTTGTGGCAGTATGTGAAGCTGTTACTCTTCTTTTGATCTCTGTTGGTGACATTAAATACTACTTCCTTCGTTTAATTTGTTTGTCCTACTTGTGTTTTTAGTACATTTCAAAAAGAATGTCTATTTCCTTTCTTGATAACTCTTTAATTCTAACTTTCCACGTGGCATGTGTAAAACCACGAGATTGAAGGGAAATTTGGTGCATTTTACATATCTTTAGTTTAAGACCACAAGATTCAAAAGTCTTTTTTATTTTTTTAAACTCTGTGTCAAGTCAAAACAGATAAACAAATTGAAACGGAGGGAGTATTATCTAGCAAGTTCAAACAACTAATTCCATTTCAAGAATTATGTTTTTATCATGGTTTCGTGCAGGTTAGTTTTCCAGACTTGAGAGATTCAACCATATCTGCAATGAATGCTATGTACTCTATAATGGAATCCAGCATACACTGCGTCAACTTATGGCAGGTGCAGATCATTTTGTCCTATCGCTGATTGATTTAGAAGCTAGAACGCGCGGAATATATTCTCATCATTTCTACTAATGATTGTAATTGAAGTTGGATGGTCGACCAATGAGTGGAGATATTGGGCGAGGTGCCACGAGAGATACAATTGCTTTTGCACGAAAATTGGCCTCTGCTGGCGACAAGCCTAAAGGTTTGCACGTAAAATATTCTTCTGATAAATGACATGATACAATTCATTGTTAGCTAGTTCTATAAACTACTTGCTAGTGCAATTTGAAGATTCTTCCTATGTCATAGGCTTCCTTCAACTGGCCGGTGGTACCAATATTCACACAGTGGAAGGGTTGAAAAAAGAGAGATTATTCCAAACAACAACCATACACGGTATTAACTCCACAGTCCACACTTTATTAAGTTCACATTCCATATAACGCTGAAGTTTTGACATCAATCCATACATTCATTTAGAGCCTTCAAGATACAAGACAATTCCGAGCACCTTACATTCACCGAATGCTTTGATTGCTGGTGTGGCCTTTGGTGGCTATGCACGAAAGGTAGGTCCTTATTGCCAATCATGGAAATTACTCTAGTCTATCCAACCAACTGCATAGGCTAAGTACTATATCAGTATCATAATCTCATCTCATTATTCCTCCTTCAGATCGTCGGTAGAGTTCTGAGTTCTGTGCAAAGTCATCACGGACTTGCTCGTGTTGAAGATTTCCCCGAGCAACTTCTGCAGGCCATTATTGAATCACTAGCTCTGGTTGGAACTGTTAAATGTTACAACATCCAGAAGCAGATCACCTTAGATTGTATTTGAGGTTGATACACCAGCAGAAATTTAGAACTATGAGGTCTTGGTAAGGCCTGTCCAAGGATTGATGACGGTAGTTGGTACACAGATTCTCAAGGACAAAGGTCGAAATCAGAGATAACACTTTTATCGTCATACAGAACATAGATATACATAGTGCATCATCGAAGATTCGCAGGGGAAGGATTCAAAATTTTGACATAACGGTCTGCCCTCTAACTTATGCTCTTTACTTTGACTCATTAGCTACTCTATCCTCTGGCAATGCTTTTAATGCTTAAGTGCTTTGTTAAGTAGCTCACTTCAGCTGATTGGTATACTTAACCTTCCTTGCCAACCACCATTTGTGCATGTATCAGTAATTTCATTTTTATTTATCGGTCATCAAATGAGATATACAGTATAAGCCAAAAATTTCAAATTTCTAGTGTCAAATGGCTATCCCATGCAAAGAACTCGCCACTATTTTCAGCTCACTAGTAACTCTGCACTAGAAACGCCCATCATAAAGGACCAACTTCAGCTTGGATGAGTAGTTTCTTATTTCCATAATTGACATATACACGTTGGAGCTAAGACTTAAGCCAACATGTTTCGAGAGCTGTAAAGCTTCTGATGTATATTTATCATGCCTATATTGATCTTTTCGGTTACAATCTTATTGACACACTGCACACAAACCCACATCAGCTGTATATAATTTTCTATATCCATTATCTTTTTGTAAATTGTTTTCCTCTTTATTTGTACCATCTCTAACTAAGTTTTGGCTCGTGGTCATGTCTTTTTTAGGAAATTCTTGACGCGAAGGCGGCAAATAGATCTGTATAACACACAGATTACGTGGACTCTATCCTACGATGTGTGAGTTAAGAAACTGCAGTTCTAGCAAAGCCAAAGGCATAATTTGTTGCTTGACTCATGATCAGCAAGTGCCACACTTCTTAGTAGAATACAGTTAAAGTCATCTATCATCCGAGACGTGAGAATTGGATAAGTTATTTTAAGAAAGGTTGAGTCATTGGAGATGAGAGAGCTGGAAGAGGGTGGTTTTGGAATCAATCATCGTCCCGACTAGCTACAACTGATGTCAAGTTCGATCACTTGGCCTGACGTCTCATCACATTTAACTCCATCCCATAAGCAGTAATCTCTGTTCATATTCCATGAAAGAGTTTTTGGATAAGATCTTTTACCGTAGTAATCACAAATACTAGGCAACCGTGCTCTTGGACAGAAATTTCTGATCAAAGCATTTCCCTTCTTAAATTCAAGGGAATGCTTACAGTAGGTCCCTCATCGAGTGTTTGTGATTACTACGGTCAGGAATCTTATCCAGAGACAATTCATGGAATATGAGCTGAGATTGGTGTCTATGGGATGGAGTGAATGCGATAAGACGTGGGGGCATGTGATTGAACATGACCTCAGTTGCAGGGACGATTGAGTCGAATATCACCCTCTTCCAGCCACATTTCATAGTAGAATACAGTTGAAGTCATCTATCGTCCGAGGTGTGAGA
Source organism: Solanum corneliomulleri (assembly GCA_027704805.1). Taxonomy (NCBI): domain Eukaryota; kingdom Viridiplantae; phylum Streptophyta; class Magnoliopsida; order Solanales; family Solanaceae; genus Solanum; species Solanum corneliomulleri. The sequence continues at coordinate 66,973,876 of JAKWIY010003063.1, read as the reverse complement.
ATTGGGTAAGTTATTCCAAGAAACGTCGAGCCTTTGGAGACGAGAGCTCAAAGAAAGTGCTATTGGAATCAATCATCATCCCCACAGGCTACAACTGATGTCAAGTTCAATCACTTGGCTCGACGTCTCATCGCATTTAACTCCATCCCATAAGCAACAATCTCTGTTCATATTCCATGAGACTGTTTTTGGGTAAGATTGTTTATCATAATAATCATAAATACTAGATGACCGTGCTTGTTGGCTATGTTGCTCGGACTCTTCAATAATTTCAATGGATGCGTGTTGGATTCACCAAAAGTAGCGTTCCGACACGGGCGCGGCATCGAAAGTGAAGAGTCCGCGCAACAAGTAGGTCCCTCATCAAGTGTTTGTGATTACTACAATCAACAATCTTATCCAAAGACAATCCATGGAATATGAGCAGAGATTGATGTCTATGGGATGGAGGAAAACGCGATAAGATGTGGGGGTATGTGATTGAACGTGACCTCAGTTGCAGGGGCGATTGAGTCTAATATCACCCTCTTCCAGCCAGTGTATGAACTCTAGCATTGTATTACGAATTGAACAGAAGAAAATGACTTTTTTAGATCTCTCATATGTAAAAACGAAGATTTCTTGTAAAACAAATATATACAAGTAAAAGCAAGTTTGTGAAGTAATGAAAATAAAGGAGCACAATTTTATATGAGGTTCGTATTACAAAGCAAGCAGAAAAAATATGTAAGTGAAGGTCAAGTTATATTGATTGTACTAAATTTTGGGAGTGTTTTTCCGAATGAATTTTACGCTATGCGAATTCGAAATATCAGATAATAATAAAATTAAGTAGTTCAACAATCAGTCAAGGATGGACTGCTGTTTGCCCCAAATACAATAGCACAGAAATTATGAAAACTATTTAACAATAGAATAATAAAAAAATAAGTGATGGCTATTGGAAATTATATAATTATATATTCTATCTGCAACTTCAGTAGATATTATATATAATAATAATATATATGATATGATCATATGAGGTTGCTAATTGCTTGCCTTTTTTTTCTATGATTTGCCGTAGCTTTGAGATGCTCTTAATTCAAAATAAAATTATTAGTTTTTCGTTCGTGTTCGTCTGTTTGATATTTATTTTGGAGTTTAATTAATTTAAATTTATATTGAAAAGTTATATTAATACTTTCAAGATATACGCATTGAAAAGTCATATTTCAAGAAGTAAAATACTTTCTATTGAAAATATTTACGTTGAAAAATCTATAAAATACTTTCTATTAAAATCGATTTTAGATTTGGAATCCAAAACATTGATATATATGACAACAACGATAGCCTGCACTTAAATTTTTTTAAAAGGAACGCTATGATTTGCCGCAGCTTTAAGATGCTCTTTAATTAAAAATAACATAAAATATTATTTTACTATTAATGTTTGATATCTGTTTTAGAGTTTAATTAATTAAAATTTTATATTAAAAAATTTATTTAAAAAGAATAATGTTTTTTATTAAAGACGTGTGCATCAGAAAAATCTTAATTTTTTAATAAATTAGTTAAGACGATTTCGAACTAGAATCCAAAATCTTGATATATGTGACAAGACCGTTAGCCTGCACTTAAAATTGAAAAAAATAACATTATTTGAGTGACAATATCACGTTTTTGTTGCTGGCTGGCTGTGTTTTTCTTTTCTAAAACAAGATAATTAATTAGATGATGGACTTTCTTTCGGGTCAATTCGGGGATAACACTTTTAATAAGATTTTTTTTATATATCGGGTTTGAATTCGAGATTTTGGTTAAGGGTGAAACACTTTCACATGTGCACCAAAACGCATGTTGGTGATGATGGACTTATTACTTGGTGCAATAGCAACATATCCCGGTTTCGAATTCAGAAAGGGTGGTGTATATTAGCTTTATATTTATTTCGTAAAGATAAAAAGATTATTTCGAATAAAATAATTGCTAAGTAAATGATAATAAAATAAAATAAATTGAAAATTCAATACAGTATAAAAACAATCATATTGAACGTAACCAAAAAAAAGTGTCAATAATATATAATACGACAATCGAAACATACACTTATTTGGTGCAACAAAAAAAAACCTTACAAGGGTTTCATATAAATTGCAAGAATTTACGTTTTTATAGGTTTTCACCTGGTGTTCGGAGTCTATATTAGAACGCCAATTAAATTAGAATCAATAATCCTTTTCTAGGATTTTGCGAATTATTTTAAGATCTCTAACTAAGAATGAAGCAGTCTCATCGCTACACCACAATTCTTAATTTTTTTTTTGGTTGTAAGTTCTTCATTGGACTTTGCAATAAGAATTTGACTAAATTACTTATAAAGAAAGATAATTCACAAGTGATGGCTAAAAGTTTTGACATTATTTGTGGAGGCTTTTCAACAATAGCAAGTAGTAGCAAAGTTTAGTGTATATATATTTTATTTTTATTTATTTTAATTATTGTTTTACAACAAAGAAAGTGGCACATTTTAAAAGGGTTAATAACACTTTCTATACTTTTCTTTAATTATTAATAAAATTATGATTTTGGTTTTCATGATATTTGAGTAAGTGTAATAGTTAATCATTTGATTAATTGATATATACACTATTGACTCATTTGTTAGTGAATATTCATAAATTTGTCATTTTATTAGTTTACTTATATATTATGATAAAATTATGTTGTTACCTTGAATTTGATGATAACAATATTTTTCTCTTTTGGTAATTAAAAAAAAGGCATATAAGTATTATGAATTAGCTAATCAATTAAATATTAAATAGTAATATATAATAATATTATTATATTATATTAAGTTCTAAAAGTGGAAAGGTGTTAAAGTCAAAATTCAAAAAGAAAATAATCACAGAAAATTGTTAGACATTTTCATCCTTCTAAAAAATAAATTAGTTACATTAAAAAAATGTATTAATTAACATAATCTATATTTCTTATTCCTAATTACTTTATTTAAAAGATTAACTCCATAACTCACATCTTTTCATTTTCCTAACTTCCACATAATAAATGATACTTCATCCGTTCTATTTTATATGTTACATTTTTACTTTATTTATGCATTAAGAAATAATATAATTTTATCCTTTTACTCTTATTTAATATTCTCTTAAATCAATTTTGTTAATAAATGACAAGATTAATTAATTATCCTATTAACGATATAATAGATAAGCTATGATAATTTTATGCATTAAATGAATTATAAATTTAGATTAACTTTGCACGTTGGAATATACACAAACCCTAAATTCAATAACCAAACCCCCTCGTTTCTTGGTTATATTAATTAATACTTAGAAATAAATCAAATAATTACAACTCTCAAATTCTAATAAGCTAAACGCACTAATTTCTTTGCTTCAATAATAGAACATATTTTTATAAGTACAACCTACTAAATTTTAATAATCAAATCCACATTTCTTGGATGCATATGGTAATTGCATAAATATTTTTATTTTCTTCCTAAAATGTTTCTTAAGCTTAATTAACACATTTAGATATTTTTTTCAATTTTTTACGTCTTATATTATATATTTGTTATTTTTTTAATTTTGATTTTATGAAACTTATACCTTTTCATTTATTTATTTATTATTATTATTCTCTTTTATTTGCTTTAGATACCAGCCTTTATATCTCATATGTAATTGCCTATTCAATTGCTACTAAAATACATATTTACGAGACAAAGTGTATACTTATTTATATTGAAATACTAAAATACCAAAAACAAAAAAAAAATTAAAAGTTGAATAAATTGTCAAAAATCACAAGAACTAAAACTATAGTAAAGTACTTATTTAGGGAATAAAATAAATTCAATTATTCCTTTGAAAAATGATTTTTGGTACTTGGATGGGGTGGCATTATTTTATTGACAAATTTCTCTCATTTGATCAATTATGACTAGAAAGTGATATTATTTTCAACTTCATTAAATTAAATTTGTTATTTTCACTTATGGTGTTCTTATTTTTTACTTTTTTTATATTTGCCTACTTTTTAAATTATATTATTTTGTTACCTTTTGTTTACTCTATGTTTTACTTTGATTAAACTCTAAGCATAGATCTGTCCTAACATTAGGTGTATTCAATATTGGTAGCAGCCAAAAATGAATTATAACCAATTGTTGAATTAAAAAAAAATCAATTTAAAATATCATATTTTACAGTGGAATATAAAATCGATTTTATTTCAATGACAAAATTTATAACATTTTTGGTTAGAGAATTCAATCTTTTTGAAATTTTCTAAGTTACGTTAGGATGTAGAACAAATATTATAATTCAATAATGTATTAATATGACAAAATATTTAAAATTAATTGATTTATATTCTCGCTGATGTCACGTGAAACTAATATAACAAAACATTTTGCATTTAAACTCTAAACCTCTAATAAAATAAAGAGATCCCATCTATCTATCACACTTCTCGATGTTTTTTCTGTTCTTCTAATTTTGATGGTATAGAGAAACAATTAGTGAAAAAGGTTTCCTCTTCATGTTTGATGCTTATATCAAATTAAATAATTTAATTTTCATGGTGATTGTTAATATATAGTAATGAAAGATAATAGAAACCGTTGCTAGTAATTGATCGTTGTTTTGATTATGATAGTTAATGACGATGATCGCAAATGATAATTAATGATGATGATAGATTGTAGTGACTAACTATTGTGATGTCTGATTGGTAAAGGATCAACAATTAACAATAGAAGTGAAAGAACTAGTGGGATCAAATGCTAAGTAAAAATTTGAAGTTTACGTGTCCATAGTTTTAGTCCTTTCCCGTTATTGAATTTCTGAACATATTCAATGAATTTTTCACTATAAATTTCAAATTTGAATCAAAGTTACTATGTTCATCGGAACTCGTAGTCAATGCACCGACTCTACACTGAGTAATATGTCATCTTCACATTGTTATAAGTCGTTAATCATTCACATCTGTTCAAACTCAGTAAATAATCATAAAAAAAGTTAAGCGTGAACTTTAGGAATCGTTTGGCACCGAGATATCTTATGCTTAAGATGATATAAATTTATCCCCAAGATAAATTTCTCAACCTTTATTCTAAATATTTCATCAAATGTAAAATTATTTCATAAAAATATAATTATTTAAAAATAATTTAATTCGCGAATCAACCGTACGTCTAACAAACCTGACGCACGTGAATCATTTCTGTGTCTTTCAAGTTTCAAGGCTGGCTGCTCTCTCCCTCTAGCTTCTCTCTCTGTACAATTCATATATATATTTATATATATGTATATATATACACTCACTCATCTAACATTCTACCACCACTTACCAACCACCTAACTATTTCACTCACCTCAATCTACTTACAGGGGACAAAATATCATTTTTTTTCGTCAATCAAGAACAAATACATACTTGGTACATTTCTAGCATTCTGTTTTTTTGAAAAGTTCCAGTTTTTATTAGATTCATGATGTTATTTTTTGAGTTTTGTGATCTGGGATTGTCTTTTTATTGTTTGATTTGGGTTTGATGGATTTTAATTGGAGTTGGGATCTGGGGTTCTGTTGTTTTATGGTTGAATTCTTGATTTGGGTTGTTGTTAGATGATACATTTTGTGAATTACTAGTATTTTGTTTCATAAAAAGTTTCTCTTTTTTTGAATCTTTGCTATGTTTAATTGAGTTTGGGATCTGGGGTTCCTGTTTGGAGGTACATTTTTTGAATACTAGTTTTTTTATGCTAAAAAGTTTCTCTTTTTTTGAATCTTTGATGTGTTTTGTTGAGTATGGGATCTGGGGTTCCTGTTAGGAGGTACATTTTTTGACTACTAGTTTTTTTTTATGCTAAAAAGTTTCTCTTTTTATGAATCTTTGCTGTGTTTTGTTAAGTATGGGATCTGGGGTTCTTGTTTGGAGGTACATTTTTTGAATACTAGTATTTTGTTTCCTAAAAAGTTTGTCTTTTTTGAATCCTTGTTGTTCATTTTTGAGTATGGGATCTGGGCTTTTGTGGTTTTACTGTCGAATTTTCACTTTTGGGGACCTTTCTGTTGATCCAAAAGGCTTATGGTGCAATTTTGTGGTTTTACTGTTGGATTGGCAATTTGGATTCTGTCTGTTAGTGTAAAACTGCTGAAGTTGCTGAATTTTCTTTTGTTTAGTCTGTTTTCGATGTTTCTGAGATGACATGCTTTATTTTGTTGTATTAATGTTTGATCTAAGAAAGATCTGGTTGAATGGTCAATTTAAAGTTGAGTCTTTTTGAGAAAATGAAGGTGTTCTTTGATTTGGTTACGTGTTAAAGATCTGATCTTTTTACGATTTTTTGTATAACATGTGGTTTTGAATCATCATTTGCACTCACCTTTCTCCTTGCTTGTTAGCATTTCCTCATTCAATCAGTTATTCATCTTAAGCACATTAAGTTCACTTTCTTATCAGTTATAATTAGTTCTGATTTTCTCTATCACAAGCTGGTTTGTAGGTTAGTCTCTGGTTTAATTGATCTCAGGGGGCAATGTAGCCTTGTTCTGGTTTGTTTTCATTTGTTAAAAGTCAATTTAGAGAAACCTCTAAAGGATCATCTTGTTATACAGTAACATATTTTTTCTCGTGGTGTTTTTATGTGTTTAGAAATGGTGGTTTTAGGTGGATAACTTGGTTTGTTCCTTGATAAGGAAAGATGCCCCGAAAAGAGGCGGATCCGGGATTTGTATTTGTTGTCTTCAATGTTTATGTATCTCATCAGTCATCATTGAATTCCTTGCACTTTCACAATTATAGGTTCACGAACTTTGTTTTTGTCGAAATTTTAGCTATTTTTGGCACATATATGTCACTTTCAGATCCATATCAGCCTGTTGAGATATTGTTTTGGCGGTTGGCTTAAAGTCATGGGGCATTCCTCTTTTATGAATAACTTTATTTTGATGGAATTAAGCTTTGATGCTTGTCCTGATATTGTAACTTTTCCGCAGGTTTCGATTAAATCAGCATAATGGCGACTGGACAACTTTTCTCCAAAACTACTCAAGCTTTGTTCTACAACTACAAGCAGCTTCCTATCCAACGGATGCTCGACTTTGATTTCCTTTGTGGTGTGGATTACATTTCCATTCATTCGTTTTTCTAGAAACTAAATGTGCTTACAATATTTGTTGTCTTAAGGTATCTCATTCACATTTTTACAATTTTGTTTTGAACTTACAGGGAGAGAAACACCTTCTGTTGCTGGAATTATCAATCCTGGTTCCGAGGGATTCCAGAAACTCTTCTTTGGTCAGGAGGAAATTGCGATCCCAGTACATTCTACGTGCGTTGAATTCATCCTTTACTTGCTTGTTTCAATTATATTTGTTTTCTTTTATTGGTTGTATTTCCATGACATGTGTGCTTTATATTTTTCATTCTGATATCCTTAAGGACCTGATTTGGCAGTCATTTTCACTGTGGTCCTCTCCCATTAGTGTCGATAGGTCTAAATCGTTGTGCTCAATATCTCTTGCAATCGTGGTTTCAAAATATTCTATGAGATCATGTGACTTTCTAACATTTGGTTCCACTTTATATCGTTTGAAAGTGTGCAATGTAAGCACACATATCAATGGACTTGTGCCTTAGTTTTTTTCAATTTGAACTACTTCAGATAAACGGATAGTCATAATTCGAGTCTAGTTACCAACCAATTCGAGTCTAGTTACCAACCACCAAAGAAAACATACTCATAGTGTATACTCCCTCCATTTCAATTTGTTTGTCTAGTTTTGACTTGGTACGGAGTTAAAGAAAGTAAAAGAGTATCGATTCTTGTGGTCTTAAACTAAAGACATATAGAATGTACCTAAATGTCCTTTAATGTAAAGGTGTTAAACATGAATGTGGAAAGCAGAAGTTAAAGAGTTTCCAATAAAAGAACTTGACATGCTTTTTGAAATGGACTAAAAACAAAAGTAAGATAAATAAATCGAAAGGTAAGGAGTATGAATGAACTTTGCCTTCTTTACGGCCCTTGTTTGTGGAGTCTTTAGTTTTGATACTTACTCGCAATTGTTACTCGACCTACAGTGTTGAAGCTGCCTGTGCTGCTCATCCAACAGCTGATGTTTTCATCAATTTTGCTTCTTTCAGAAGGTTGGTACTATTATACATCCTCCTAGTTTGTTCTTTTCTTCTTTGTTTTCCTGGAAAAAAAATCTTAAAACTAAAAACGATTTGCTCTTATATCTGATCTTTGCCTTAATTGCAGTGCTGCTGCTTCCTCCATGTCCGCTCTAAAACAGCCAACCATCAGAGTTGTGGCTATTATAGCCGAAGGTGTTCCTGAGTCGGACACCAAGCAGCTTATTGGTTTTGCAAAGGCAAATAACAAGGTATAATAATGTTACATCATTCCTGTTGTTTCATTCAGCATTAGCATCTTTCTTTTTCTTTTTTCGGGTGTGTTCATTAAGATGTAAGATAATCAGTTAGGCGGAGAACGAGTTCATAAGTGTTGTTTCAGTCATTACCTAATGTCACTTGAGTTTCATATTTATAAGTCATCAAGCTTAATGAATATTATATGCACTATGTTTTTCAGGTGGTTATCGGTCCAGCTACTGTCGGTGGGATTCAAGCTGGAGCTTTTAAGATTGGTGATACTGCTGGAACAATCGATAACATTATTCAGTGCAAGCTTTACAGGCCTGGATCTGTTGGATTTGTCTCCAAATCTGTGAGTAATAGCAGCAAGTCTTCATCTTTCCCTTAACTCATCTATTATTGCTGGATTTCAAAACAGCACGATAACGTTTTGTGGCTTCATGAGTACTGACTTTTATCTAAATATATAGGGTGGTATGTCTAATGAACTATACAACACAATTGCCCGCGTGACTGATGGAGTTTATGAAGGTTGGGCATTCTAGATCCTGAACATATGTGTTGGTACATTTTTATATTTATTTCATATCTGGAAAATAAATATGAGGGAGTTTTTGGTCTCCGCAGGAATTGCAATTGGTGGGGATGTCTTTCCTGGCTCTACCCTTTCTGATCATGTTCTGCGCTTCAACAATATTCCACAGGTAATTGATTTGAAGTGAAATCCATGTAAGTGATTTTTGTAAAATGGTTGGCTTTTAGTTCTTCTGTAGCCATGTTGCTAATAGTTCTTCAAGTGACGTCCCTGTCCGTGCATAGTGAAGTGCTAGTTTTATAGCTTTATCACAAGTAAAGCGTACTTGTAACAATCCAAAGCTTTTTAAGACATGCAAGTTTTGTGAACGGAGAATTTTCTGTTAGTGTGAGATACTTAGATACAACTCAAGTTTTTTCCTACCAAGGTGCAATAGTTTATCTAAGAAGAATACAAGTAGAAATTACAAACAAAGAGAAACAAAAAAATAGAATAAAGGAGAAACTGTCACCAAAACTTCTCATTTCTAGACATTACAATTGTCTCATCTTATTCTACTATTATTATAGGGCTTGAAAGCTTAATGGGGCAGGATCAACTATATATTTTGCCATTTTGCACAATTTGATCTCTATTTTTCTTATGCTATGGTAAACTTTAGGTCAAAATGATTGTTGTACTTGGGGAACTTGGTGGACGAGATGAGTATTCCTTAGTTGAAGCCCTGAAGCAAGGGAAAATCAACAAGCCTGTTGTTGCCTGGGTCAGCGGAACTTGTGCTACACTCTTCAAGTCGGAAGTACAGTTTGGACATGCGGTGAGCTATCTCCCTTCATTCCCTCATTTCTCGTGAAATGCAGATTAATGTCTCTCTTAAGTATTAAGAGCTGATTAATCTTGAAAAGAAAAAAATGTATTGACCTCTGATTTTGTGAAACAGTTAAATCTAACTTTGCTCGAGACTCTCTTATAGGGTGCAAAGAGCGGTGGTGAAATGGAATCTGCACAAGCTAAGAATCAAGCACTCAGAGATGCTGGAGCTACGGTTCCCACTTCCTATGAGGCTTTTGAAGGAGCAATCAAAGAAGCATTTGAAAAGCTGGTAAGTCTCTTGATATTGAGCACACTCAATAATAATAATTCTTCCACTTGGAATTAGTTTTAATGGGTTTACCTGGTCATTTTGATAGGTTTCGGAAGGCAAAACAACTCCCGTAAAGGAAATAACACCTCCACAAATTCCTGAGGATCTCAACACAGCAATTAAGAGCGGGAAAGTTCGGGCCCCAACACATATTATTTCCACGATATCTGATGATAGAGGTATGGACTGACATTGACTAATTATCATCAGGTCGTTTTGTCTCTTTCTGTGGCTGAATAAGAGTCGAAACCAATGCTGATTCTTCCATTTCTTATTCATAGGTGAAGAGCCATGCTACGCTGGTGTACCCATGTCATCTATTGTGGAGCAAGGATTAGGTGTTGGTGATGTCATTTCTCTATTGTGGTTCAAACGCAGCCTCCCCCGTTATTGTACACGTTTTATTGAGGTAAATCATAAAATTTGCATATATTGGACTACATGGTCTCAACCTCGCCGTTCTGTTTCTTAACATCCGTTTTCTTATGGTTGGTTTGACTTGGCAGATTTGCACTCTGTTGTGTGCTGACCATGGTCCCTGCGTCTCTGGTGCTCACAACACCATCGTAACTGCCAGGGCTGGAAAAGACTTAGTGTCATGTCTTGTGTCTGGTATGTCATACTTTATTTTTAAGGTAGTTATCGGGTTATCATTCGATTAGAATTGGAATAATTTGGTTCGGTAACAGGGTTGTTGACTATTGGTCCACGATTTGGTGGTGCTGTTGACGATGCTGCCCGATACTTTAAGGATGCTTATGACAGGGTGAGTCCTTACTATCTAAGCTACTAGTCGAGTAGAAACAGTTCTCGATGCTCCCTTTGAGTTTCTGCAGGATGAATAAACGTTTGCAATGCTTCGTTTGTAGGGTCTTACACCATATGAATTTGTTGAAAGTATGAAGAAGAGAGGCATCCGAGTGCCAGGAATCGGACACAGGTAGCGTTTCTCATACTCCATTATAGATGTAACATTTGATATTGTATACTTGTTCCCCGAAGTGATAGTTGGAGAAGCTAAATGAAATTGTGGCATTACATGCTCGGAAACTCGTGTGACTCTTTGAATGCATCTACTTCTCGTGTGACAGGATCAAGAGAGGTGACAACAGAGATAAGAGAGTTGAACTACTTCAGCTCTACGCAAGGGAAAATTTCCCTTCCGTGAAGTACATGGAATACGCGGTTCAAGTTGAAAACTACACACTCTCAAAGGCAAACAACCTAGTCCTCAACGTTGACGGAGCCATTGGTTCCCTCTTCTTAGATCTCCTTGCTGGAAGTGGAATGTTCACCAAGCCAGAAATCGATGAAATAGTAGAGATTGGTTACCTGAATGGGCTATTCGTGCTGGCACGTTCCATTGGTCTCATCGGGTAAGTTCAAATGCTGAAACACTTCCATTAAACTATCGTCTACGTTAAACACAAACCTCTTCTTGACACCATAAACCTTTTCTTGAATTTCAGACACACGTTCGATCAGAAGAGATTGAAACAGCCTCTATACCGTCACCCATGGGAAGACGTCCTCTACACCAAGTGAAAACGCTTTCGATAGCAACAAAGAAACAATAATTTGCCTGCCCTTTCAACATTTTATCAAAGTGTTTTGTTAACCATTTTGTTGTGATCATTCTTCATGTTGTTTAGACTTGTATTTGTATTCCCATAAGTGCTTTTTAAGCATTTTTTTTTGTAAGTTGTTATAAAAGAGACCACTCTTCAGTTCCAATGTATGAAAGAAATAAACATATTCATTGTTTTACCTTCTAAATTACACTGGATATGTTGTAGTAGTCGTAATGTTATTTATACCATGAGTCGAGAGTCTATATTGGTAACAGTCTCTCTACCCTACGACCACAATGATATATTGTAGTTTGTGTATATTTCACTATATATATTTCACTGTGTATGAGAAATTATACTGAACATATTATTGTCGTAACGTTTCCGAACCTTGAGAGGCATGAGATCATCAAAAATTGGAACACATGTTAGGACCTAAAAAGTGCATTTTGACATCATTTTTTACTGAATTCTATATGGATCAATTCCAAGAAATCTGGAATATTTTGACATTAATGATCAAGTTTTCAAGTTTCTTGTTTTAGCATAAGCTTTGGATGATTGTGGAGTGCTGCTTATGTCACTAGTGTATGCGGCGATTCGTATACGGGCATTGATCAGAGACGAATATAGAATTTTTAGTATTAGTAGAAATTGATTTCTACTTCTCTATGTAATAACTTAACGTTCAATCTAGTACATTATTTAGCCTTCTTATAGTATCAAATTTAGAAAATATATACACTAGAAATTCACGTACATCATATTTTATCGATTAAATAATTCAAGTGTGATGTTAACTTTAAATGAATTAACATTTGAAATTTATGAATTTTTACGAATTAACATTTGAAATTTATGAATTTTTACGACGATATCGAGTTAATGCTCTATCTATCCTATAAAAGTCGAAAATGGCTTACGTAACGTCTTATAGAAAAGGAAAATACCTTTTTGAAATTAATGAATGTATGCATATAAAGCAAAGATCGTGAAATAAATGAAAAGCCAATTCCTCTTTATCTTTCCATAAAAAAAAAAAGATAAAAAATAAAAGAAAGACAAAATGCATTTAGAAAAATTAGTATTTTTGTCGTTCCAAAACTAGAGCATAACACAATCTTATCCGTCGATTCGATATTTAATAAATGTCGGATTGATGGATAAGATTATGATACGTGTATGTCCGTTAGAATAAGGAGTATATATATTCTAGTTTTCAATGTCCAGAACATTAATATCTTAAAAATATAACGAATGATATCTGCATACCTTTTACGATAATTCAAAAGTATTTTATGATTTTTCCCAAATAAATTACCATTATGGCACTAAAATGCTTCAATATGGAAAGGACATTAATAGATCAATTTCTAAAAAATATTATCTTTAAGTTAAATTAATATTAAAATCTTAATTAATTTAAATTTGTATTGTGTGAGATATATTTAATTTGTTTTAGCAGATATCCAATTTATAATATGAGAATATCTTAATCATTCTATCATAATTTTTTGTTAATATTTTCTAAATTAAATATAACCCGATAATATAATTTTTTTAAATATATATTATGTCAGTATAAGATAATTCTTTTTTTATATGATCTTATCCAACCTTTGACATAAACTTTTATGAACTATGTTGAACTAACAAAAACTTTATCCATCTACTCAGCTTACCACTTCTATTATTTTCTTTTCTTTTTTCAATTTAATTAATAAAGAAAAGTTATTATTATTATGCAACGATAGATTCAGAATTTTATGTGCGTGGTTGATAATAATTATTGAATGATGAAATTTAATTATTATCGTATATTAATTTAATTATAAAAATTTATAAATTTTAAATTCTGAATCTATCTGACAAAAAATAATAAAACAATAACTTTGGAATTAGGTATAGTCTACGTAATCAAATTAATTGTATCCTACATACATAAAAGACAATTCTTGTTAGACTTAAGCTTTAATTACTTACATTAGCTAACAGATATTTTTTGTGGTGTTATTGGTGTGGGGTGGGGGTTCTATTTTCTTGTTTAGTTAAATATTATTTATATTTTTTCTAAGAGAAATAAAAATATTGCATTTTTTTTAAAAATATTGTGATTTTATGTGCTAATGGGCTAGTTTGTTTACAAATATTTGTTTGGATATATAGATTAAAATTTAAGAAGAGAATATGAACTTTAATGCTATGTTAACCATATATTTTAGTTAAGTCCATAATAAATATAGTCCATCTTTATTAGTAATAAAAGTATATCATTTAGAGCAATATAGAAATAGACATTTTAAATATTAAATGAATTAATATTTTTAGTTGCGATGCTTTATCATATAAGAAACATGAATAAGGTGATTTAATCTGAATCTGATCGTTATTTACTTCACGAGTGAGGTATCTGATTATATATCAAAATGAAAAATTACTAATAGAAAATAGAACAAATATATAATCACTTATATATATTCTGTTTGACTTATATTTATATTGTTGTAGTTATAAATTGATCAATATTTTATTATCGAAACAATAAAAATAATACATTTATAATAATTTCATAAATAAAGTCGATCTATCTAAAAATAATAAAATATTTATAATCTTATTATTATCTTACGATCATTAATAAATTATTTCGATAAATTCTGGATCCCAAAAAAAAGTCAGAAAAAGGAAAATGAGGAGTGGAAGCATATGAAAGTGGAGTACTAGCTTTATATGGATTTATTATTAAAAAATACTTTGAAAAAAAAAAATAGAATAAAATAAGCAAAGTAATGTATACTCTCTCCCTTTGAGAGTAGGATTATAATCATTTCAACAATTATATTATTTGTCCGTTTATTTTTACTTATTCATTTTTAATTTTATGACTCTAAAAATAATAATTAATATAAGAAAATATCTTAAGATAAGTCGAAGTTATGATATGAACAATCATTTTTATAATACTTAACTATAGATTTTGAATTTGACTTACGAATCTAAAAGTATCTTTATAAGAGAATACTTGACCTTCTAATGTAAGTATTTCTAATATGAATTCAAATTTAATAGTGTCTTGATCATCGGCGAATTTAGACGCTTGGTTACAAAAATTAGTACCTTTTACTTACGTTTTATATATACACAAAAAATTTTATGTCTTAAAAAAGTAACTTTAAAATTTCATCTTTACGCATAATGAAAGAATTTACATCTATATTTTCGTCTAAAATTTGTTTTACGTCACTCAAAAGCATTTCTTCTTTAAATTTGATAATATTACATAAATTGAAACGTATTAATATTGCATTAACTTAAAATCTCATAAATTTTAAAATTCTAAATTCAAACTCTTTATCTTTATAATATCGAACAGTGAACGAGAAAAAAACAACATAACACACCCCAAAAAGAGCAAATCCACTATATCTACAGTACAAAGAAAGAGAGAGATGAAAAGGGTCATTTCTTGAGCTCAAAGGGTGTCCATTTTTGTGCATTTTTTCAGCTAAAAATGGACTAAAAAATTTGCAGATTTTGAGTGTTTTAATATATATATATATATATACAAAGACATATATATATATATATATATAATGGTTTTTTCTTAGTGCAATTTGTCATAGATCCATATATAGAAAGTAAGAAGTTGAGAAAAAAAAAAGTTGGTTTTTTTTAGCACACTGATTTTGTAGATATTAATTTTCTTATGGCTATGTAGAAGCAGATAGTATATAGTGGGGGTGGGGTATCAAGATTATTGGTCATAAGAGAGAGAGAGAGTGAGAAATGGATTAAGAAAAAGGTGGATTCTTGAAGTTAAAGGGTGCTCATTTATCTTCATTTTCTTTTTTGTCCATTTAACAAAATTGTAACTTCTAAAATTTGCATATGTTGATGAATTAGTGATAGATCCATAGATAGAAGGTTTTAATAAAGTGGTAGAGTTGAAAAAGGTGGAATCTTGAACTCAAAGGGGGAGGTAGCCATTTTCTTTTGTTCCTTTGCAGATATTGATTTGTAGAGAGAGCTGATTAGTGTCTTTCGGAAATAGCCTCTCTATCTTGGAGGGATAGTGGTAAGGTTTGCGTACACTTAACCCTCCTGTTGTTGTTGATTTGTAGAGAGAGCTGAAAAAAGTGGAGTCTTGAACTTCAAAGGGTAGTTATTTTCTTCATTTTTCAGCAAGAAATGCATTCCATAGTGGGGTTTCAGTGATAAAGTCAAACTGGTGAAGAGGGGTTTTGATCAATCTTGAAATTGAAATGGATAGTAGAAAAGCAGAATCAGCAGGACAAGGACCAACACCACCAGCTGAGGAGCTGCTTAAGAAGATTCAAGAATTGGAGGCAGGACATGCTCAATTGAAACATGAGATGTCTAAACTTATGATGTGTGATGATCATAGAACACAAAGACAAAGGTCACATTCTATATCACCACAGAGACCGCCTCGTATTCGAGCTGGTGGTGGATTTGATGGTGGTTCTGCTGCTGTGTGGAAAAGGGGGTCAATTTCCTTCCGACATTCGTCGCCATTGCAAAGAGAGAGTAGTAGTAAGGGTGAGGGAGATGGTAGTAGTATTGGTGGAGGAGGTCCTGCTGCAGTGAAATTTACTGATAGACAGTATTTGAATATATTACAATCAATGGGACAAGCAGTTCATATACTTGATCTCAATGGTCAAATAATTTATTGGTCAGTAATTGAAATGTATATCCTATCTTTTTGCATTTCTGTTTTTCCTTTTGTTTGTTAGGACTTGTGTGATAGAGATTGAGCTTGTGAGTTTGAGTTTATTTTTAAGTTGGCTAGTCCATGGTTGTAGTGATGAACACTGAGAGGTCATTTGGTAGCTGGTTAACAATTATGCACGTATCAGTTATACATGCATTAGTTATGCGAGTTTCTGTATTGCAAACCAAATGTAGTATTCCTTATCCAGAAATTAATACATGAATAAGTTTCCTCTTTACTAGCTACCCAATGACCCCTAAAAACTTTGTGCAGATAGGTAAGACCATTTTATTTGGCCTCAGTTTGACTTCAATTGGTGTTTGTTAAAATTATCAATAATAGGAGTGTAATATGAGCCGTTGTTGCACAGGAATCGAACTGCTGAAAAACTATATGGTTATTCTGCTGCAGAAGCTCTTGGAAATGATCTCATTGAACTCTTGACAGATGTTCGGGATCATGATGCTGCTAATAACATTGTACACAGAGTGATAAGGGGTGAGAGTTGGACTGGACAGTTTCCAGTTAAGAATAAGCAAGGGGAAAGATTCCTAGTCGTTGCTACCGATACCCCTTTTTATGATGATGATGGTACTTTGCTTGGTGTTATTTGTATATCAAGTGATATGAGGCCTTTCCAAGAATCAGGGCTTATGTCTATGGGAGTAAAGCAGTTGGAAGCTGATACAAGATTTAGAGCCAGAACCCTTACTTCTTCTAAACTTGGACTTGATCCCCAGCAGCCCCTGCAAGCTGCCATTGCCTCCAAAATTTCTAATTTGGTTAGTACTGTCTTTGTTTGGGTAGTTGTCTGGTTTTCTTTTGCTTTCTTTATGTTCTCTTACCGTCTTCTTTATGTTTCCTTCCGTCATAATAGGCCTCAAAAGTGAGCAATAAGGTTAAGTCAAAAATAAAGGCAGGAGAGAGCAGCATGTTTCGTGAAGGCGGAAGTGGAGATAGTCATTATTCTGACCATGCATTTTCTGATGCTGCTCTCTCAGATCACAGGGAGGATGCAAATTCAAGTGGAGCGAGTACGCCTAGGGGAGATGTTCACCCTTCTCCTTTTGGAGTATTCTCTAATCTTGTAAAAGTGGAGCATTCTGGGGATGAGAGTGAGGGAAAACAAGGCATTTCTAAGATTCTCACCTCAAAGGCAGAGGCGTGGATGGCGAAGAAAAGCTTATCATGGCCATGGAAAGGCAATGAGCGAGAAGCGTCAGAGTCAAGAACTACACGATCTGTGTGGCCTTGGTTAAACAATGACCAAGACAATGAGTTAAATCACATTAACAGTTCTAATACAGTTAAACCAGAAAATCAGGTTACTGAAACATACCGGACAACCACTAATGAAGCTCCAGGATCCTGGTCTTCATTTAATATTAACAGCACAAGCAGTGTTAGTAGCTATGGAAGCACCAGCAGTAGTGCTGTTAACAAGGTGGACATGGATACTGACTGCCTGGATTACGAAATCTTGTGGGAGGACTTGACTATCGGAGAACAGATTGGAGAAGGTACGCGGAATATCTTTTACAGGTGAAATTATAAAAAGCAAGTCTAGTTAGTTATTCCAATCTTGATCATAGAATCTTTCGGTAACCGAAAAGGATGTAATTTACTTTCATTTTCTATTTTTCAGACACTATATATGCTTACGTTGTGTATAATAATCAGAAGTTAGTAGTCAACTGCACTTGAACCTTTGTATATCTTTTCTGAAGCTAACACATGAATTCTGCAACGAATATCTGTACCAGCTCTATAGCTATGATAATCTTATGTATTTGACAGTTGTTATCACCTTTACTTTTTCAGTTCTCACTTTTTCTTTTATCTGTGTTTCTCTAGGTTCTTGTGGAACTGTTTATCATGGGCTCTGGTATGGATCAGTAAGTTCTTTGCCTCTTCTGTTCATTAAACTTCCTGGAGACAGAATGTTCTGAAGTATTTATTCGTCAAGTATCATCAAGCATTTGTGAGTTATCATTTACTCCGGGAGCTTATGCTTATAGACTGTAACACAGTAAATAAAACTGCCTTCTCGGCCCTATCATAATCGTATGGATGATATCAAAGTCGATCTAAGCCAGTACTGGTGTTGTATATTACTTGAGGTTCCTCAACACCGTTTGTAATCAACACTTGAAATTTAGATCTACTTGAGCTGGTTTCTCCTTTGTATACATAATGGTGTCTTTGCCATGCAGGATGTCGCTGTTAAAGTGTTCACCAAGCAAGAATATTCTGATGAAGTGATATATTCCTTCAAACAAGAGGTCAGTCTGTTTGTCATAAATCTGTCATGAAATGCTTTTATCTTTTTTTTTTCCTAATTGAATGTTGTCTTTTCTAAAGGACTTTAAACTATATGGTAGTCATCATGCCGGTCTTTCCTCATTTTTCATAGAAATTGCCACAATATTGCTTTAGCCTTTAATGAGGTCTGTGAACCAAGGTCGAAAATTCACCAGCAATGTATGCTCTTCTACACTGCGACTTCTCTCAAAAATTGAACTTTCTAATGTAAGACATCCCAGTTAATGCAGGACCAATGTGAAGAGTAATCTGCAAATGATGAGAATTAAATGTGTCTAAAGCAAAATACTATCATTCTGTTTGTTAGGAACTATCACAATAGGATTCACTTCATGTGACTAACTGACTTTCTACATTAATGAGTGGCAAAAGTTATAAAAATGCTAATACTGAATCAACATCCTTCACCCCTGCCTTTATGCGCCCCATCACTTTTCAAGACCTATGTACTTAAACAAGGAACAAGGATCGAGAACTTCTTGTCTTGGAATTCTTTTCTTGCTTGAGTCTTGGTTCTCTGGAAAATCATAATCCAGACATCCTTTGGTTCTGAAGCTATCTTTTGTTTTCTGTTAATTTGATCAACTTCTGCTTGGAGTCCCTCCGGTTACTCCCAAATAGGCAAATACTATCTGATTTTGTACAGGAGATCAATTTCCAGAGAAAATAGTTCTAAATGAAATGACTCATCCATAGTATGTCTTGGAAAATGTTTGTGCTTGATATTAGTACATGGAGACTTGAGCATAATGCTTTTTTTTGCTTTCTTATTCAGCTATAGTTACTAACATTATGCTAGGACCAGAAGCGTCTCTGACAGGCCTTGTGCTTTTTTTTTTTTTTTTGGAAGATCTCCCTTATGAAAAGACTTCGACATCCAAATATTCTTCTATTCATGGGTGCTGTTACTTCACCGCAACGCCTCTGCATAGTCACAGAATTCCTGCCACGGTAAATCCTTTTCCGTCTTCATGCTGAATAACCTTTTCAATTTGTTTTGCGCCTATTCCTTGTGACTGTATCAGTATTTTCGTGTGCGGCTGATAAACCATTTCACCTTTTCCATATTACAGGGGAAGTTTGTTCAGGCTATTACAGAGGAATGCATCCAAATTAGAATGGAGACGACGAATCCACATGGCTTTAGACGTAGTAAGTTCTTAGGAGATCTGTTGACCTGTTATATTAACTATTACCAAGAATAACATCCACTATTTTTACTGGATCATCAATTCTTTCTATTAGTTATATAATAACTTTTATCTGAGATGCTTGGAGTTATCAAGGTTACTCTTTTGCGCTACCTACCATGTTCCATTTCTCTGCTTCTTTCAGGCTCGTGGCATGAATTATCTTCATCATCTTACCCCTCCTATAGTTCATCGCGACTTGAAGTCTTCAAATCTTCTTGTGGACAAGAACTGGACTGTTAAGGTTTGGCTTCAGTTCATTTGACTGTCATTCTTCTCTGTATTATCAAGTCTTCTGAATGTCCAATTGTCTATTACTAAAGAGCTTTTAATATGTTGAGAAGAATTCTCACCATGCAAATATTGCTAGGTTGGGGACTTTGGTCTGTCACGTCTTAAATATGAAACATATCTAGCAACAAAGACGGGTAAAGGAACGGTATTCAGCTTGAACTCAGGATCTATCTTTCTTACTCTATTAGTATGAGCTATTCAAATTCAACTGTGGTGTTGGAACTTCATGTGAGTATCTGAGTTTCTTACATTAATTCGCTTGCAGCCTCAATGGATGGCTCCGGAAGTTCTTCGCAATGAACCTTCAGATGAGAAGTATGCCAACTATGAGATATATGCACTTAAAGCAGATTTCTAAATATTTTAAAGATATTGATCCTTCTTTGAATGTGCCTTTAGGTCTGATGTATACAGTTTTGGAGTGATACTATGGGAACTCGCCACGGAGAAAATCCCTTGGGATAGCCTCAACACAATGCAGGCATTTTCTTCTAACTAAAATCTCACATGGACAACAGTCCATAAAATTCAGTTATCTGGCTCAAGTTGGTGAAGAGCACCCCCCCCCCCCTTCCCCCCTCCTCCCTCCGACACTCCTCAGTCCTCTCGTATAAAAAAAATTAAGGAGATAATGGTCAAACACACTTGAAGTATCACATGTTTCGAGTTCTTACCTGAACTTCAGGTGTGTTATTGACCATCAACTCAAAAGTAAAAGATAATAATGGATTATTTTTCATCATATAGTGGTACAAAAAGAACAACTTCTTGGAGTTGATTGCAGGTGATTGGAGCTGTAGGATTCATGAATCAGCGGCTAGATATCCCAAAGGATGTTCATCCACAATTGGCGTCTATTATCGAGAGTTGTTGGCTCAGGTTTGCATCTTAATTCTTTTTGCCATTATAATTTGTTCTGTTGAAGCAAATAGCCTTAGGAGGAAGACATTGTCATGTCAAAAACACGTCATGAGTTATTCTTATTATCATTTGGAACTTCCAAGGCCTATTGCCTTTGAATTCATATTTGTTCCGAAGTTACGATGGACTTGTCTTCAGCAAACCAGACTGAGATGACCTCGAAATATTTTTCATAACTTCCTTAATTAATCTGAGAGAAATCAAAGTAGATGTTAATGGACAATATGTGACCTGGACAAAATAAAATCTTTAAGAGTGAAGCCTTTTTAGGAAAAGGATGTTGGAGTTCAGTGCATCTTTTTGACTAGTGACTAGTAAAGTATCATCGGCTAACTTTGATTCCGTTGTTCCGCCTCCCGAGCATTATGACTGCAATCGCAAAGCATCTGCCCTGACAGCCATTTTGCTTTGAATCACATTAGTTTTACACGTCTTTTGAACCGAACTGTATAAATGCAGCGTCATGACTCCAACTTGCTTAGGATTGAGGCCTACTCGTCGTTATTCTGAAATGAGCTGATATGCAAATTTTTTATGTTTTGTCCAATACAGTGAGCCACAATCTCGTCCTTCATTCCAAGAGTTGGTGGAAAAACTTAAGGATCTACAGAGACAGTACGTTATTCAGGCACAGCAGCACGTAGCACTGCAGGAGATAGCTGCCAGAAGGAACAGTAAGCACAACTAGTGGACGTATGTGGTTGAGTTTCATCTGATGATTGCTAACTGTTCAAGATTTTATGGCTGTCTCATGAAAGTTGGAAGGTCAGAGCTCACAAACAGCTTGTGTTATCGGATCCTACATTCAGAGGCTAAATGTTAGGTTTGCAGTTAATTCATTACAAAGAAATCTGATGAAGAAAACGAAGCTCCCTTTATTCGAGTCAAGTTGGTAATAGTCATTTACTGCCCTACGTGAGTCTTGAATTGATTCTTGTTCGATGAATTCACAGTTTGCATTGGTTTGTTTATCTTGTATGAAGTGAATTCGTCTTCAAATCGTTGTGGGTTTTATAAGGTTACAACATTCAAATATTTGTATATTGAATGAGAAATTTGCATCCCAGGTGGTATGTTTCAAGTCTTATAAGTTAATTTTCTTCTTGTACTGTTGCTCCTTTATATGCAATTTTGAATTTGAAGTTTTACTGGGGTTGACTCACGTCCACGAAAAAACTATTCCACGAGATACCTGCCATCTTTTATGAGCACATATATTCGATGACTCGGCCAAACCAACTTTGGCTAATGAAGATGGACAGAAATCACTTATGGGTCATTTGGTTCGAAGACAAGTTATGTACGTAATAGTACTGCATAAATATTTCGTAATCCAAAACTTGCTCATCAATCATGTCTAGTTTCACTCTAATCATATCAATTACCAATATAATTGAAAAAAAGTGTCAACAGATCAGAGTTACATATATAGCATGAACATTTAGTAGTCACTTTGCTAGAACATTTCAGAATCGATGAAAAAGATCCCCGACACTGTTCATATAGCCGACCCCAATTTGTTTGAGACTGAGGCGTTGTAGTTACTGTACTAGTTGAGCAAATGCCTTACTGCAGCTACAGCATCACCTTTATGCTCTCTCAAAGTCCTTTCAGCAACCTTCTTGTCCACCTATTCCACAATCGTAACAACATAAGAGATTTATAATAAACCAACAGAAACAATGCGCGTAGATGTAAGAGGAAACCGACCTCTAGTTCGTTTGCAATTATATCAATATCAGCAGCATTAATCTTAACAGCAGCTAGTTCTTTCTCCCTGTAATAGACACAAAGTTATCGATGTCATCTTACGTATAAAGGACTGTGAAACATCACAAGAAGCATAGGACATTATCAAAACAGGAAAAATACACTGAAAGAGGTTTAAGAGCTAAGTACACACATTGACAGGTAATATTGACGTTAATATGAATGTAAAATAGTGGTTGTTAGGTGTGGTTTTCTTTTTTCTTTTGCCAATCCAAGAGGCATGCACTATCGTTTTCCATTTCAATATCGTATTTGAAATCAATGAACTCATATTCACTGTTTTGTTGATTTTCATGATTGAATAGCTCTTCATTTCCCTTCGATGCACGTAAACTAAGCATGTGAAGACATGCCAACCAATTTCAATTATTTAATTTGGATACACTGAAAGTCCCTTGCACACATCAACTAAGTTCCATGTATCTGAAAACTTGTGGGCTTCAAACTCATTTCATAATCAGACAAGGTTACACAAATTGGAGTTTACAAGCAATGCTTCCCGAATTTCTGGTAATGATTTGAAAGCTAAAGAAATGCAACTCCACATTAGCAATCAATCAAAACACTCATCAACTTTCTTGAAGCAACAAATTGAACTAATTGTTCAGTACGCACACCTTTCACATAAACAAACAAGAATCATGGATAAGATCAACAAAAGTGATTTATGAGTAACGACAATCATATACATATAATCAGACACTTTATTTCAAGAATCTCTTTTGTACAACAATATACCCTGTGTGATCCCACAATTGGGGCCTAGGGAGGTGCTGTGTACTTAGTCTTACCCTCTACTTTGTGGTAGAGAGATAGTTCCCGATAGACCCAAACAATTTTCTGTAGTATTTACGATTTACGGAAACAAGTCTGAAATGTCTTTGAAAAATTATAAAATGTATATTACTCTATCATAATGTCTATGTACGTAATCTTATTAAAAAAATGAGGAAATAACATCTGAATTCATTTTTGAAGTTTCGATGATTTGACTTTCGTATTCTAAACCCTGTCACTCCTTCTGAGTGGCAGGGAGTATTTAAAAGTCAAATCCATCCATCAACTTTCCAACTACCAAGACTTAAAAAACCAAAAAGAAAAAGACCAGAATTCAACTTCCTTCAATGTAACAAGTAAAGCGACATCCTAATTTGTAAGTGCATCAATTTCTTAATTTTTTTAGTAAGAATTACATGGTTTTACACAAGATCAAAAATAATATAAAAAACGAATTTGTATTGACAACAACAACTACATGTTCAGGGGAGGGGAGGGTGTACGAAGACCTCTAAGGCATAGAGAACTGTTTCCGCTAGATCGTTAGCTCAAGAAATAACTATTCAACTCCCAAAATAGCAATACTATAGCTTCCTTGTCCTCGATTAAGTTCAACAATAAAGAAGAACAGCAAACTCATCTAGCTTGAATATCAGCTTCTTTTATATGAAGTAATTACACCATAGACTAATTTTCGAAGCACCATTTTTACCTTTTTTATAAAACAAAATCACATTTTTAGAAGCTGCATATATAACAAAACTATTATAACTAATAAATTCTTATAGTTACAAAAATATTTGAAAGAAATAATCTATTTCCAACGAATCAATCAGTAATACCATCCAAAAAATTCAAATTCACAAGCAAAAGTTCACAAACCTCAGTCTCATAGCTTGAAGATCAGCTTCCTTAGATGCATAAATTGAAGCCATAGCCTAAAATACACAATTTTTCAGCATTAAACTACAAAAAAACTGAAGCAAATTCAAAATTGCATAGATTCATCTGAAATATGGATAAAACAGTACCGTTTGAACACGAGAGGAATCAAGCTGACGATCTTCGACATGGTCAGTGAGCTTATCTAAAGCTTTGCTTTGCTGCTGCAAGTCCTTTGAGTCTACCACCATCTCAAGCGCTTCGTCTCCGGCCTCCATTGTTGCTTTCTCTCTGAGCTCCGATTCCGATTCCGTTTCCGATTCAGTTTCAGAGAATTTTTACCAAATTGTGAAGAGTTAATTGGAGCCCTAAAAGAATTTTGTTTATTGACTTGGGCCTGATTTGGGTATTGGGCTTTGGGAAAGATTTGCACAAATAGGATCACTTAAGGGGAACTTTCACATATAGTCACTCAGAAATAGCCTGATTACTCTCCATAACTATAGTATGATAATTATCAATTTGTAGCTACATGTTATAGGAAGAAGAGAGGACAGAGGCGAGAGAGAGGGCAAAAAGTGGGAGAGAGATGAATTGTTTATGCATATCGATTAGATAATTGTATATTATACATATGTATTTGTATATATGGCAAGTGAAATTGGAAAAGAGAGGAGAGAGGAGAGCGAGGTTGGGAGAGGGAGGAGAGAGGCGAGTGAGAGAGGGAACAGAGTGGGAGAGAAGTGAATTGCATATGTAAGTCGATTAGGTAATTCTATATTTCGGCAAATTATACATATACAAAATGTGGCTAATTATATAAACTTGAAGTCAACCCACGTCATTAATGTATAATGTTAGTTGTGAGTGGTAATTATAGCAAATTATAACTATGATGAATAATTAAGTAATATAAATTTGTTTAACCGCGTAATTTCCCCATCATTGAGATTTATACAAATATGACCATTTAAGATCGTTTAAATTTTGTCTTATTTAAGTAATCATGCAATAATAACACTTGACGGATCATAACTTTTTTGTGAAAGTTATTTTTTTTTTCAAAAGCTACATTATATAGATCATTATCTAATGCATTTCGAGTAACTATACTAAACCTTAAATAATTATAATGATTTAAAAGCGCGATATATAAATCTCGTGGTTGTAAATTACTATTGACAAGTTATATTAAAATGACAAAAATTGCATGTGTTTGCTCAAAAATATTCACAACTTTTGAAACAACAATAGAATATATTATTGGTATTTCAATCTAAGCTAAAAGTGTTTAGCCAGAGGCATCATAAATATACAATTAAGAGATGCACTTCATGGCTAAAAATACTATAATAATATATATATATAGTTCTAATTAATGTTCATATAATATATGGTTTAAATTTAATTAAATCCATGCTGGAAGCCATTGTTTGCCTTGGATAAATTCAATAGAGGTGAATGACATGGCTTCTTTGTCATTGAGTTGTTTTGACCATGTGGCACGAGTTTCTATGGCTGACCCTGGTCCATGGCACTTGTACTCACCATGATATAAATTCCTGCACCAAAATATCGAACTTAGTCGGATTCAGAATTTAAATTTCACGTCAAAGCAATTTTTTTGAACTCTTATGTTACGAAGGTAGAATCTTCTCTCGTGTCAAAGATATTCAACCATATTTTTTTCATGTTATAAAAAGATAGTATAATTTTCTGGCGGACCCCTTGAAACAAGTTGGTTCCGCCCCTAAACCTAGTAAATCGACCTATTATGATCCTATGAATCAAATATAATTTGACATGATGTACCAACACCTCCTCTCTATATATATTTCATGAATACGCTTATAAATATAAGTGAATTGAATATCGACCATAAAGTGAGGGAATCTATAATGAGAAAGAAATTAGAGACTGATCAAGTCATTAAACCTGGTTAAAATTTTGATTGCAAGCAAAGTACTCGAGGAGCCTCTACATTAGCAACTCATGATAAATTATGTACGTCGTTGACAAGTATCTAAATCCATTTCATGATTGTAAGTTTATTAATCTGATCCAAAATCTCGATTTCAATGGTTGTAGACTCATAGTTACAGTAACTTCTATCAATATACCTAGTGTAATCTCTTATCTGTACCTTTTAATTTTCGATAGACTCTGGATCTAACTGAAAGTAAAACATATCGAAATCAAGTACGAAAAGACGGAGAAAGGTTGTCTTACTTTGTTGATCCTGCAGAGCTCCAATTGGTCCATCCTTGAGGTACAATTGTCTTAGAAAAATAAGTTTTTGCAAAAATAACCCTTGAATAAGCCCCAATAGCTCTTCCCAAATACACACCTCCAATTCCATACACTTTTCCTTCAACAAACACAAATCCACTATTTTCTTTGTCACTATATCTACTTTGTGCTGTTATTGAACCACGTATATCAACCCTTCTATCTGCAACTACAAATATCTCACAATTCTACAAAAAAAAAAAAAACGAAATTGATCGAGTATCAGAATTTCATTACCTTATTCCTCAAACTCTAAAACAAAGACAATGATACAACGTAACAAGCATCATTTATCACAATTATATTTTCAACTTCTGGACATTGATAGTGAAAGTTATAACCCTTTTAACAATTAGCACTATCAAGTCATCTGAAAGAAAATATATAGCGAATTATCAATTATGACATGTTGCAATACATTGATCGCGTAAAATTTATTCACTAAATAGTGTATTTTAACTTGTTGTAACTGGTTGTCCATTCATAAAAAGTAAAATCAATAACCTAGAAATGAACGAAAGTTAAGTTATATACACTAATAATATAACTATTTTTCTTTCATATTATCAGTATGCATAAATTTACCTGAATCAACTCATATAAATAACCTGATTATATGTATATCTATATGAAATAATACTATGGTTTATATCGATGCATAAAAATCAAACTCACTTGATATAAGGATTGACCACTTCCAAAAATGAAGTCTAATGAACCTTGAATGTAACAATCCTCATAATAATGTCTTCCTTTATTGTCAAAAAGTGTGTTGTGAGTACTCAAAAATGTACAATGATAAAAGGCAACTTTATCTGCTCCCACCAATGCTGCTACTGATGTTTGGTTTGGTGAGGTTGAAGTTACACCATCAAGTGCTTGATTCTACCAAATAAAATTTTAAAAATCATAATATAAAATAATATTAGAAAAAAAACATACTCAAAAATGTTAAATGTGTTAAAAGTCTATTTGTAAGTTTTTATCGGAGAAAGTGTAAAACTATCTTTCTGTGATCTATAGTCATAGGTTCGAATCGTAAAAGCAGTTATTAACTGTATCACACCTTTAGGATGTAGCGATTCTTTGAATCTGTATGAACGTGAGATATTATATTGATGCAAATTAAAGAATATTTTATGGAGATAATATTAGAAAATTATGAACCTTGAAACTAATGCCAAATGCAACAAAATTAGGAGCTTCAATTTTGAAAGTAGCAGATTTGGTTGTATCAATGGAACTCTCTGACCATACAATTGATGTTCTTCCTTTTCCATTGCCTCTCATAAATATGTAGGACTTTTTTGGTGGTACATTCACTTTTTCTCTGCAAAATAATAAATAAAATAATTTTAATTTTTTTTATAATTAAAAGAAAAATTATTTCAAAATTTAAATTCGATGAATTCAGTTTTTCTATCTACAATACAGAGAGGTAATGAATTTATAAATATTTGTGATTCGTGGATGTATGTTGCAATTTTGTCTACGAGGGAGTGGCCTAACGATCAATAATAAAGTGGGTAAAAATTAAATAAAGATTCATAAAATGCGGTGATTTCTTTTCATCTACATAAAGCTGATCCCTAATTTTCTATTTTCTTATTCCGATATGTAGATTCACCTAAAGTGTAATATGCTCCCGCGCGTCACACTTGCCTTTCATCATGGATGTCACACATTGACATAGTTTCAAGTACTCAATAAAATAGTAGAAGTGATGCCTAAGTACGTTATCTGGGTCGAATATCATGATTATCAAAATAGAAAAGTAAATACATCACGTATAAATAATCACTTTTCAGTCTGTAATTAAAAAAATCACCATTATTCAGGAGTTTCATCAAATTCAATGACCTAAGTTAAATTCGACGATGATTAAAACTTCAGAACAATGATTATTTTTCTGAGATTGAATCGAATCGAAAATACTAACCAATCAAGTACCTGTATGTCCCTTTTCTAACATGGATAATGACCCAATTGGAATTCCCATTTGGAACTGAATTAATTGCTGCTTGAATAGACTTAAAATCCCCTTGTCCATTAATATCCACTATAATTGTACGATTAGTGCTAATTTTTTGTGTTAATACATGAGAATCAATCACATTTTTCACAGATAAACCATGAACAAAATCCAAGAATATTACATAATTAACTAGGAAAATGACAAAAAATAATGTAATATTGATATTCATCTTGAAGAATTTTTAAAGAACATATTTGTTTTTTTTTTGTTTTTTTTTTTTGTATAAATGATTTGTAAGATAGTTAGAAGTTTGCTAATTTAACCCAACAAATTAGTTGGTAAAACTTGATTTTATCTTTCTATGTTGGAGGACTTCCAAGGACTCTTTTGTGGTTGAGAAAAAAATTAATTAATTTATATATATTGTTATTAGTTGGTTAGTTAGCTAGTTAAACGTTATTTGTTTTACTATATGTTGCTTTATTTGATTTGCACATTTAGGGTTTAGGGTTTTTTTCTTGCTATCATGCTTCAAATTGTGGGTAGATTGGTCACGGGGGACGAATTTAGGGTGTCGAGTTTATTTGAATTAGGATAAAAGGCTAGTCGGTAGTCAAGCATAATCGATATTAGGATAGAAGGTTTGTCGATTGTCGAGCTTGACCAGAATTAAGTTATAAGCTAGTTGGTAGTGAAGCACGACATGAATTAGGGTAAAAAGCTAGTCGGTAGTCAAGCACAATCGAAATTAGGATAGAAAATTTGTCGGTAATCGAGCTTGAGCAGAATTAGGATATAAGGCTAGTTGGTAGTCGAGCACAATCTAGTTTTCCTTCTCATGTTATTATTATTACTCCTATTATCTTATCCTTCAATTGCATATTTATTTTATTTTGTTGTTGTTACTGTTCTTTTCTACATTATACTTTTACACTTTCGTATTTCCTTTTCAAATCTAGCATATAATGTCAAATTCCACTTGTTCGATCCAAAAAAGGAAAAAAAAATGTTCATATCATTATACGTTTGGCGTAATCAGGCTTCATCTTTCGTATCGGCATAGCAAAAGCTTAATACATCGAGCTACAATCCTACACGTAAACCAATAACAAAAATATCTATTGATATCATCGACCTGAACTTAGTACTGCTTGATTTGTCCATTTTCGAAAATTGGAAACATCGATTATAGATTATACCAAAGTTTCAATAATTATAAAATCATACGTAAAATTGTTATCAATTCTTCGAAATTGACTCAAACTAATATGGAAAAATCAATCATCTGGCCGTTTTACGAGCCAGAAGAAAAAACAAATAGTATGCAAGAACAAAACGAACAATATTCTGTTAAATTAGATGATTGGGATTTCGACGTCGTAGATAAAACAACAACTATTCTTTATATTAAAGAAACAACAGACGATAACAAAAGAGCGAATAATTCATTGATTTCTTCGCTCAACATATTGAAAGACTTTGGAAATGGATTTAGAAAACTAAAAGGGCAAAAGATTGATGTTGCTGAAATTAGTGAAAATGTATGCACACCAAGTGTTTGTAAATTGTCCGCAGAGAAATTCTTCGATTTGGCGGACAAAAGTTTATGCAACGGATTGAATTTGATCATACATTTGTCGACTCATTGTGTAGTCTTTCGGAGGAAGAGTCTAGAAGTGTAATGCTCGTTGAACGACTACTTGCTTCTGCAGAGAAAGTCGGGGAGAAGGTTTATGATATCGCGATTGATCTTTTAAATGAATGCGATAAGTTGAGTTACAAAACAGGGCACCCTGTTGAGAGATTGGTGTACTATTTCTCTCGTGCTCTACGTGAACGAATTGATATTGAAACGGGGAAGAATTGCACGAAAGGCTTAGGGATACGTAGAATGAGAGATCTTCAGGAGACGTTAAGGAGTATAAACGCGTGCACGATTGCAGTTCAAGACATGCCAATGTGTGAAGTGGTGAAGTTTGCTGGAATACAAGCTATACTTGAAAATGTAGAGAGCTCGAAAAAGATTCATATAGTTGATCTCGAGATCAAAATGGGAGTGCAATGGACAATCCTAATGCAAGCACTCGCAACTCAATGCAGTAACCTTGAATATCTTAAGGTTACTGCATTGATAGATGTTCAATCAAGGACTAACGTCGAGGAGACAGGTAAACGACTAATGAGTTTTGCTAAGTCCTTACACTTTCCGTTATGTTTCAAGATAGTTATGGTGGAAGATATCTTTGATCTAAAGCGACAAGACTTAGACATCGATCCTGAGGAATCCCTTGCAGTTTACTCGCAATTTTTACTCTCTAATATGATAACACATCAAGATAGACTCGATTTCTTGATGGGATTCATCAAAGGTTTGAATCCTCGTATAATGATTGTTGCAGAGGTCGAGGCAAATCTTAACTCTCCTGTTTTTGTTAACCGTTTCATTGAAGCTCTATTCTATCACGGAGCTTACTTTGATTTGTTCGAGGATTGTATGAGAAACAACGAATCAACTAGGAACGCTATGGAAGAGGAAGTAATGTGGCATGGAATAAGGAACATTATCGCGAATGAGGGGGAGGAAAGGACAATGAGACATGTAACGATCGAGCTATGGAGAGAGTATTTCAAGCGATTTGGAATGGAGGAGATGAAAATGAGTGACTCGTCGTTGTACCAAGCTAAGACGATGGTAGAAAAATTTACTGGTAAGAACTCTTTCACGCTCGAGATGAATGAAAATTTTGTTACAATTGGATGGAAAGGAACTCCTTTGAACTCACTATCTGCATGGAAGTTCCACAGAAGAAGCACTTTTCATAGAGCTAATTACCTCACTCTTTAAATACGTTTCAGACAGATGTTTTGTTCGAACACTCAGAAAATGTTATTTGATTCGAAATCAATAATTCATAGCGTTATTTTTCGAAATCATAATATGGATATAATGGTTCAATCAAAACACAACTTAGAGTTTAAATGATGCTTAATGCTGATTTTCTTGTTTTACTTAATGCTAATCTTATAATTTAATAAGTTTTAAATTGTACCTTATCTACAAGATGAGGCTCAATTAAACAGACGAATTAGATTGTGACACGTTTAACTATTCATTTATATGTCATTTCATTCTCAAGAAAAAAAAAAAATCACCAATCAATATAAGTAATTATTAATATTGAGCTTATAAGCAACACAAATAATTCATAATTAATTTATTATATTTATTAAGAGAGGCTTATTGATTCACAATAAATTTCTTATAATAGCTCTATTAATATCAGAAAGATTATGAATATCTATGTTTAATTTACTAAGTGGTAGAGATTTAGACTTGAAATTATTTTCACATTCTTGTGCTTCTCCAGAAGTACCTACCATTGCATCTTCTGCAAATTTTGGATTACCTTTTGTTAATGCTTCTATTGCTTCTGGTATACTTGCTGTTAAAATTACCTGTTTTGAAATCATATAATAAAATAATCAACATCTGATATTCGGAAAAAAATTAACACATTTCCATATTTACAGTATCAAGTACAGTTAATATTTTCTCTGTTACGTGAAACACCACTTATTTTGAATCAGAATAAAGATAAAAATATTATGAAAGGAAGGTTATATTAAACAAGTAATGAACTATTTAATTAAACAGTTAATATTTTCTCTATTACGTGAAACACCGCTTATTTTGAATCAGAATAAAGATAAAAATACTATGAAAGGGAGGTTATATTAAACAAGTAATGAACTATTTAATTAAACAGTTAATATTTTCTCTATTACGAAAAACACCGCTTATTTTGAATCAGAATAAAGATAAAAATACTATGAAAGGGAGGTAATATTAAACAAGTAATGAACTATTTAATTAACCTTTTTTTTAGTTGAAAGAATTAATAAGAAAATAGAATCACACAAACTCCGATATCGAGGCAAAGAAAATGAGATAGAATTAATTGACATCCTTCATCAAAAAATCACAATATTATCAAGCGTTTGAAATCCTCTCGACCTCTTCCTATATATTTTGTGCTTGTGAATAAAATAGAATCACACAAACTCCGATATCGAGGCAAAGAAAATGATATAGAATTAATTGACATCCTTCATAAAAAAATCACAATATTATCAAGCTTTTGAAATTCTCTCGACCTCTTCCTGTATATTTCGTGCTTGTGAATAAAACAACAATACATTCTCTTATTTGAACATAGCTAGCGTTACAGATGTCATATAAAAAGTTGAAAATAACGAGTTTCGAAGAAGGAAAAAAATATATTTTAAACGGTCCAAAAAAGAAAAAAGATATTCTTTATATTATTAAACGAATTTAAAATAAAAAAGTAAGACAGATAAATCGAAACGTTACCTTATATGAAAATGCACATTCCTTTAAGGGATGTATCCAAGCTTGAGGAGGATTAGAATGTCTAAGTTTTGAAATAATACTAAAAGCTTGATTAGCTTTAGATTTAATAACATCAACCATAATTAATGCCAATGTTTGAATATCTCCTGCTTTTTCACTTCTTTTGTCTAATGAAAAAGTTTTCACACACAAATCATAATTTGGTGTATTTTTGCATGTTGTTTCCACTAGATTATTAATCCCATTTGTTACTAACACTAAAGTAAGAAACATCATTAGGAAAATTAATATCTTCATTTTCAACTAAATGAGGATTATTTTTTTTTTTATATATATATGGAGAGAATTGAAATGTGTTTTTCTAAGAGAGTTTGTGCTTTATATAACGGATAAAAGAACTGATCAAATCTGAACGATTTTAATTATATGTACATATAATTAAATGTGGATAACAATGAATTTGGATCTGACTGTTACAAATTTATTTATACCATAAAATGCTACATGATATATTTTAGATATAAAAAATTTATGCCATATATATTTATCCCATAAATAATTTATACCATGTATTTATACAAATAATATGTAAAAATAAATTATTAATTGGAAACCAAGAAGTAGAAAGATATCAAATTAAATCAAAGAGAGTATCAAAATATTTCTTCCTTTCTTAAAGTTCTATATCAAATCAAAATTAGATAAATAAATAAAATTAGAAAGACCATCAAAGTTATAATTACATAAATCTTTATGTTTAATATAAAAATAAAACTCAAATATATTTTTGATTTTCTTAAAATAAATATCAAATCAAATCAATATTAAAAATATCACAAGTTTATTTATTAGAGACTTATCTAGAAGGGGACAAACATATAATGTATAAGAGTACAAAGATTCATGATACATTTTTCTTATAATAATTAAGAGGGGTCTTTACTCTTTACACATGTCACTTATTTATGATATGAAAAAAAATACACACATAACATTTGAGGTAGGAAAAAGGAAAATGAACCACAAATTATAATGTGACGAATCGAATCGTTACTAGCAAGAATAAAATAATAATTCAGCCAATCTATCGACTAAACTATTAAAATTTTTCGATACGTAACATTATGACATGACATATTATAATAAATTTCTTACAATAGCTCTACCAACATCAGAAAGTTCATGAACATCTATATTTAATTTAGAAAGTGGTGAATATTTAATAGTTGTAGCTTTAAAATATTCTTCACATTCTTGTGCATCACCAGAAGAACCAACCATTCCATCTTCTGCAAATTTTGGATCACCTTTTGTTAATGCTTCTATTGCTTCTGGCATACTTGCTGTTAAAATTACCTGTTTTTAAAAACCATATAATAAAATTCAACATGTCATTAATATAATTATCTTTTCTGTTTCACTATAACAACGTAGATGACATTATATTTTTATTATATGACACAATTTCTGATTAATTTTACGCTTTTATTTTATCCTTAATACTATACTCTTAAAGCTAGCTAGCTACACATATTTTATGGTAGGTCTAAAATTAAAAAATCCAAAAAAAATTATAACCACATATTATATATATATATATGTATATATATGATATTATTAAACTAGGTCCAAATTCAAAGTTTTATAAAGAAAGATTTATTATGATTTGTAATTTAAATAAAGTGTTATTCTATTATTAAAAAGAAAAATAAAATAAAATTAAAATGGACAACACATTAAAGTAAGAGAAGTGTGTTACGTAAAGGAAAAAAAAAACATGTTTAACATCAAAGTTTCAAAAGTTAATTTTTCTAAAAATTTATATTAAGCCAAATTATGCCACATAAGCAAGAGCTTAAAAAGCAAAAAGAACATCATTTTTTTTTACGTTTCGTTCAATTTAATCGGACATCAATATTTAATATATATTTTTAAAAAATTAAATTCTTTTTAATTAGATATTTAGTTTAAGCAAAAATTTCACTAAAGAAGTAAGATAAACATAACTCCTTATTTAGGGTTGATATTTTTACTTAAAAGATACGATAAACAAATTGAAATAGAAAAAAATTAAATAGCTCGTTATTTATCATAGTCAAAATTTTCATTAAGCAACTAATAAGATAGGGTCGAAACTTTCAGCCAAAAAAAGAAGTAAGACAAGCAAATTGAGACAGAAAAAATAAACATAAAATCCTAATTCATTATAGTCGAGTTTTTTTTAGGACAAACAAATTGAAACGCGAACGAATAAACATTACCTTATATGAAAAGGCACAATTCTTCAAAGGATCTTTCCAAGCTTGAGGAGGATTAGAATGCCTAAGTTTTGAAATTGTATTAGCAGCTTGATTAGCTTTAGATTTAATAGCATCAACCATAATTAATGCTAATGTTGTAATATCTCCTGCTTTTTCACTTCTTTTGTCTAAAGACAAAGTTTTCACACACAAATTATAATTTGGTGTGTTCTTGCATGTTGTCTCTACTAGATTATTATTCCCACTTGTTATTAGCAACATAGCAAGAAACATTATTAGGAAAATCAAAATTTCATTTTTGAATTTTTTGGGAAAATTTAAAACTAAATGTGGATTTTCTTTGTATGGAGTATAGTGTGTGTGTGTATATGTTTTTTTATATAGTAAATGGATGGATTCAATTGCGTGTTAATCATCTCTTGCTTTGTGTTTTCGGTGGGGTTTGTTTGGGCCTTGGGGTGGGGTGGGGGGTTGTAGTCTCTAGGGTAGTCAGGTTTAGGGACGGAATCAGAATTTTTGTTAAATCCGTTTTTCATAGGTTTGTTTGGGCCGGGAGATAGTCTCTAGAGTAGTCAGTTTGAAGGACGAATTAAAATTTTCATTAAGATTCATTCGAAACATGAAGTACTTATATTTAAGAAATCTAAGAGACTATATATTTTAATTTTGAAAGAGGTTTAGAAAGAATTCCGAGATGCTTACTAGCTCGCTCGCGACCATAAATTCTGATGTTCAAATAAAATATTATTTAATTTATTATCGTTAGATTTTATTTTTTACATAACTTATAATTAATTGAATAAGTTTATTATCTTGAAATTTTCTGAACATCTGCTTTATAAGTAGAAAGATTAATTTATATTTATAGCTAATATCTCTAACAATTTATTTAAAGATGAAGCAATTTATTTAATGAGTTTGTTAAACGAGATTCAAAATTTTAAATCACTTTTTAAGGCTATTTATAAAATTCAATCGAACTAAAATAAATTAAATTAATAAATAAATAGATAAATAATTAATTTAAATTTAAATAAAATATAATTTTTTTGGATAATTTTATCATCTCTAATGCTAATCATATCATTTATAATACAATTGAATGATTTAGTTTCTAACTAACAACCAAACAAGCCTTAGATAATCAAATCATACTACTCATTAATTCTATGATTCTAATATGATAAGACTTTGGAACTACAAAATGTATACAAACCAAAATGCATTATTGCACCTCCCTATTTACACTTGCAAAAAGACAAAGCATGATTTGTGAGGCATCATATGAGCAATAATTTTTGGAAGTTTGTCAGCCTAAAACGTAACAGTTATATGATATAAATAACTAAAAAATGAGTCAAGCAGAATTAATTTTTTTAAAAAAATTATGCGTATATATATATAACTTTAGATAAATTTTATATAATAAAAAAGAAAAATGGATAACTTTATATTTATAATATATTTTTTAGTTTAATGATAATATAGCATAAAAGATAAATGTATATAATAATTAGTATATTTTATTATATAAATATAATTACAATTGTAATGTTATTAATGTAGTTAACATTTATAATTCTTAGAGATAATGGTTCCTTTCATTATCTTTGTGAAAGTGGAGTGCATCACTTTATTATGCCTTTCTCTTATCTCTTTCTTTTTGGGTTGATTCCTTGGAACCATTTGCATGATTGGTTTCTGGTTGGAGCTAGAGTATTAATTACGGTTTTAATAATTTTAATTTTAATTTTATATTTATTTTAAATTTTATTGAATATGTACTTATTATTATAATTAAAATTAATAATTTGAAATCATGGTTAGAATTTAAGATTTGTAAAATTTAAATTCTGATTTCATCTCGAATGATCATTCTTTTTACTTGTTTGATTGGATGAAATTATTAGATAATTGAGTGGTGCAGTATAACTCTATTGGTTGATAAAATTGCATAATATTATTGGTGTATATTTCTTTGAATCTAGAAGTCTAATTTTGAGATCGTTATAAAAAAATTTAACTTTATTTTTCCTAGGAGATATATACATATTATCATTTATTATGTATGAGTGTAGATGAATTATATATTTATTTATTCGACTATTTTAAATTTAAATAATTGGATAAACGACTTTTTAGGTCATAAGTTCCTCTTAAAAAAAGCATAGATTTACCTTGGTGATATCATTTCATTATCTTATTTTACTTTCACGATATAATTTCATTATCTTGATGTTGTTGACATTTTGCATTTTGCACTATGCCTACTTTTTGACATTTTTGCACTATATCTTTTATTATCTACTAATTAATTACTATGTTAGCCAAGTATGAATAATGGAAAAAGGTACGAGTACCCTTTATATTATGATTCAAATCTCATAGATATATTTTACTTAAACCAAGGTTATATTAGTTTCTGAATTTATTTTTAAAATTTATTTTGTACATTATTTTTTGCTTACATAACATTAAAATATCTTACATTTCAACACTATGAAATCACGGAGTGTGCCACGTAAGCAAAATGTGTATAAATTTATATATAAAATGAATTTAGGGTAATAGAACCTTTTATTAGTTACAGTGTGTATTTAAAATTTCAATCATAGTCTAAGGAGATACTTATGCTTTCTCCCTTCAAAACATATATATTCTTTCATTTATAATTAAAAGTCTCAAATTTAAATTATTTTTACAATAAAAAGCAATATTTAGAGAGCATCATTATCCGAAATAAATTTTATAATATGTAATTCAAATTTAATTTAACTTCAATAACAACGCCAGAAATTCTACATTATTTTTTCAAAATACACCAATGTATCACTAGTGTCCTTTTCATGATTATAAAACATAAATAAATAACAATAATCTGTTTCCTTTACCCCACACCCATGTGATGAGAGCTGCCCAATTTGTCTAAAAAGTAGCCATTGTTTTTTTGGTTTTTTATAAAAAAATAAATTTAATATTTGCCAAAAACTTCAAAAAATGAAAAAACTAAACTCAAATTTTGTGATTATAAATTCTTTTGAAATTTAAAATCTAAAAGAATATACTTTGAAGTTTCTTCCATACAAAATTTAGTTCAACCAGAGTTCAAAGTATGATAAAAAAACAATTTGAAATATATATATAACATAAATTTAAATTAATCGAAATCACAATATAAATATAAAACATCAAAAGAAAACAACTCAATATACGATCATCTTTCGTTCACGTAGAATTAAGAAAGGACCGCATTCATGTCGATATTTATGTTGTATATAAGGGCCCACATAAGTGAGGGACAACAGAAAATAGGACAAGTGGACACATATTATCCACCTAAGTGATTGAATCAGCATTTCTAGCAACATCCACTACAAATAACTATTTGATTTAACGCTTCTCGCGATGAATCTATTTAAAGCTTAATTAATTTAAATTTTAAAAAATTGTTATAAAAAGCGTTAAACTTAACAAAAGTCCTCGCACTCAGGTGAGTCCAGAAGTCAAGAAAGAATCGACTTCACACATTAAAAATATTATCATTATCTGAGAAAGAGCTTAAAAGATCAAATAAGATGAAGGATTTTCCTTTTTTTCATACTACGACATTGACTAAGCTAAGAGAAGGATTTGACTGACGAAGAGACTGAGTCAAGCACTATAGCACAAGGGTTAAAAATAAATTATCTTAGATCGCTACTCGTTACCTATCATAAGCATAACTTGTGTTAATAAGAGGGTAGAACGCGCAACATGATGCACTAAAACTTTTGTTATGTACGAGATTCGAAGAAGGACCGAATCACAATGGTATATTTACGTAGTATCTAAGTTTTCGATTTTAACGGTCCAACAAGTATGAGTATTTCATAAATTGTGGGCTTCTTTGTTCAATTGGGCTGTGAATTGTTTTTGGGCTTCAACAAACATAGCCCACTAAACTTATTCTGGGCCAGTCAATACTTATAAAGGGGCTTTAGATTCTTGTTCTTTAATAAATGATGAAGTATCGGTCCGTTTCATTAGCCGAAGAAGACCCTGGTCAATCCATGTAGCCTATTTGAGGAACGTTAATGGAGATATCGTAAATTAGTTCACAACTTTATATCGTGAAAACACTCTATCTTTTTATTAGTGTTGTGCCAACTTTTATCTAGTTTGAACGATTGCTGACCATCAAATCCGTTGATTTGCAATATCACCCCGTCCCGTAAGTTAGCGTTAGTCAATTGAGAAGACGAACCGTTTATGGTACCATCATTGAAAAAGTATATTTACATTGCATAAGGATTTACAAGTTTATTCATTTTGGAGCTTTTTCAGATATGCGATATCTGATGTTTCATATAGCTGATATTCAGATACGCTGAAGTTCAGTCATTTTTGTGTTTGAAATATTTTTCTCAAAGGCTTGTGA
Organism: Solanum corneliomulleri; assembly: GCA_027704805.1. Lineage (NCBI taxonomy): Eukaryota > Viridiplantae > Streptophyta > Magnoliopsida > Solanales > Solanaceae > Solanum > Solanum corneliomulleri. Next base: position 66,934,015 of record JAKWIY010003063.1, on the reverse strand, counting down.
TACTTCCATATTTGAAGTTGTTTCAAAATTAATAAACGTACAAGTTAAAAAAATAAATATATATTAAATAGCAGTATACAAATAAAATATTCATAAATTTTTAAGGAAATATAAATATCTACCTTGTGGAGCTTTATATTATACATTAATTAAAAGATAAGAATATGCTCTATTTTTTTTAATATTATATTTTTAATCTTATTCTCACTTCATCTTTTTGATGAGATAGTGGGTTACAGAGTTCCACTCATCTTTAATGAAAATGACAAATTAGCTTTTCTCTGCTTTTTTATTTTTTTCATATTATAAATAACCTTAAAAGCATCATTACCATAATTAATAAATAAAAATCTAAACACACTATCATTAATATTAATTTATTTATTCAAATGAAACTAGTTACAAATAACACTTGGCTAATCTTCACTTGCACTTTATAAAAAGTCACAAAGGAAGAAGTTAAAAAAAATAAAGCTACTTATATTCCTTGATGCTTTATTCTCTCAACCACTCTAATACAACTTTTTATATATATATAAACTCGTATGTACTTCAATTATTTCATAAAAAGAACGATAACTTAAAGTTATTTATAAATAAAATAAGATTAAGATCTGTTTAATTATATTCTGCTGACAAATAGATATGTGATAACATAATTTTTGTTGATAGATCCATTAGTGCTTGATCGCGATATCAAAATGAATTTTTAGTATTCAAAGATTGTGTGATTTAACGATCGATAAAGTGAGTTCAAATAAAGATTGATTTAAATCGTGATAGACAAATATATGCTACCATTATAATTTGTTGATAATTAGTTCTCATGACATGTGATATCAAAACAATTTTAAACCGTCTAAAATTATGATATATATAACGATCAATAAAAAAATTATACGGACGAGATTTACTTAATTCTTGATGACAAGTATGGGCTAACATAACTTTCTTGTTGATAGATTAGTCCTTGATTATGACATTTAACATCATAATAAATTTTAAACACCTCAAGATTATGGTCTAACAATTGACAAAAGTGAATTAAATGAATATCGAGTCAAGTCTTGATGACTAATAAATGATTTTTTGTTGTCGATTGATTAGAATCCTAGGTAAAAGTTGATTTAACGATTAATAAAGTGAGTTAAAATAACAAAGGATTTAAGTCTCGAAGACAAATATATGTTAACATAATTTTTGTTGATAGATTAGTGCTCAATTGTGACATTCCACACAATATATTATTTTGGGAGTTATCTTATAAACTTAAAATGCCAAAAAAACGTATATTCGATACTTACATTGAGAAATTAAAACGTATAATTTTTTTACGTTATAATAATATAATACACAATTATGAAAATGATATATTTTTTTTCTTAAAAAAAAAAAGGAAAAAGAGTCTAATATACCCTTCAACATTGTCATTTAGAGATAATATATCCCTCATTATAAAAGTGGCTCATATATACCCCTAATTGTAAACAAATGGCTCATATATACCCTTTCCTCTAACGAAAGTGAAAAAAATAATAATTTAATCTAAATTTTTATTACTTTTCTAAAAAAAATAATCCCATATCAGTAAATTACTAAATTTAATCCTCGTCAAACATATTTTTTTAACTTTTTTTTTGTTTCAATGATTAATTTATATTATTATTTTGATAATCAAATTTATATAGTTTCACTAATATTCTTGTAAAAACTTATTATAGATAACCAATTTTTTTCTTCGAATACGAAATTAAATTACAATACAAAAAAAAAGTTTAAATTTTTTTCTTGAAAAAAAGGAATGAAAGAAAAAATAAAATAAGAATAAGAAACTCAAATAATTATAATAGAAGAATTCAAAAAATAATTTTTGTATGAAAAAAATTAAAATATACGTTGAATTTGGAAAGAAGAATCATATATACCACTAAATAATTTTTTTAAAAAAATTAGAAGTAACAAATATAAATTTAAAACTAATTTTTTAACTTTTGTTAAATAAAGAGTATATGTGAGCCATTTTATAACGGTAGGAGTATATGTGAGCCGTTTGTATAACGGTAAGGACATATATGAATCACTTTTATAACGAGGAATATATCAGCTCTAAATGACAAAATTGAGGGATATATCAGACACTCTTCATGAAAGATGAGTGAAAGCAAACTTATCATCTAATAGAATGCTTGCTTTGTATAGACGCATCAAATAATAGCTAATTTATTTAAGCTCATATCATCGTTACATTAAATAAAAAAAATAAAAATTAAAACACTAAGAATTTATATAAAGTTGGATTAATTCTCAATCCTTTATATACAAACACACACAATAAACAAAATACAAGAATATAAAAAAAAAAAATAGAAAACTAGTATTGAAGTATTACTAAGCTTGTAACCCTCATAATCTGATTCTTCTTTATATCTGGTTCACTTAACGAGAACTTCGTGCAGTGAACTATAAAATTTTACTCTTCATAATAACATTCTAATTATGGATTTAGCAACTTTTGAGAGTTCAACTATGTCCCTAGTCATATTAGAAATTGGAAAATCCGATTTATTATAATAATTAAAACTAAACTCACAAGTTTGTGCTTCTACAACAACATCATCCATACCATCTTCAGCAAATTTAGGGACACCCTTCTTCAAGGCTTCAACGGCTACCGTTACATCGGCTCGTAGGACGGCGTTATACGCCACGTAACACTGACTAAGTGGGACCCGCCACTTAGGGTTCGATTTCTCTAGCTCTTTTAGCTTTTTCATTATTTCTATAGACTTTGATTTCACCGCATCCACCATGACGAGGCCTAGGGTGGTTATATCATCACTACCCTCAGCCTTGTAGCTACGTGGATCGGATTCTAGGACTGAGATACATAGAGAGTAGTATGGAGTCTCCCTACACGTTGCGTGTATGAGATTGTTGTTGTTGTTGTTGTCGCTGTTGAGTGACAAATTAGTGATTAACATCAATATGGGGAATAAATTTCTCATTTTTTTAACCTTTTTTTTTTTTGAGAATCGAAGAAATGAGAATTTGATGATGGAATATATATATAAGAAAAAGCTAATGAAATATTAAAGGTGTTTGATTTTGTTTAGATTAGAAATAAATGCAATTGTCTTCATATATATATATATATATATAAGGAAGGAAAGCGACCAAAGCAATTATGTGATTTAACTATCAAACGATTTGGTGCAATAGATGGAGCTACTTTTTTTGTAATTAAAGATTTCGAGTGTGAATATTGAGTACGGATAAATTCTTCGATAGAGAGCACTTTTCCCTAATAAGGACTTACGTAGCGCGAATTCAAAATAATCAAACTCTAATACAGATACTATACACTAAATGATAACATAAAAAAGTGTACGGTAAAACCTTATTGAAATTACTAAATACTAAATTACTATATTGAAATTGAATATTTCGATATCATACTTTTAATATCACGATTCAATATGTATTTATACCTATTTTTTGGTATTCTAGTATTAAGTCGAAATACACGAATATCGAAGTATGTAGTGTATGTTGTTGTTATTATTATTGTTGTTGTTATTATTATTTTTATACTAGAATATATATAAAATATTACATTGGATCTTTGACTACTTTTTTTTTATATAATTGATTAACGAAGGAAATTACTTGTACTTTCTTTAAATATTTCTACAGAGAAGTGTTTAAATGATATAATTGGGATATTTTTTTTAATTAAAGCTGATATCATAAATAAACTATGACTATCAATTTACTGTACCCCAAAATATCGAAATCAAACTTTAAAATATAATTAATGAATATGATAATGGAATAACTTTTTAAAAACCAAAATTATTATCGAATCAAGATTTCTAATACCATATCATGCTCACTCCTACATCGAGATAAATGAAATTATAATAGATATCATGCATTTAATCATATGATTAAGCATTACATATGTGTATATTAGTTTAATCATGATTAATCAAGTGATTATATACTATTATCTTGGTCGAAATTTTTTATTCCCAAATTGGTTTCACTATGAAGAATTTTATTTCTACAAGTCTCTGTATTTAGGCTAAGTTGGTTTAATTAACGAAGTGTACAAGTTTTATTAAGTAACTTATGTGCACTAATCAAATAACAAAGTACTCTTAGAATCAATTACGACTTGAATTGACTATAAAAATGTGTAACTGAGACGGGATGATTTTTCTATTTTTAATTTTAATTCGAGTTAGAATTTGAGAATATGAAACTTTTTTATCGGAAAAGAGTTTTACCCTTTAATGGTGTATCGAGAAAACATTTGAATTAATCGAGTCACAATAAATTGATCCCAAGGTTTTGAAATCGAAAAAATATCCAAAAATCAATAACGACTTCATGAATCACCATTAAAAGGTGCTAGTCAAATGTTAAAATTTTTCTTTTCTTAATTAGAGATTTAATTGCTGAGTAGCGCATGTGTTTTACATTTTTAGTGGTTATTATTTTATTCGATTCAAATTTTAATTAATCAGATCAATAAGTATAGATATCAAATATTAGAGAAACAAAAATAATACTGAAATTACGATTTGATGCTCCTTACAACTCAATCTCATTGTAATTTTGAAAAAATTCATAAACTTTAAATTATAACATCGTCGATATTTTTATATTTTCTTTAATGATAATTGATTGGACAACTTTGCAAGTTGGATCAAATTAAGGAATTCTATTTTTATATTTAGTTTGAATATTGCTTAATATAGACATAACTACATGAAAACATGGCTTTTGCTTCTTGAAATAAACGTTTTTTTTGTACACAACTTAAACCAAATCCTTTTGAAATTCTCATCTTGTGGGTATTTTGTGGGACCTTATCGAATATTTACATTAATTTAATAAATATATGATTTATATTTCTATACATATAATTATTTAATTAATACATATAAATATATAACTATCTTAATTAATCACTTAAACATGATAAACTAGTCGAATTTAATTAGTATAAATACTCTGTGCGGAAAAAAATGAGCATACGAAATGAAATTAATATTTGAAAAAAAGTGAAATTATTGAATATAATAATTGTGTAAAAACTCTTTATTTGGCTACATATATGATAAAAGTTCAATTAGTTTTACTAATAACATAAAAATATAAAGTGAAATATAACTCTTTAATTTGTTCATTGGGCTCTACTATTATCGAGTCCAAAAATATGCATACGATATGATAATCAACGTTTATAAAATTCTTCACTCTTCTGATTTCTCTTTTATTTCGTCACAGAATTCACCTAAGTTGATTTATAGAATGAAACGTACCTTTTTTTAGTAAAATCGTCTATTTAAAAATCTATCAATTTTTTTTAGACATCAAACTTTATTTGCTTAACGTTATTTGATTTTCTAATTACGACGCGGTTAGCCACTTGTTGTGCCAACTAATAAAAGATTTTGGACCGTCAATTAATTGTTTTAATTAATTATATTCCTAATTAAATCATTAACAAACCATTTCTTGTTATTTTGTCACCAAATATTGTATTTCCCTCTTTTTTTTTTTTTTTTTCATTTTTCTCTATTTTGAATAACCTAGAAAAAAAAAAAACAAAAAAAGAAGAAGAGTTGTTATCGTTTCTAATTAACGTTTATAATATAAATATAAATATAAAACATGATAAGGAATTCTGTTTATTGTTAAATCTTCAAAAAGTAGGAATAAAGTTTGATAAGAGTTTTAAATTTCGTTAATAACCGTCATCAATTTTGTTAAGAGTTCACAAATTAACGTACATACATAATTAATTAATTTTTTAGTAAATATATAGGGTCTACAGAAAAACTATCGAGTTATCCGAACTCATAAACCTCACCTAGCTCCGTCTCTGATTAATAAAATATTTGGCCTCCTAGTTATTAATCAATTCTAATTTTAATTTTTGTGGTATCATGAGATATACATATTTGATTTCTTTACTTATGAATAATCACATATTTCAGAATTATTAAAGACGAAAAGTTTTTTTTTTATTCATTCTTTCTAAAAATTATTTTATTTTAACTGACTCCACTAATTTGACTCTATTACATAATCAATGGGATTTTTTTTTTTTAAAAAACAATTAAGAAGTTTAGTTACCAAGAATTTTTTTTAAAAAAATTACTAGATAAATAAAATTAATCACAATTAATAATGACATTTTAATTTTTAATAGTGCCTTAATTATTAGTGATTGTAAAAAAAATTGCCTTTAATGAAAAATATCTTACTTAGTGGGTGCAACTTGTTTACTTTTAAGTAAAATAATTATATCATCCAACGACTTATATATTCCAAAAAATGGCATCTTTTCAAGTGGTTTCTTGCATCCATTCGTTCGAGGTTCGATATTCGTATTGAGATTTGAGTGAATTATATTCACACTGAGAAATCTCAAAGTGTTCCATAATAAAATCGATTTCATACAAAGCTTGAATTCATCAACGTAGACCTCTAGACTCTTTTACCTATAAAAGTAAGTCATTCACGATAAATGATTTGGAGTACTTTTGTTTCTTTTCTCACTCAATATCAGGCATTCACGTTAGAGCTTGACTAAATCTTGATTTACACTAATAAAAAGATCATATAAAAGATAAAACACTTCGTAACAAAGACAATTTCATACTCAAAGCTCGTACCAAAATCTCTAAACTCTTTATATATGATATATAGATAGACTGACTACATGAGACTCAAACTTAAGATCTCTAATTTATTATTTTTACTTATCGTAATAATTACAAAAACATGCGGCCCACAATAAAATATCTCAGCTAGTTGGACATTTTGCTTAATTCAAATCAAAGATTATCATAATCTAAACAACGAAAAAAATGACATATTCTCAAAGTGATGTCCAATTGCCACTTCTTGGCATAAATACATGTCTCTATCATATACATTAAACCATAGACTTGTGACATTATACTATAGTTTCATTTATATTCATGAAATGACACTTACATTTTGGTGTTAAACATTTGCCTAGTTACATCTCTTATTAAAAATATGAATAAATCACGATCATCACACTATAACTCACGTATTCAATTTCTCTTTCAATTTAACCTTTTCAATAAAAAGGAAGAAAAACTACAAGGTAGTAGAAGAAAGAGAGACGTGTTGAGCACGAAGTAAAATATTTTTTTAAGCAAAATATATTTTAAAAATAATAGGAAAAAAAAAAGAAAAGGTATTTTCCCCCTTCAATGAGATTTCGGCATTTGGTTGCCACAAAATGATATATTTATCATTTTCTAGATGAAAAAGAGTCAAAAATGTCCCTAAATTATGTGAAATAGATCATTTATATCCTTCATTACATTCCGAGATAAAAAATGTCCATGTTATTATCTTAAGAGATCACAAATACCCTCAAGAGTTAACACCTCAAATTTTTATTAACGTGGCAAGCCACATGGGACTAATCCTCCACCTAATCATTATCAACTAGGATTCACTACAATAGAACTAGACCTTTAGCAATGACAACAGTCGCCACAAAAAGCCCAGAACATTTTCACTAAAACTTTTTAACATTAAATTCTAGTTTGGTGTTTTTTTTCTGTGTTTTTAAAAAGTCAAATATAATATTGATTAAGTAGGAATTTGAAGACACAGTATGTTTTATTTTTATGTTATATGTAAATGTATAAAATGTACAGTGATGCATTATATAGAAGGAGATTTGAATCCAAAAATAAATTTGATGATTTTTCTTAATAATATTGGATATTTTTAATATTGACATTGCAAGTTATTTATTTTAAAAATTTAGGTTGCAATCGAAAATTAATTATCATATTCTTTTTGCTGAAATGATAGGTTTTTCAAGAGAATTGTTGTTGGAGCCTTATTCACCACTAAAAATCACTTATAACATTTAGTGATAATATTTTGGGATTTTGTGGCGACAAAGGTCAAGTTTTGTTGTAGTGAATCTTAGTTGGCAATGCTCAGGTGGAGGTACCATGTTACTAAAAAATTCTTGACGGTATTTGTGGTCTCCTAAAATAACAACGGGGTATTTTTAATTCCAAAATGTAATAAAAGATATAAGTGATCTGTTTTGCATTGTTCAATGACAATTTTAACTCTTTTCCGTTTTCTAGAAATATATTTTCCTCCGTACCAAACAACCATCCATTAATACAAGAATCAATCAACCGATATTTCTAAAATAAGGAAATAGTAAATAAATAATCAAGGAACTATTTTTTTTAAAAAAAATAAATCAAACAAAGGATAAGAAGAATAATACTCCCCTTTTCATTACATCAATATTCAATTTTTCTTTACATTTTCTTCCATCAATCAATTCAATAACAAAAAAAAAGTATTTGTGACTTGTGAGGATCAAAAGTTACAAAATTAATACAATACAATACAATGCAAATGTACAAAGTTTCTTCATGTTCTCTATATGTGTGATCCACAAATATGTTCAAAGTGTCAAACTCTGTATCTACTACAAATATTCTTGTTATTGCTTCGACTCAGTATTCCCAAATGATGGATCCCGCTCTAATATCTCCGAGTAGCACAACACCCTATCCCCCAGCACTAGGGAACTCGGGATTTTCGTTTGTAGGCAAGTAATCACCAGCAGATTCAGCACAATGAGGTTTATACTTAGGCTGTGGAGGAGTTTTTTTTCGATTGCCATCAACAACCCTCCAGCATGGCTTAGTGTTCTTTCGTTCAGGAGCAATAAGCTGATCAGCTTTTTTAGGCAACTGATATGCTTTCACAATCGATAACTTCATCGTTCCAGTTGAGACTTGATTCAATCCATGATCAATGCTCTTCAGAAAGTACTCTTCCACGAGATCAGCGTTTATTAGATCAGCTCTACCAGTTGGTAATCCCCAGTAAAAGATGACATTTGGCTCTGATGCATCTGTGTCAACATATTCAGTTGGATTCGGGTCACAAAAACCAAATAACTCCTCCAGCTGCTCGGAATGAAAGAAAGTCTAGTTACGAAAGAACTAAAATTTACAATGCTACTTCTCGTAGACAAGAACATGACTGGAATGTCGTATGCAGGAACAAGTTTGTCTCCGACTCTCACTGGTGTATAAGATTTTAGTACCTATTGTTGGGTATGTAGCAAGAATTGATGTAAAATAGAGAGAATGAGAGGAATTTGAAAAGTTTAGAACCGAAAGGTTGGAACTTGAAAAGCTCTAATGAAATGCAATAGTCCCTCATCGGTAATGGAAATGAAAATAGGAGAGTTTAAATAAATAAACCATCCTATTAATTGTTAAAAGGGTTGGAAAGAGGGACCCCCCTCGCGCCGTCGCTCGCTTCGGCAAATGTCAACTTTTTAGTTAACCCGACACGACTCGGATCCGCGCGTGTGATCCGTTTTAAATTCCGTTATATTTTTAAAATTTCCGCCATGACTGTTCTGAAAGGTTGCAACTTTCAGGAACAGTCAATACCATTTGAAAGTTTGCAATCTTTCATTAATGGTCGTGTCAATTCTGAAATGGTTGTAACCTCACTGACAGTAGAGTTTTTGGTATCTATACTCTACTGATTAAGATCATTTTACCCTGGGAGGGTTATATTCTCAAAACTCGGATACTAGAGGGGAATAATTTCCTTAAGGGGACACTGTGAATTCAGCGGACTTGATTTTCTTCCTAAATTATTCAAAAGAGTATTCCAGATTCTGGTAAGTTTTTACAGATTCAATTATTATTTTTTTACAAATAAAATTTCTATTCATCTTACTTACTGGTTCTAAAAATCTCAGTTACTTCGTGTTTCTGAATGATTTACTACAACCAGTAATTTCTGATAATCATAACACAGATTGACAACACCTACTCGATCCAGTAAACCGTTCTAGCCAATATGCTGATGCAATAAGCTAAACTACTGATAATACCTTAACGAAAACAGAGAAAATAGGGTGGCAGCAGGGACATACCTTGACTAGTAAGCAGCGAAAACGTGACTTGACCCAACCTACCCAGTCTCCAAGCTCATCTTTGTCACAAGCGGAAAGGAAAATTTTAACGAATAGTCCATATTTTCTTGAATAAGGAAAAGGCTCAAAAAGGATATTCCAATCAAAATCTGGGCTTAACATATCCTGCAAGTAAATTACATACAGTGAGCGTTTACGGAGAAAAACATAACGACTAAAGAGGACTAAGGGAATGAGGGGTTATATTCGAAATGATCATATACCTTAGTCAACATATGTCCTCTTAGGAACTCTGTCCTGATTTTATAGAATGTGCTTCGGGTAATGTTGGAATGACAGAATTCATACGGGCTGCATGGTAACTGGATTGGCATCCACGAAACCTTATCATGAGTCGGAATGAATGGCCTAGCTATCTGGTGTTGCAGAATTACGGGAGTTGGCCATGGCCACAAGGCAAATGTTTTGAACAGAAGTAAAATGAGTGCGCTTAAGCTAGCACTTGGATGTCTTTGGCAAATAAATGCTGAAAGCACCGCCAAGTGAATTCCTCCGAAGAATCCAAGCAACTGAAGGTTATCGCATCATTAGATTTGATTCGAGGTAAAGAAAAGATAACGATAACATGAAATATAGGAGGAGAGTGAGTCCATGAATCTCTTACATTTGCATAAACTCCACGTCTTTTAGCCCATAATTTGATGCAACGCAGCACTGCTTGGAATACCTGTAGCAAATCAACCAAGAATGTAATAGACGGAAACTATCACATAAAGTCAAACTAAGGGATCCCCGTCAAGCATGCACCGTCAAACCATGCTATTTTCATCAACTACTCCCTCCGTTTGAATTTGGTTATTTTACTTTCCTTTTTTAGTAACTCTTTAATCACACGACATGTTTAAGACCACAAGATTCAAAAGTCCTTTTTACTTTCTTAAACTCCGTGCCAAGTCAAAACCAGACAAACAAATTGAAACGGAAGGAGTAATACAAATTGACATCATTACTTGCCTCTATGTTTGGCACAAGATGAAGAATGCTCCTATTGGCACGCACACCGGACAAACTTTTCCAGCTTGTGTCGTCAATATTCTTAAGGAAGAACGGATTAAATACGTCCACATTCTAGATATAAAGCGAAAATCAATTAGATAAAGTAATCGTATAAAAGGAAGAAATTTAGCACTTCTGGTTAACAAGGTCTCTTTCACTTGAACTATAGTCAAAATAACGCACCTCGGGGATAGATATTACTTTGAGTCGTGCATAGGGAAGATCAATGGATATCCCATCAAATTTGAATCGCATTAGAGGTACTTTTGCATCCTTGACACAGTGTATTTCTGATACTTCGGGCCTGCTTGCAAGCATGTTATGCAGAACGATGAAAAAGTCTTCCTACACGAGGCACAACGAGATACACATAACAAGTAGCATTATACGCATTGTACAACCTCATTTTAGAATCAAAGAAGCTAAACGCGGAAACAAGACTCACAGCTATAGTGGCAAAGTAAGGACCAACACACAAAGCATCAATATCTGACTCTGAATTATAAACCTGCAGAAACAAGCGGAACAGCTCTTATGCTGCAACAAATTGTCGAAACAAAAAAAAGAAGAAAATGGAAAACCAAAGGAGAGTTTATGAAACTCGACTTACTCCTAGACCATATGATCCATATGTCAATATTGTCCCAGAGGCAAACTTAAGGTACTTTTTTGGAAGACCTCGTTGGTAAGTCACCGTTTTAACCCACTCCACTACTATCTGCAAAATAATAACGAACAAATAATGTGATTGAAAAGCTTTTGTAGCTCACTAGAATCTCGAATGAAATCATATAATTAGTTAACGTAATGGAAACTAACCCCTAACATAAAACATTAAGATTGACAACTAACTGACAATTATCATTTTTCCGAGTTGTTTACTTCATATTGAACCAAATTACATAATCAAATCAATAACTATACCTTGTTAGCATGTCAGCAGTTGTAGAGTCAGAATTTTCACTAAGGAGTTTAATATACGAAGAAGTAAACACACAACGAACTAAAAGGGGCTTCAACAATGTAAGTAATTTTCCGTAAAACATGACATTCCGTTCATACAAAAGAGCAAAAAAATGTATATCAAATACATATAATCAAAACTATGCTTTTAAAAAAGGAACCTTTTTGAGCTTGTCAATAGCATTTCTCCTCTTCATTTCCTCTTCTCCACAAGGCACTAAACCCTCATTTACCATCACCTTCAAAATACAATTAACACCACATTAATCATTAACCAACACAAATTAACTACTCGAACTTTCACTTTATTGCTCAGGATTCGATACTCCACCTCGTAATTCCCCCTTCCCCTACCCCAAATTAAAAAAAAGAACATCCCCCAAACAATAAAATCTCACTAACTCGACTACCTGAACTTTCACCTTATTAGTCACGATTCAATTCCTCACCTCGTAATTCCCCCATTCCTCTACCCCATTTTTTTTTTTTAAATAAGAAAAGAACAACCCCAAACAATAAAACCTTACTAGCTCGACTACCTGAACTTTCACCTTATTTGTTAGAATTCGATTCTCCGCCTCGTAATTACCCCAAAATGAAAAGAAAAGAAAGAGGACCAAATAATCACATAAGAAATAGATATTAGTAGAAACTAGCACCTGAAGCAGGGACATTGATCTTTCAATTTCCATTCTCAAAATCACAACTGGGTTTGGTTGAAAACCCAGAAATATTTGTGGGTTTTGATTGAAATCCCTAATTTTTTGAATATTAGAGTTTGCCAACCCAATTTGTGTTGTGGGTCGGCATGATAAAGGATGATTAACAGCTCCAATAAGATCAATAATGATTTGGGTTTCAAAATTATCAAATTCCATGCACAAATATCAACAATTAAATTGAAGAATCCTTGAGAATCCCTCAAGAATCTAGAAAATTACAATGAAAGGATCTCCAAATATTGAGGAACTAACAAACTATAATAACGGGTATTAAGGCCTTGTTTGGTTTTTCATTTTAAAAAAAGAATAATTATATTGTTTAATAAGTATTAATTATTTTATGGCGGGTATTAACTAAGGTAAAGACGATTGGTAAAATATATTTTATAATCGTGTTAAGTTGGTGCAACAAGTAGTATCGATGTACTTAAATTGTTTATCGCAATATGATATGTGATCTATAGTATTGGGTTTGCTTATCGTGATTTACATGTATGAACGCAATATATACTTTTAGCGGCGATTATATGTGTTTTTGATGCGACATTATTTGCCACTAATACTAACTTTTAGCTGCGACTATAAAACTTATATAATGAGCCAAATAACAGAGGAACAGAAGACTTCAACAATACAATAAAATGACTATTTCATATCAAAATCAACCATCTATGATGAACTGAGGTTCCACAAGATATACATACAACAGTATGACAAAAGATCAATACAATGACTGCGGAGAGAGACGAGAACTCGACTAGTGATAGTGTTATGTGCAACAGTTGAATAGAAAGATGTACACGAGCCTCGGATCAATGGCAGGGAAAGAGGCGTGGTGCTACGAACCATAAAGGCAAGGTTGAGCTTTCCTTTACAGAGTACATTGCCTTTTCCATACTCGGCTGTTCCTTTGATAAATCAAAATCTGTGGTGATCTCGTCGTTCTTGGGGATCCCAGCCAAAACCACCTTCGAGGTTCCACACAACATAGACAGTATGGCAGAATATCAAGACAATGACTGCTCGAAACTGCTGATGGCATTATGTGCAACCGTTGAATAGAGAGATGTACACGAGTCTCCGATCAATGGCAGGAAAAGAGAGTGCTTGTTAAGGCGTGTGATACGAACCATAAACACAAAGTTGAGCTGTCCTTCACAGAGTACATCACATACTCGGTTGTTTATTTGATACTAAAACCTGCTTATGTACAAGGTAAACAAAGCTGTGATTTTGACTCATCTAAAAGTTGCCCGGTGCCATCCCTCTAATGCATTGAAGACTTACTTTGTCAACCATTTGTCATTCTCCCCGATAAGTGAACATATAACTGACAGTATCCTAGCAGAAACCATCTTTGAGGTTCCACACAGTATGCACAAAATGACAAACGATAAAGATGATGCCCAATATAAGAGATAGGAATTAAGACTAACGATAGCATTATGTACACAAGTTGAATAGAAAGATGTATACGACCATCGGATCAATGGCATGAAAAGAGAGTGCCTCTAAAGGCATGTGCTGAGAACCATAAAGGCAAGGTTGAGCTGTCCTTTACCGAGAACATCTCCTTCCACACACGGTTGTTTCTCTGATAAACTAAAACCTGCTTATGTGTAGCTAGGTAAACAAAGTTGTCATTTTGACTTATTGGGAAAATGCCCGGCACCATCCCTCTAATGCATCTAAGGCTAACTTTGTCCACCATTCGCCATTCTTCTTTATTGTAATCCTCCATTACCCAAATAACCATCCAAGCCTCATATATCTGAATAACAGACAATCGCCCATCCAATTCCAACAAATAAACACGACTCCTAACTCCACAACTAATTTCATGAGGCAACTGAATTTTTCTCCAAACATCAGTACCCAAATCAAGAACAAGCATACACGAACAACTATCCGTCAACCAATGCAATCCACCATTAATAAACACAACTTGATTCTTATTCATATGTGTGAACTGATCGTCCTGCAACGACACAAACTTCCTCCATTTGTTCAACTCTGAATCATAAACCATACATATAAACGTCCTCTCAGGACGATGACCAAACGACCTATGATAACCAGCTAAAACCACATTATACTTTTGTTTCATCAAATCACAACCCAAACCAACAAGACTAGCTTCACCATCCGGATGAAACCGAGTAATAGGCCTTTCCCTACTTCTAGGAAGCAATTTATATTCTCTAGTCAATGGATTACAAACATAATAAACACCTTTATCAGGTATACTAGACAAACATAACAATCCATTACAACAAGCTCTAACTTTGACCCTATCTTTTACAAAATCCAATGAAAATTCAGAAACTCCTTTTAAATTATCAACACAAATCAAACTAGATCTTGATTCTGATGAAGGTTCACTAATCTGAACAAGCACCATAGGATTCTTAACTGACAGTTCATTATAAAGATTTGTGAAATATTTATCAGATATCAATTTATACCAAACTTTACACACAACTTTTGTCTTAAAAACTGATTTAACAGGCAATCTAGCAAGAATCTGAAGAATTACCTCATCTGGGAAAACCCCATATGGTGAATTCATCTCAAATTTGGTTTTGGGGTCAAAAAATGAGATTTTTTTTACAGAAATGGAGGAAAGACTCAACCTTTTTCACATTTTTGAGATCTTTTTGCAAATTGATGAAGATGGGGTTGTTGAATTAGCTTGAAAATTGAACAAAAACATGGATAATTTGTGAAATTGAAGAAAAAAATGAAGGAAAAATGGCTACCAATTTCTAAAAAATGACTAATTCTTGATTTTGTTTCAGAATAGAATGGGCCTTAATAGGGCCTTTTTGTAGTACAGTTTCCTTTTTGGGCTGATGATATCTAAAACTTTGCTTTGTTTATATTATATACATAAATCTAACTTATTTACGTCGTCATTTAGATTTTATTTCTATTTTCAAAATTTGTGTAACTATAGCCCTCGAGGAATTACTCTTTTGGATAACGTTAGATTCGTATTCTGAACTTTAAAGACAAAACATTTGATTATCGTCTAACATTGACAATACTTACATAATTTTAAACCACGTGTTATCTTGACATCTCTTGCTTACAAGACAAGATTAAATAGAAGGTTTCGTGAAAAAATCGCGTGGCACAATATAAGACTTTTCTTTGTTTAATATTTTTTTATAAAAGTTTTAATTTATTTAAAATAATTTTTAGACTGTGATCTAAAAGATCTATAATTTTCTTAAAGAATGCTGATGAATTTTGATGGTGATTTGCTAAGTCTGATAATACTATTATTATTATTTAAAAATAATTCACTTGTTATTGATTGAAATATAAACTAAATAATAATTAAATAAATAACCATAAAGATGATGTTTTTTAATTTATTTACTAAATTGATCTTGACTTCCATATGAATAGGTATTCTTGAAGAACATAGGCCAAGTCTTATAATAATTAAAAATATAATCACTTACTTATATTAATGTAAGTTATTCATTCAAAATTTGTAAAATATTTTAGAGATGGACATAAATTGTTTTTTTTTTTCTAGTAATCTTATCATTTTATTATACTCATACCTTTCAAACTTTAAAATTAGAACATTCAATACGGTTTCTTCGTTATTGTATTTGCTTTGCGATACATAGTTGAGTCAAAGATCTATTAGAAATAGTTTATTTGTCTTTATAAGCTAGTAGGAATATAGTTACATGCAACCCACCTCCTCATAGCCCACTTATAGAATTATACTGAATATGTTGTTAATTAAATTACTAGGTGTAATAAGAATCGAATAATTGTCTGAAAAGAAAGTAAATAGTTCAAGAAACAACTTAACATAGAACAAGAAGGGTACGTTATGTTGGAGTTGTAACTACTCATTCATTTTGTCTCGAGTTCGAGCCTTTATGGCGCGAATCCAGACTTGGTCGGGGCACAATATGTTATTAATCTAGTAACCTGTATTTATAAGGTTAACCTATGAACAGAAACAGAAATAAGATGAAGCAGAAAATACATAAAATACAAGAATTAATCCGAGTCCACAGAAACTATTGTGTGTCCTTAAGAAATTTAATCCCCTCACTATACCCAAGGTTATGGATTAATTTCTCCCAAGATAAAACGGATTAAACTTGTTAAAGAAATAGCGGTACCTCAAACTTCTTTAACTTCAACGAACTTAAGAACAACAACAAGTCACACAGACTCAGTCGATCGACACTTAGATTTTATTTGAGAGAAAAATAAATGCAGAGAAAGAAATTTTTTTTCCAGTGTTTGAAAAAATCAAAAATTGACTTTCTTTTATAGCCAGTGAAATCTGTTCAGACCCATTTTATCCAGAAAGTTGTGTCTTTTGGAAAAATAACAACTTTTCGGAAAAGAAAGAGTAACAACTTTTAACAGGATTTATTTGATTTAACAAAAACTGATTAAATAAATCTTGTCCAACAAATTTATCAATTTATCAATCACATCCAAAGCCGAGCGCGACGAAGACGGCGCGAGGGGGCATCTTCTTCTTAGCTCTTTAAGAAGTAATGGAAGTGTTTCCTTCTATAAGGACAACAATTTCCCTTTCTTTTGCCGATATGGGAAAAATGACTTTTCATTTGCACTTTGCAAATGACTTTTCATTTTCCCTCTAAAGTAGTTTCCTCACTTTTCATATTCTCTCTTTTCTTTTCCCATTCACACTTGCTAAATCCCAATACAATACAGATACCAAACACTAAATGGAAAATCGAAATGGTAAATTAACTCAATGGCACTTGAAGAAATGAAGAGAACCACCTTGAAATTCATTAAAATAGAGTACACAAGAGTACAATTTTGCATGTACATTTGACATTTTCTTGCTTATTTATGGTCTCTCAAGTCTTGATTCTTGTTGTAGTATAATCAAGAAGCAAGTATAATGCATGAATCATCGACGATATGTTTATCGTAGAGATTTTATTATGAGATACAATCGACGTTTTATCTATGAGATGGAAGTTCTTCACCAGTTAAGAAAGAATGGATGAGGGCTAGACCTTCACTTGGCTTGTATAGAGGTACTAGATGACCGGCTCCTCTTACTGTCACGAATGTCAGCCCTTCGTACTCTACTACCCGTCCTGCTACCTGCATTTACATACATCAACGTAGATATCGGTTACTATACACACACATACAGTGACAGTGTGATAATGCTACACTAACATTGCACTTCTACTATGTTGTAACATGTAATCTATCTTATTTTTCAGGTTACGTTCCAACAATCAACGATGCTTAGCTAGTTATATTTGTATGGGAGGGTGGTGTGTACGCAACCTTACCTTTACCTAATAAGGGTAGAGAGGTTGTTTCAGATAGACCATCGGCTAAAGTAAATCATAACAAAACTAGAACGAAAATAGAATACAGTAGAGAGAAATGTTCTGTTCTCCATTGGTTTCTTATAAAGCATTGTTGACTCATCAAAAAATGATTTCATTGAGACGTTAATAAAGTCCGAGTACATTTTCCAGCTCTCGAAGGGGGAAGTGAGGGGAAGGGACTGATAGAGAGACCTAAAAAAGGATTTTACCTTTTCATGTTGAAGCACGATTTTCTATTTGATCGCCATTTAATTTTTCTGAGTCAAAGAACTAACCTGCTTATTGAGGAACCAAGAATGCCATGGAGATTTCAGTGTCAGATTAAGAGCTTCAACGCAGTCTCTCGTCCCAATTACTGGCACTCGTCCATCTACATCGCCACTTTTTTTATTTTTTAAGAAAAAATGAATGAGCCACATGAAGGTCAGCTTGTATAAAATAAGTACTAAAAGCAGATCATCAAGATGCATTCAAGGAATCATTAGGCATTATTAGTTTCCGTTATCATAATAAATTTGTAGTATTTCATCCATTATGTTAAGAGTGTAACATAAAGAGAAGGAGCCCTTTATAAAACACGAGTAATTTCGAGTCATGTTTCTCAACCTCATAATAGGATGCAAACTATAAGAAGGCATAAAGATAAAAACAGAAATACCTAAAATCCAAATCTTCAGGCCCCCTTTGATGAGCCTTTCGTATACTGGCAAGATAGAGAATACATTGTAGTTGTATGTTCGGAATATAGGTTCACTGAAGTGTATAACAGAAATCAAGTTAGCAAGTAGATACTGAAAATAGTGAACAAAAGATTGCACAGAGCTCGAGCAAATATAACCTGCAACTTTTCCATTGTTTTCTAGCTAGACTTCCTTCAGTGTTCGCGTGAAGAGCAATTTGAACATCTAATCGGTTGAAATACTTTTCGGTGAATGAAGTATAGCAGGGGTCATAACCCCCCGGAATTCGTTTCATCCTCCTGAACCCATAATTAGGTGCCTGCAACAAATTAAATACATTATCAAAAATTCAAAATGAAACCAAGTTTCGAGTCATGTTTGTCAAGTTTCCATTTGATTCATGAAGAAAAATTGTTTAGATGGAAATACCAATTGTCAAGGGAAACATTATTAGTCTAATGTGCATATAATCTATATTGCTCAGGCTCTCCGAAATGTTGTTGCAACCCCCTGTCGGATCCTCCAAAATGCACTACTGTTGACAGATCCGACACGCACTCAACAACATTTTTGAAGATTTCATGTGTGCAACATAGCATATAGTTGCCTCCGAAGAGGCGCAAAATAGCTCCCATATCTTATTTCTACATCGCAGGCTAATATGCACTCGATGGAGCCCAAGATCATTCTCACCTTGATTTGAGAAGAATCATTTGTATCAACGATATCACTAGCTGAAGAAGAGGAAGTGTTCACGGGACACCTGGGACCATAAATGTTGTAGATGTCAATTTCATTATATTTATCCCATAACACTTGCATGGCATCATTACAGGCGTCGGACCAGTTGGAGACCTTGAAATTGCATACTTGTTTTGCTTTCTGATACTCCGAATCGTATAGTATTGCATGGCTCCAAGCATATTCCAATATCCCTTTATAATCATAGTAATCGTTCGTTTCAGGATTCCAACCTACAAGTCATCATATACAATGAATATATGACACTGAGGCTTCAAGATAACAGTAAGGAGATGCTAATATTCTGTTTCTACTTTCCTGCTTAAATCAGAATGAGCAAGTGAGTAAATCGATTTCTGTAACTATCCGTGAATATTGCAGTGCTTTGCTACAAATGCAAACAAAGATAGAGTAGGGAAACAATAGGAGACGAAGGTAAACTTACGATGAAACCTTTGAGATTAATGTAAGGATACTTTTTGCTGTCTTTATTTCGGTTGTATACGAGCTCTGCCAACTGGGGCACATAGTGTCCTATGATCACAAAAGATTGCACCGTACCTTAGACACATTGGACAAAGTCTTAATCGTTAAAATGGAAGTTTAGGGGAAGGTTTACTCACCTGCATAGCTCTCTCCTGATATGAAAAATTCTCGGTTCTTGAACTCGGGGAACCTTTCCAGCCAATTCACCAAGAAATTATAAGCATCTTCAGCTGTGTGAAGCAATTACGTTCATAAGTTAGCTGCATACGCACAATGAAAACTCTTCTTGGAAAATGTATTTGCATTTCTCCGGTTGTAATTACCAGCAAAGGTGTCATCTAAGTTGGTTAAATCGGAGGATGTGTTAGTGTAAGAGAATCCCACCCCAACTGGAGATTCCAAAAACAGCAAATTGGCTTCTGCAAGTAAAATGTCCAACAAGAACAATTCAGTCACACACTATTAGGAATGATATAACTTCTTTGGTTAATGAACAAGTTACTAAGCCCTGCAAAGCTAAAACAAGTACAAATTATCATTTTTTACTTTTGATTATCGTCTCGACAACATATTATAGAGTCAATACGTTCAATGTTGTGAGGATTCATCATAAATTGGTAAAAGACTTAGGGTCAACATAGAGTATAAATGTAAAAGAGATATGACCGTTATTCCAAGAATGCTTGTTGAAGTCAAGACCAGCTCCATTGTTTTGAACTAGCAGAGGTCCCAACTCCACAGCAGCGCCAAATCCAATTGAAGAGCAACCAGGTCCTAATATAGAAAGCACACAAGTGAATGCTATGAAACTAACTACTCGTTCGTTCTTTTTTTTAGTTTGTTTCTAAAAGATTTACGCCTTTTTTATATCTAGGAAATTTTTAACTTGAACTTCCTATTTGCACTTAATGACATGTTCATCACTGACATATTTAAAACCAGAAGTCCTACGGAACTTTTTCTCAAGTTCCAAAGCTTTTCCCTTTTTCCCATCAACTATCATGAGCAATGTTGCTCGGAATTTCCAAAAAACATTGTCCCAACCATGTTGATTTCTCAAGAATACACTACTTTCTGAGGATCCGACATGCATCAATCGACATTTTGAAGAGTCCTAGCAACATAGTCCATAAGATACAAGCGAAAACAAGAATTATAGTTATAGAGCCTTAGAGAGCCACAAGTCCCAACTCCCAAATACTACAACATACAAAAAAGTACAAAAAGAACCAGAACTAAATAGTTAAAGCTCCAATCTTTCATATGAAACAAGAAAAATAAGATGTGGTTCACTCATTATGACAAAGATATAGAAAATCACAAGGGGAAAAAGAATCATAGTTAGAGCAAGTTCAAGAACAATATAAAGAACAAAAATAACAAAACTTAAAGCTCCCATCTTTCATATGAAACAAGAAAAATAGCTAAAAGTTCCAATCTTGCATATGAAACAAGAAAAATAGCTAAAGTTCCAATATTTCATATGAAACAAGAAAAATAGCTAAAGTTCCAATCTTTCATATGAAACAAGAAAAATAGCCAAAGTTCCAATCTTTCATATGAAACAAGAAAAATAGCTAAAGGTCCAATCTTTCATATGAAACTAGAAAAAAATAGCTAAAGGTCCAATCTTTCATATGAAACAAGAAAAATAGCTAAAGGTCCAATCTTTCATATGAAACAAGAAAAAAATAGCTAAAGTTCCAATCTTTCATATAAAACAAGAAAAATAAGAAAATGGGGTTCACTAGTTATGACAAAAAATATGAGAAATTACCACCATTAAGCCAAAGAAGAAGGGGTTTCTTGGAAGAATCAAACTGAGATTGAAAAAACCAGTAAAAAAGAGCCCTTCCATGAGTTTTATTGACTGTAATGTAACCAGAAAATTGTGAAACTTGTGGACTAGTGGGTTGTCCTGGCAGCTTTATTACTCTGTCATCTTCTTGAGTTCTTGAAAAAACATTACTCCAACAAATGAGGAACACAAATACAACTAACAATATGTTTTTTGTGTTCTTTGGATTTGAAGGTTCCATTTTTCAGTTCTAGTTTTTTTTTTTTTTTTTGTGTGTGTTAGTATGTGTTTTTCTGATAAAGTGGTCTTCAATCTTGACCAATGGGGTTGACCTCTATCATTGAATGGATAGTGACATTAATCATAGTCACACATCACTAGCAATAATAAATATCTTATTCACTTACTTTTAATTTTAATTTGTTTATCTTATGATTTCTAATAAAATAATCTTTTTTTCATTTATTGACAACTTTTTAAGTTTAAATATTCACATGATATATTCAACATAACAAATTAAAGGATATTTGAATGTATTTAACAAAGCAAATCTCGAAGATTATGAGTAAGAAAACAAACGAGAAATATATCAATATACACAGATAATAGGGCAAATGACAGAAATCACGTACTTTTAAGGCAAAATTATCATTTGTACCTTATAAGTTTATAATTACAGAAATTCCTCAAAGTGATACAATAATATAAGCTTTGATACATTAATTTGATGCGCTAGATACATTTTTTTTTAAGAGATATACATTATATTTAATACATGATACACTAATATGATGTACATCTTATACATGATAAACTAATTAGTTGCTCGAGATACATTAATATGACGTGCGATATACATTATCTAATGCACGAGATACATTGATTTGAAGCGTTGATACATTAATCTGATGCGTGAAAATGAGAAATTTTGAGGATTTGTAAAACTAATAGGGGATAATGGTAATAAGAGAACTTAAAGGTGGGATTTCTGTAATTTTTTCAAGATATAATGTAGTTCAGCCAACCAACCTACATCCACCAGAAGAGATGAGCAATTCACTATTTAAATACGAGAGTACAAAGTATCAAGAGAAGTAATCTTATAGAATTTAATTGAAATAAAAGAGGTTCACACAAGTGATAACGTATCATGCACTTGTGTTTAACTCTTTCTCTCCTTACACAAAACTCTCAAAGCTCCTAGGATCGGACTATATTATGAATGCTACTAAGTCATAAACTTTTTTCTATTAGAAATGACCAGCCACATATAGAAACTCTGTGTTTTTTACGAAAATAAATCTATTTATGATAAGAAATTAATGATAAATATCCAACGGAACAAATATTAAACCTTGAACTACAAACTCACTTTTGTCAATAGTGTTGTATTCAAGACATGGCAAATTATTGCTCTAACAATCTTGATTTTGTCATCTACATACCATATAGCTTGAAACATAACATGTCATTTCCTTCTCTCTTTTTATCCTATCTTGTGATACATCATTACAAGCAAAGGGCAAGTGGACTAACTCACTATTTACTAATTTCCGAACACATGTGTATCACATATTAATCAATTATAAACGCGTAAAATCGATCATATATACGTAAACAATATATTTAGAATAAGTGATGAGTTATGAAAGTTCTACTTGTTAAATAGTGAACCCCACTCAATCGATATGTATTGTCACTATAAAGCATAATTTATGAAAATT
The DNA here is from genome assembly GCA_027704805.1 of Solanum corneliomulleri. Taxonomy (NCBI): domain Eukaryota; kingdom Viridiplantae; phylum Streptophyta; class Magnoliopsida; order Solanales; family Solanaceae; genus Solanum; species Solanum corneliomulleri. Next base: position 66,910,485 of record JAKWIY010003063.1, on the reverse strand, counting down.
TCCAACAACTTGTGACAAACCTATTGTATATTGAGTTTAGTAAAGTTGTGAAATGATCGAATTTAAATCACGATTGAGTGGATTATAATGAGTTGAATCGATGAATATATCCAATTGGAAAATTTACATTTTAAGAGTTGAGGGAGAATCATGTTACATTTTTATTAGTGAAATATCGACATATTCTAATATTGACCCTTGTGATAACATGATCAAACACATTTAGCCTTCTATTACTTGATTGTGAATCATAAAATATTTAACAAATTATTATTGATTAAATCATTTAAACGAGTTGCCTTGAACATTCAAGGAGACGTTTGACCATGAAATTTCACTTTACTCCGTAAAATAGGTTTGCTGCATAAAACTCCATAACTCAACTTGAAGCTGAATTTCAAAAATTTTAAGAATTTAAAAAACAAAAAGTTACTCATAAAAAGTCAAATTACTCTAATTTTTGTTCAATATTTAAAAATTATTTTTCGCTTTAATAACAAAAACTATTTTCTAAAAAAAATTCTTAATGAAATATGGCAAAAGCCCACTTATTTTAACCTTTAATAGTCACTTATAAGTCAATTTTTTTTTTTGATATATATTTGTAGTTATCCATCACCAAACATATCAATGACTTGAGCAAGTTGAATTTATAGGTTATAATTGACACACCAACATACATAAGCCATGATCTTATAATAATTGACTCAATTAATATTATATTAATTTGTCATTTGCATTACCAAAAATAAAATAAAATAGCGATGAATAAATTCTTACTTTTAATCTATCGTTGTCAATCTTGTTTAGTGATGAATTATCAGAAAATATTTGTCAAGCTACTAGAAATTTAGCGTCAGATTAGTGATGAAATTCGTAATTAATTTTCTTTCTAGAGTGTTTATTGACTTATGGCTGCTGCTAATCATTATTCATAACACATATTTCTTTTGTTCCTATTTACTTGTTCATATTTTTTTTTATATTTGTCCCTATTTATTTGTTCATTTTAACAAATCAAGAAAGGACAATAATTTTTTTTCCTAATATGCCCTTATTTAATTCTAGAAAATTTCTAGTACTACTAAGGGCCCGTTTGGATGAGCTTAATAAAAGCAGCTTTAAAAAAGTACTTTTGAAAGTGCTGAAAGATATTTTTAAAATAAGCAGTTATGCGTTTGGATAAAAGTGCTGAAGTTGTTATGTCAAACGTGAAAAGGGGAAACTAGAAGAAAGAGATGTTAGGGTTATATGGGTAATTTGGAGATTGTATAAAAATATTAAGGGAAAAAACATAAAAATGTGGTCAACTTAAAACAGCTTATAAGCTAAAAAGAAAAAAGCACCCCTACCCCAGCTTTTAACTTTTGGCTTAAAATAAGTTTTTTTTTAACTTAAAATAAGTTATTTTGAGTATTGCCAAACAACTAAATAAGTCAAAAACCAGCTTTTAAGTCAGTTTGACCAGCTTTTAAGCTGAGCCAAACAGGCTCTAAGAGCCTGTTTGGCTCAGCTTAAAAGCTGGTCAAACTGACTTAAAGCTGGTTTTTGACTTATTTAGTTGTTTTGCAATACTCAAAATAACTTATTTTAAGTTAAAAAAAAAAAGTTATTTTAAGCCAAAAATTAAAAGCTGGGGTATGAGTGTTTTTTTTTTGCTTATAAGCTGTTTTAAGTTGACCACATTTTTATCTTTTTGCCCTTAATATTTTTATACAATCTCCAAATTATCCACATAACTCTAACATCTCTTTCTTCCATTTTTCCCTTTTCACGTTTGGCATAGAAACTTCAGCACTTTTATACAAACGCATAACTGCTTATTTTAAAAATAAGTTTCAACACTTTCAAAAGTACTTTTTTAAAACTGCTTTAATTAAGCCCATCCAAACGGACCCTAAGTTGTAATTCATGCCTTTTGAAACCAGAAAATACATTTATTATACTTTGAGAGTTGCATAATCTTTTAAGTTAAGGGTAAAATTGTAACTACCTACTGTAAAAATTGATGCATTAATATGTGTGTCACTTCTAAAGTGGACAACTAAATATGGATATTTAATTAATAATTCTATACATGTTTAGACAAAATAGACTTTCCACTTACTTAGTCTCTATTGATTATTTTGACATACAATTTTTTCCTTAAACGCTACAATAGAATTGAACGATCCACTAAGAGCCTACATCTACACGTTTTAACAAGTAGTACAAAGTATTTTTGCTTTTTGACCCTTTAAAGTATTTTTTATTTTACATAAGAATTAATAACGGAGTTGTGATAAGAATCAGACTCTGAGTTTAATTAAATCTCAAAAATCAGTTCATGAAGATGAGTATATTGGGTTATGATGATCTTTAAACATCGTTACATAATTAATGAAGGGGGTTGAGATAACAATATGATTTCAGGTTTAGTTCAATCTCAACAATAGTTCATGAAGGTGAGTACTGGTCGTGATCTTTTGACCTCGTTACATAATAAATGATAGGGATTGAGATAAGAATCTGACTTTGAGTTTAATTCAATCTCAAAAACGAGTTCATGAAGGTGAATACTAGTCTTGATCTTATGATCTTGTTACATAATTAATGAAGGGGGTTGATATAAGAATCAGATTTCCAGTTTAACTCAATCTCAAAAATCATCTCGTGAAGGTGAGTATAAGAAGTGATCTTTTGTCCTCATTACATAATTAACGAAGGAGTTTGAGATAATAATCATATTCGGAGTTTGACTTAATCTCAAAAATCAACTTATAAAGGTGTATATTGGTCGTGATCTTTGGACGTCACCTTTCTCATGGACAAAAATGTTAGTTTTACCAGTTACTTTTGATCTTAAAGATTTAATCATGGTAGAGCGCTCTCCTGATAATTGCGTCGTTGTGCCTGAGCTGTGAGGGCTCTCAGCCACATGGATAGTTCAATATGCTCATCGGCGCCTGATCTGAGATGTGGATCATCCAAGGCACATTAGCATGGGGTACTCCTCCTGTTCGAACCGGAATTTGAAACCAAACTTCTCCTCAAGAGGATAGATGGAGCGATTCAGGTGAGATCCAATGTAGATCCAATTTTCGATTCACTCGTGGGATCCGGGCGATCCGGGGGGACCACCACAACTCCTCTCTTCTCTATAATCCATACATCCCTTATCAGTGTATGCTGAATTATGTCATATAAATTAGAACGTAGAGATAGATGGAAGAGTGATGTGACTTTTGGAGAAAAGGATAGCCATAAACTTATGTAACAGAAAAATTAATTAATTACATTTTAATTTTCTTATAGTAGAATGGGATGATGAAGATTTTCCCATATTTGTTACGGTTTGAAATATCATTCTATGGAAAACAAGAAAACTCCAAAAAATTTGAAGTCATTTTATTTTTTTCAATTAATAAAAACTTGTGGCTAATGAGGTTTGAATAATTAATAATATGTTTAATTTATACAATGTAATCTCCCTTTCAACAAATAGCTACACGCAATCGATTTGTCAAAAAAGAAAAAAGAGGAAGAGAAAATTAAGTAGGTAATGCATGCATCTGATTATACAAAGGCGTATTCAGAATTTTTAAAAAATAAATATACTATGACAAAAATTAAGTAGGTAATGCAATATATTACGTATTAAAAATTATAAAAATTATTTATGTAAAATAGTAATTTCATTTTATGTGTAACAACTTTTTAGTTTTTACTATAGACTTTTATAGTCTGACTCATTTTGGAATCACACGTAACAAAAGTTTAGTGTATCGAATGTTTTTTTTAATGAATTAGTGAACGACCATTAGTATTTTACTTTTGCTAACAAAGAAAATATTATTTTTACCGTTCTATATTACTTGAATCATATTAATTTAATGAGTCCCTTAACGTATTAGATATGTATATTACTAAACTAATCTTATTAATCATGTGTTGTAACTCGAAATTTGATAATACTATATTATTTTATAATTTAGCACAAAGAATAATATGAATTTTTTTAAATAAAATTCTTTTGATTGGCTGAAATATATAATAATTTTTTATATATTATAATATATAAGGATCAAATAAAATAAAACGAATAGAGTATAATCGTAGCTATGGCTGCCTTAATTAGGTATAAATAGCTTTACTTTAGGGACCACTTTGATGGCTTTTGTGCAAAAACACCTGTGGTACAAATACCAATTTATATATTTTAAAAAATAAATATACTATGACAAAAATTAAGTAGGTAATGCAATATATTACGTATTAAAAATTATAAAAATTATTTATGTAAAATAGTAATTTCATTTTATGTGTAACAACTTTTTAGTTTTTACTATAGACTTTTATAGTCTGACTCATTTTGGAATCACACGTAACAAAAGTTTAGTGTATCGAATGTTTTTTTTAATGAATTAGTGAACGACCATTAGTATTTTACTTTTGCTAACAAAGAAAATATTATTTTTACCGTTCTATATTACTTGAATCATATTAATTTAATGAGTCCCTTAACGTATTAGATATGTATATTACTAAACTAATCTTATTAATCATGTGTTGTAACTCGAAATTTGATAATTACTATATTATTTTATAATTTAGCACAAAGAATAATATGAATTTTTTTAAATAAAATTCTTTTGATTGGCTGAAATATGATAATAATTTTTTATATATTATAATATATAAGGATCAAATAAAATAAAACGAATAGAGTATAATCGTAGCTATGGCTGCCTTAATTAGGTATAAATAGCTTTACTTTAGGGACCACTTTGATGGCTTTTGTGCAAAAACACCTGTGGTACAAATACCAATTTATATATTTTAAAAAAAATAAAAATTTATTTTATAAGTATTTGTAATTTTGTATTTTTTTGAAAATGACGATCATGATCGTCTTGTATTTATTGTTACATATTTAGATTGATCAGACTCATTTAATATCTACATCGATGAGAGTATTTTAGTTGGTTGATGTTTTATTTATATTTTTTAGATCTGATTAATTGTTGATAAATTGAATTGAAAATTATGAGATCGTAAATTTAAGTTTTACATAAATCAAAATTATTACTAGGTAATATATTCTTCCATTTATCTAAACTTTTGTGAATAAGAACTATATATCTGATGCATATACCCTCTATTGAATATATAAGTCGATATTACGTTGAAACACTAAATACGCATCAAATATATATTGATTTAAATGATATAAATAATCGATACGAATAATGGCATTAAAAAGAGGATAAATCAGGAACTAATTATTAAAATGAGATTAATTTCATAAATAGTATAATTTCATTAGTCATTGGTGACATTGGAATCCACTCATTTAGTATTCACACGATATGATTATAAAATTACAGTAATTTGAGACTTTATACTAAAAGGAGAATTGAAATAAATAAATAAATTGGACTTTAACTATTTTTAAACAATACTATGTATTTAAGAATATACCAGTTTTCCTTAATTAATTATTGTACTTATCAAAATGGATCGCGATGGAATAACTGTGATCTTTCACTCTTAATCAGTTTTCAGAATTGATCTTTCAAAAATAGAACAAAAATCCTTGTTATTTGTGTCGACCTCGTAAATAACTCATGTAATGTTTAAATTTGATTTTTATCAAAATTCACTATAGATATCGAATTTTGTTTGAGAAAAAAAACAAAAAAATGTGGTTCAGTCCCCATAGACTATGTTCCTAAAATTCCATGACTTTGATATAAGATTAGAATAACAAGTAACAATGACATTTTCACTATTAAATTTATATAGTGGATTTTTTTTTATACATAGTGGGACCTATATATATATTCCCTCTTTCAAAATTATAATAGTGTTCATTTTATAATGCGGAACTAGAATTTAGAGTTTACAGATTCTATATGTGTTCGTTGAACTCATAATCGTCATAATTATTGGGCCTGCAATTAAATTTTTTTATGTACATTTAATGAATTTTTAATACGAATATAGAGTTTAAACAAAGTCCACCCCTATTGATTATATGAAATATAAATTTATACAATTAATTTGTAAGAATTAGAATATGATGTGTATTCCTTAATTAAATAAAAATTAAAAATAAAGTATAAAGTATAAACAAAGAAACCATATAAAAACTTCCCATTCAAAGAATAAAATTCTAAAAGAAGCAAATGCTACAAATCTTATAAATCCTTAGCTAAAAGAGATATATATTACAAATCCTTCAAAAAGGTTAATGTATATGTATCTCACTTAAATAAAGATTAAGATTTAAAATATTTCAAAAAAAAAAAAAAACTATTCTTTGATGAATTGTAATGAGTAATGACCCTAATTTTGATAATTTCTACACTTGATTTTGTTTATTCTAATTGGAGTCTGACTAATTAATTCAAATCCACGATGCACACAAAATTTCTTGACATGATTTTTTCCAGACACAGAGCTCGAACCCGAGGCCTCATAGTTAATTGAGTTGTTGTTGTAAAAACAACATATCATCAATATTCCACATATTGTCACAAACATTATCATCCAAAAATAATTGGTTCATATTTTGGTGATGATTATTATCATCAAAAATACCACCATGTTGAAAATAATCACCTGTGGGACTAATCAAGATTTCCCCATAATCACCTTGATTAAGAGGGTAATTAGTGTAGCAATTATCAGACATGTCTGAAATTTGTGTCCCAATTGAGTTTTCTGATGAAGTTGTTGTTGTACTAGAATAATTCTCTTGTGTGAAATTCATATTTGGAACAATATTATTATTATTATTAATAATAATATTATTATTGTTGGTAATAATAATATTGTCATTTGTTTGTTGAATATTCACTTGATTATTTGAATTTGAATTAGAAGAAGCTTGAATTCTCTCAACTAGCCTTGGTATCCAAAGATAATGCAATGTATCTTTGAATTCTTTGCTATTGACATCACACTTTAGTTGTTTGGCTTGTTTTTGGACTCGAGTTCTCCAGTAATTTTTTATCTCGTTATCGGTTCTTCCTGGTAAATATTGTGCAATTTTCGACCACCTAGAATCAATAAGAAAAAAAAAGAGTTTAATAATTTTATACTTTGATATTAGTTAATCATCTAAAAAGATAATTATACGTTTTATGCTGATATATCATATTATCTAGTGTATATTATGCATAAACGAACATACCTATTGCCCCAACGAGAATGAAGTTGAAGAATCAACAATTGTTCTTCAAGTGTAATATTTCCACGTCGAACATCTGGTCTAAGGTAATTTAGCCATCTTAATCTACAGCTTTTTCCGGTTCTCTTTAAACCTGTTTAATTAATATCCATGACATAATTTAGTAATTATTAAATTCCTCATATCACACAGCTTATTGGAAAAATAATTTAACAAAAGAACCAATAATATCATTTTAATGCTCTAACCACTTTTTATTTAAATATAATTAATCATAACCATTTTAATTTTGTCTTAGTGGAATGATTATATGAGTTTTAAAAAAGATTATTTAGTACGGAAAGAAATTATCCACCCACACACTTATAAACATGAATCTTTTATGAGAAAAACCTCTTTATTTTAATAAAGTAGAAATAAAATTATGTATATATTAAGTTATTTATATTTTACTTGTTGAACTTCAGTATGTTATTGTTATTTTAATTTATATGACTACTAGAAATTTGTAGTTTGGACTCCGTGGGAAATAAGTTCATAAGAAATTATTTTCGAAAGATTTTCATTAGAAATTTCAAATTATACATGGCACGCTCTAACATAAACGTCTACGAAAAATTCATAAATATCGAGCTGGTAGTTATATATAGATTAATTAAGAAGAAGAAGAAGAAAAGTTTGTAGTGTTTTCTTATACTGAAGAAAATGTTACCTGCAGAACGAGCGAGGGAATTCCAACGGCCTTCGCCATGAAGAGCAATATGATTCATAAGAGTGAAATCTTCTTCAACAGTCCATGAACCTCTTTTTAGGTCCAAATTGTTATTATTTTCATCACCTTTTCTATCGTTACTATCAATACTATCTTCTCTTTTCAAACCAAATTCGACATGTTGATGATAATGATGATCCATTGAACAATAAAATACGAAATAAGCTAGTCGAACCTTTCAAAAGGTTATTCAAATCGCCTAAAGCCTTGTGGATATAGAGAGAAGATATTTTTAGAGAGAGAAATATGTATTAAATTAGTGCATGATGAGATAAGAAGCAGTGATAGGGGTTTATATAGAAGAATAAAAAGATAGGGAAATTTGAAAATAAAAATAAAAATAAGTGAGTAAAACGTGTAGATTTAATGGAAATTAAAGGAAAAATTAATAAGTTGTAAATTTTAATTAATGAGTTTAATTAATGTTTAATCTCATAAAGATAACAATTAGGAAACATGTCTATTTTTTTGCCACTTGTTTAATTAATTGATGAAAGTGTATACTCTGTGTTAATTAGTTAAATTAAATTAAATTAATTGTTTAATTAATTACACTTAATGACTTCAACTCGTTTTAGACACTTTTTGACTTTGTCTATTTTACTGTATGAATTCACATTTTAATATTAGTTCAATAAATTAAAATCAATTTTTAGATTTTTATTTTCTTTATCCACTAAGCAAGTTGTCATGGATTTGCTGACTTTCTTAAATTCATTTTTTCAAAGTTTAGTTTCCTAAATTCTTTTTTTTTTCTCAAAATTGAATAAGATGTCCACTAACATTTGATATTGAAATTTCATGGTACAAATTAGGAATTTTTTACACTATTAGGTAGAGGCGGAGCCACATAGAGTAATATAGTAAGGGATAGTCAGTTGAATATTTTCGTTAAAAATCGTTTACATACATAGAAAATTATAATGTGTATAATAAATGGAAAATGACCAAATACACTCATGTATTATCATACATAATTTAAGTATGCCCTTCATTTGAGTTTTAAGTTCATATATATTCCCCGATATATTTTCGATTCAAATATATTGATATATCATCAAAAATATACTTCTCTTATTATATTTAGATTGAAATAGACATTATTTTTACAGTATATTTTCGATTCAAATATATTGATATATCATCAAAAATACACCTCTTTTATTATATTTAGATTGAAATATACATTATTTTTACAGTAATTTATACTTATTTGGATTGAAAGTATAACAAAAGGATATATTTGGATCAAAATTCAAACTAGAGTATATTTAAACTATTTTAATATATAGTACATGAACATATTTGGCATTTTTCCATATATTAAAATCTTGGACACTTGTAGTAAAAAATTTGACTTTATTATGACTTTTATTAGGTCATTACCCAAAAAATATTTATAGATACACTTCGAAAGTATAAGATTTATAATATTGAAATAAAATATATTACCTGCTATAAAAAATAAAAATAACTTGATATATATTTTAAACTCATATATATACAATATGCAACTCTAACCTAACTAGTTAGGCTTATTTGTGTTCATCAAAATCTTCCCTCTAACTAATAAACTTAAGTTCTTCAATTTCATTATAAAAAAATGTGGATTTTAATTGACATTTCTTTCAGAATATCATCAGAAATATGAGATTGTTATTATATATTCTCGTTAAAATATTTTTGACAAGTCAATTTCTTATAAAATTTATTTTAAAATTCACGTTTTTCTAGTAGTGTCGACTATACTAGCTTTCCTCCAAAGGAATTTGGCTAATATTTTTTTTGTGGTGCCTCATTAAAATATTTGTGTGATTTAATGTGAATATGGGCTATGTAGTTATGCTATTGAGGGCTATATATTATAATTTAGTAATTTTAGAATTAACAAGTTATAAGTAGCTGTACATAACTTCATGTCTATCCCTATTGGAAGTACTTTATTTATGATTCAAAATTAATGTGTAAATCCTACTCTATAATTACTTATAAGTCCACTTTAAACAGATGATTAATCAGATTAAGCACTCTTAATCATTTTTAATATCCAAGATTGAACTATAACCAACGATCATTGTGATCGAGTAGTAAGTACGTGCTCTTTTATTCTTAAAATCTAAGTAAAAATTTTTGATTAAGGAGTGTCAAAATATAAAGAAGTAAAATCGCGTAGAGGTCAATAAATGTCAATATATATATATATATATATTGTAATTTTCTAATGAAGAAATGTCGATCGACATTTCTCAAGTATATATGATTGCGCCATTAGACCCGAGTATGGAGTTGTCTTTGTTAGTGAGTGATTAACATACCTAGCTATATAGCATGTATTATGTTGAAATGCATGATTAGACTAGGATATTATCGTAATTGGTCTCAAAATAGGTTTCGAAATAATGCACAATCTGAGACCTGGCACAAACCTCATCTACGAGACCTCGTCTACGGACCGTAAGTCAAGTTACGGACTGTAGATCAGGTCCGTATATGGAGGCACTAGTAAGAGTTCACTAAGTGTGAGACTACGGAGATGGACTATAGTCCGTAAATCGATTTACAGACCGTTAATTTTCTGAATGTCGATCAACGTCCCTCAGGTGTATGTAACTCCGCTACTTATGAACTTGTCATTGTTAGTGAGTGTTCTACATACTTTTTAATATAGATTCTTTTGACAAAAATCTAAATTTTATCGAACTCAAATATAAATACTATTAAACAACAACTAGCTAGGAAACCATTAAGTAAGATAAAGAAAATGTGAAAACACATATGGAGAGGATCTAAATATTAATTATTGAAGTAATGATTACAAAAAATAATAATCAAGCAAAGATTGTATACATATTAAGCCACCGGCCATCCTTTTGCTTGAACTTATTAATATATATATTTTTTTTATATAGTACTGTAAAATAAATTTTTATCTTTGTTCTCTTGCTTTATAATATTAAATAATTATATAACTACTATATACTATAAATAGACAATTCATGCATGGACCACTTTGAGTATACAATTTTTAAAAATGCTTCCATATTCATTGAACTGTTTTAAAGCCACCATATTAAACAATAAACTTCTTTTATTTTATTTGTTTAGCTGTCTTTTTTACAAAAGAAATAAACACAAAATAGGTACACACATTTTTAGAATTTATGTCTAATTAATTTAAAAGTTAAAGAGGATAAAGACATTACATAAACAAATTATTCTACAAAAAAGAGTACCTCAATCACGTGTTTTTTTTTTATAGTTTTTTTCATTCGATATTCGAAACTAATATTAAAATTCAACTAAATTTAAATTGGGACTTTTTAATAAAATTAATTTCGTAATCACTAGGATTCAAATTCGAGACTTTGATTAAAAAGAAGAGCTCATAACTTCTTTTATTTTAGTTTTTTCATTCAATAATATTTTGGATTCAGCTAAATTTAGATTTGAGCACTTTAATAACGACGACTACGTATCACTAGGATTCAAATTTAAAACTTCTAATTAAGAATTAAAAATACTTACAATTTCACCGTAACGCTTACGAATATAACTTGTACTATCTAAAGATTATTAAAGCGATGTTACACTTGTCTCTTCTTTTCTTTTCTAGTTTATATTGTCATTGTAAATCTTTTTATGGTTTTTTTTATTGCTAGAGATGTCTCATGTGATAATATGTGGGGGATTATTGTTAGCTAGGGATTATTTAAATAGCAATAGTTTAATTTAAAGTGTAATTATGAAATATAGCTATAAATTGTATATTTACGAAATATAGCTATATACAGTTATTATAAATCGTATATTTACAAAATGTAGCTATACATCGCTATTATATAAATAAAAGACTAAACGATATTCTTTAATATTTATCATATTAACGAAAAAATTACGCGCAAAATACACTAGACAAGTTGTTATTATTTAAAAATTAAGACAAAGAAACAAGCTTTGCTTTTAGTAGACATACATTCTCCCATATGTAGACATAGTTTCTATTTCTTATAGCCCTTCTTTTTGTTGGGCTAAAGAGGCCTAATTAAAAATATTTTAATACAATATGATATTATTTATTTTGAATAATATATATTTTAAAAGACGATTTATATTTTTGAAAATATCATTATATTTTATATATTAGTCTTTTCCTTTCAACTATTGTTCAAAAAAATAGTAATTATCTGATAGTGTTTCATATTCTTAACAATCATCTTTAAATTGAGTTACATATGTTCGATTGTCGTAATATTTGAGTAGTTATCCCATTACATCAATCGATCGAGTATTTATGGTCATCAAAATAATTAGTATGGTATTATCTGCTTTAATTTAGATCAATCTCGCTCGCACGTTTTCTCCAGAAAATTTCACACATTGATTAAGAATATCTTTATATATTTTATATATTACATATATTTTTTTTTAACTAACAATATGAGAATTTATTCGCGCCTGACAAATAAAAAACTTAAAAAAGGGTTATAGGCACACAAAAAGGGTCTCTTTTAAGTACTCAAACGCACGCTTCCCATTTAAAGTATAGTTTTAATATTAAAATATTTACTAATGTTTCCTCTAATGTTTACCAATTATATAGTACACGTAACTATGTTGATTTTTAAATCTAAATTACCCCACATACGTTTATAATAAAATGAAAATATATTTGGAGATAGGAATATCTTTTAATATACCTTTTACTTTTTAATAAATACCACATTTAGTAGATTTAATTACTAATTAATACGTGTTGTTTTGGCACTATATAGCTTTAGGACCCTACAATATAATTAATTAATTATAGACTTAGTTGATTGATTTTTTTAATTTGATTGTTCAATGTATCATCCAATTATTCAAATTATATTTCACACTAGTGAAGAAAAGAAGTTTTATAAGATATAGTGATATTGCCCTACAAAAAGTTAAAAATGTATTATAGATTTACATATAATTCACGAGGATCTAAATAGAAATATTAAACAAAATAAAATAAATTCATGTTCATTTAAAAAAATATAAAGAGTGTGATCACTATGATTTTTAGCGATTTGATTATTATGAATAAATCTGAAAACGGAGTAATAATAACGATTTTTTAAAGACGACTAAGAATATTAATGGGTAGGAGAAAGAGTGAACAAGTTAAGTCAATAACATATTTATAATATAGAATTATTTTGATACGTTCAAATTTAATTTAATCACTACAAAAATTATGATTGATCGATTAATGAAACATCAAATCAATTGGTGAAGCAAAATATGACCAAGATTATATTATTATTTTTAAATAAATAATAGGATGAATGTATAGTTGGTCTATATATTATTTTTTAATTTTTCTAATTTTCCCCTCTAAACATAATAATAAGTCTATGAGTTAAGGGAAATCTCATCTCTAATTTGTAGTTGACCGTGTGTACAATACAAGTCAAACTTATTAAGAAGCTTCTAAAGTTAGTTTTTATTAAATAATTACTCAAAATAATAAGATTAAGTTAGCTTACTTTGAGACTAAATAATCATTATTAAATCCCAAAAAAAAAAACTTTTTAAGGTACATGAACTTAATTTGCTTTGCAACCCCATGTACACACAATATATTAGATACTCTTTAATTTTGTCCCAATTTATCTAACATTTCTTAAAGCTTTTTGAGACTCAGAATAATGTGAATTTCTATTAAGATTTTTTTGATATCATATATAGCTTATCAAAATTTAATTTGATTATGCTTAACATATTTGTTATAGTAATTTTAAAAAAACAAAAAATATCACGTAAATTAAACCGATAATTTATCTTGAATTTTTTTTTTTCAAAAGGCATAAAGAAAAGAAATTAGTTCAAACATCTTAGTAAGAGTTTACTATTTTAATCTATCTAGATAAATATATATATATATTATACTATTGTTGAGTCAAAAACAATAGTCAAAGTCAACAAAGAATAAAATAGTCTTGTAGCTCAAGGAAATCAAATTGTACATTATCAAATTATAAACTATTGTTAAGAGTCAAATAAAATGGTCAACACCAAAGATGAATTATAATTTAGACTATGATAAATAAATTTAGGATTTAATCAGTTGCGTAAACATATATATATATATAATGATAGACAATTGGTTAAAGATACCTAATTCGTCAGAATTTTTATTGTGTATGTAGAAAATTATATTAAATAAAAATACATAGGTAATAATACTTCACATATATAAGTATTATGTATACATGCATGTACAAATCTTAAATACTTTTTACGTTATTTGTGTATATATCTTAATTTATCGAAATAATTTTTCTATTTTTCAAGATAGAACTGGGATATCGTCAGTATATATATTATTTTTCTAAGACTCTTTTTATGAGATGACACTGATTACATATGTTCGTTGTTGTATAGATCTTAAACTTGTATTTTTTGTTGTTAGGAGAAAGAAATCGATGGTCAACAAATTAAGTTACATTATTTGAATTAAACTAAAAGATAAGATCATGGCGAAGTGTGGAAGTGTTTAAATTGCACTAAAACCTAATTATAACTATGAAAATATATGTAAACAAAGATCATTACATTTGGAACTATTTTTTCCAAAAAGTTCCAATTGTTTTCTAATAACAGATAGTATTAAATAAATAGTATAAAATAATATTAGTATTTACTGTGTATTAATCCTAGTCCTATTAGGATTAGTACTCCTTCCTATATCTCCTATATATATCTCCATGTATTTCCTTAACACTTCAATACAATCAATATTCCTTCATTTTCAATCATATAAGGCTCTTTTTTCAACGACATGAGTTGTGGCGCGATGATTAAAATCCTGACACTTTTAAATATAGGTTTGGGGTTAAGCTTTGAGAACGAAAAGAAAATCATTTTATGATCACCGCTCTGCAACGCGTAAATAAATGAAAAAAGAGAGAGGCTATTTTGAACTTGTAAGTGTACTTTTATAACTTTGTAATTAAGTTTTACAAATAAATGACAAATAATAAGATAAAAATGTTCTATGATTTCTTACAATTGTTGATTATACTCTAAAAAAAATAATACAAAAACTCAAACATAGTTGTTGATTTAATTTAATTACTACTTTCTAATTAGGACCAAATGTCTTCAATGTTGCACAAATTGTCAAAAACATCTTCATTATCCATCCATAATTCTATATTATTTTGTTGATCCATTGCTTGATAATCTTCATACCATAATTGATCACTTTGATTAACTTGATTATAATCTTGATTAGAGTTTTCTGATGAAGTTGCCACGCTGGAATTTTCTAGTGTAACGCTAGTGCTAAAATTATTAATATCTGTTCTCATAACGGATCGTTGAGCTTCGTTAATAGAATTATTATTCGAAATTTTGGATGCTTGAATCCTCTCAACTAGTCTTGGAATCCAAAGATAACGTAATGTATCTTGGAATTGTTTGCTATTCACGTCACATTTTAGTTGTTTCGCATGTTTTTGAACTCGGGTTCTCCAGTAATTTTTAATCTCATTATCCGTTCTTCCTGGCAAATGTTCCGCAATTTTTGACCACCTACACCAAAAATTATATAGTTGTAAGATATTTGAAACTTATATATGCTATTGTGAAAATTTCTAAACATAACAAGATATTTTTAAAAAATAAAATTAATACCTATTGCCCCAACGAGAATGAAGTTGAAGAATCAAGAGTTGTTCTTCAAGCGTAATATTTCCATGTCGAACATCTGGTCGAAGGTAATTAAGCCATCTTAGCCTGCAACTTTTTCCTGTCCTCTTCAAACCTGTTTAATTAATACGT
The DNA here is from genome assembly GCA_027704805.1 of Solanum corneliomulleri. NCBI lineage: Eukaryota > Viridiplantae > Streptophyta > Magnoliopsida > Solanales > Solanaceae > Solanum > Solanum corneliomulleri. The sequence goes on along the minus strand of JAKWIY010003063.1, from coordinate 66,894,727 downwards.
TAATTTTTAAGAAAGACTAAAACAAAAAAATATGATAATTGAGATGAAAGAAAATACTACATAGTAAGTGACATGCATGTTGCAATTAGTAAAAATATATTAAATAATTATTTACTTACCAGCACAACGTGAAAGTGAATTCCAACGACCTTCACCGTGATGAGAAATATAATTCATAAGAACTAAATCTTCTTCAACAGTCCATGGACCTCTTCTAAGCTCCATGATTTCTTCATCAATATAATTTTCTTGATTAATTAATTTATCCATCAAAATTGATTGATAAAATAAAAATATATATAAAAAAAATTATTGGATTTTTGCTAATGTTATATATAGGGAGAAAGACAAAATAATTGTTGTGAATAGATGTATTTTGGAGATAGAGGGAGTTGTGGAGCTTTATATATAGTGTGAGGGAATGATTAAAAAATAATTCTATTTTTTAATTCCATTTTTTATTACTATAAAGTTTAATTTAAACATAGTATATGATGATACGACTCGTTTTGCACCTTTTGGTTTTGACTATATTATAAAATTAATTTCCCTTCATTCTACATAGTGGACTCATTCAACTATGTAGCCAAATAGTCATGAATTTTGACTTTCTAATTTCATGTAGTCATGTTATAATCCATATATCAAAATTTACCATTCAGTGATATCAGTGAAAATTAATCGCATAATTAAAATCGATAAATATTAAGTCAAATTCATCTTAATTTAACATAATCGAAGATGGATGGTATGTCTTTTTTTTAGAGTTTTGGGCAATTTTGATTATCTCATGAGTTAATTTATATTGAATATGATCAAGTGTGTCATTTAATTAATAATATTAAATTATAAGGACGGCTTAATTGACAAGAAATATAAAAAAAAAATATACATTATATTACGATCCTAAGTTATTGTCCAATCATTTTTTTAAATTTTTTTGCAAAAAATATACATTAGTAATACTTTATCAGTATACTTAACTTGAATTTTATTGTACTTTTTAGAATAATAGACGTATAACATAATTAATAATTGATAAAATAAAAATTCTAGGTCCACCTTCGATTAAAAAGATAGAATTGATTTTTCCCTATCAATCAAATCAAAATTTTCATCAATATATGATTTGTCAATCCCTAACAATAATATTTTCTTATCCTATGATTTGTCATATCCAATGTAATTATTTTTTTCTTTTTGGAAGAAAGCATTAAGTTTCACTTTTCTATTTTTGGTTTTTGTCTTAATATATATCAATGTAGAACCTTTGAATTTTCGATTTATTATTTGATGGTGTAAAAAATTATTTGTAGTCGTAATTGTTAATGTAATATATACTTATTAAGTAAATATGTACGTCCTATGATATATTTTTTTTTTCATAGCTAAAAGTCTTTATCGAATTAATTGACATCATTGCCTCTAATTCTTTCTTGATTTTGTCGTCTCTATCTAAATAGATTCTTTTTAACGCACCAAAGAAATAAAGCGATAATTTTCTTTTGAATTTTTTGTACGAGTCTTTTTTTTTTCCTATCGTATGAATATACATATATCGAAAGGAAGAGAGAATTATCTTTTGTTTTTTTTGTTTGCCAATGGCAACAACAAGATTAATAATTAGTTAATTACTATTAATTAGTGCTAATATAATGACATTTTTCTATTTTAATCTAATGCTTCTCCTCCTATACATGTCACTTTACGGCTGCTAATAATTAATTTACATATATGAATCTTCTATATATTTTTATTTTCATTTATTTATAACTATATAAATTTAGCTTTACGAATATATGCTAACCTATCTTTTCCTTTTTTTTTAAAAAAAAAATCGAATTCGATATTTATAATGATATGAAGGGCGGATTGAAGAGGACATATCACACAAAAAGAACGGATAAATACGTATATTTTTTGGCCCGACATAAAAATAGCCCAAGAAGAAAATTTGTTTAAGATTTGTTATGCAAAAATAGATAATATATTATACGATGAATTTGAATCATGACGAACAACTACATCATATCGTCTATAAATTCTCTAATCATTATTACTCTTCACTCAACTTGTACTTAACAATTTATATAAATTTAATTAACAACGTAAGCCACTATGTAAATTAACACTTCTTAATGTCCTCATTTTTTTTTTCTCTTAATTTTTTAATTTGTATTGATTTAATATTTCAACTTTCAAAACCCTATAAACCTAAGTACTACTCTATAGAGTCAAAGACATCTCATATTTTTAGTTGACCATGTTTATGAGTTAACTAGTCAAATAAGCAAGCTTTCAGTAATAATTCTTATTAGTTAATTAATTAATTAAGAGATTAATCTAGCAAGTAGGTTTCTTTAAACTAATTAACAAATATTGTTAATTGAACCTTTATAAGTTTAAGGTACATGAACTTTGTTAATTTGCTTCTCACACGTACTCATAATTCAAAAAAAGTAAAAATAGTTAACAATATATGTCAAAACCAATACATTTATATATATTTCGTAAACTCTTTGATCAAAGTATTTAGGATATTATCCGTTTTTATGATCTTCAAGTTGAAAGTCAACAAATTAACTATGTTATCGATTTTTAATATTGAAAAAAAATAATCAATGTATTGGAACTTTGAGTAATTAACTTCGAAGGACGAATAAAATCTTGAAGAAAACAAGTTAACAATATAATTATTATCATCTACTTGTAATTGAAATGTTACAAATAATGACACACAATTTAAAAAAAAAGAAGAAGATAAAATTGTTCTATGCTTTGTTTAATGCTTATTAATTATAACTCTAAAAAATTGCCAAAACTCAAACTTTTTTTTCTTAGTCCGACTAAATTCAGATTCACAACGAGAAATCCCACATTGAGTAAAGCGCTCCCTAATAAAGGCGATTCTGTATCCAAGGGGACTCGAACCTGATACCCTAATAAAGGCGATTTTGTACCCTAATAAAGGTGATTCTGTACCCAAGGGGACTCGAACCTGATATCCCTAATAAAGACGATTCTGTATCCAAGAGGACTCGAACCTGATACCTGTTGTTGAGTTAATTTAATTTAATGCTCTAATAAGGACCAAATGTCTTCATTGTTGCACAAATTGTTGAAAACATCTTCATTATCCATCCATAATTCTATATTATTTTGTTGATCCATTGCTTGATAATCTTCATACCACAATTGATCACTTTGATTAACTTGATTATAATCTTGATTAGAGTTTTCTGATGAAGTTGCCACGCTGGAATTTTCTAGTGTAACGCTAGTGCTAAAATTATTAATATCTGTTCTCATAACGGATCGTTGAGCTTCGTTAATACAATTATTATTCGAAATTTTGGATGCTTCAATCCTCTCAACTAGTCTTGGAATCCAAAGATAACGTAATGTATCTTGGAATTGTTTGCTATTCACATCGCATTTTAGTTGTTTCGCATGTTTTTGGACTCGAGTTCTCCAGTAATTTTTTATCTCGTTATCAGTTCTTCCTGGCAAATGTTGCGCGATTTTTGACCACCTATACATCAACAAAAAAAAAACATGATAAACTCACATTAGTTGAATAGGAAAGTGCTGTATGATCAATAGACATTACATTAATTATTAAGTTGTATAGTAATATAACTATAGTAATCTTTCATAAAAAGGTGATATTTTTTTTGTTTAATCTATAAGATATAAGTTAATAGTGTAAAAATTCTTTTACGTCATCTATTTAACAAATTAAAGAACATACCTATTGCCCCAACGAGAATGAAGTTGAAGAATCAAGAGTTGTTCTTCAAGCGTAATATTTCCATGTCGAACATCTGGTCGAAGGTAATTAAGCCATCTTAGCCTGCAACTTTTTCCTGTCCTTTTCAAACCTGTTTAATTAATACGTTAATTTTTAAGAAAGACTAAAACAAAAAATATGATAGTTGAGATGAAAGAAAATACTACTTAGTAAGTGACATGCATGTTGCAATTAGTAAAAATATATTAAATAATTATTTACTTACCAGCACAACGTGAGAGTGAATTCCAACGACCTTCACCGTGATGAGAAATATAATTTATAAGAACAAAATCTTCTTCAACAGTCCATGGACCTCTTCTAAGCTCCATTATTTCTTTATCAATATTGTTTTCTTGATTGATTAATTTATCCATCAAAATTAAAATTTTTTTGTTGTGTAAATATGAATTTTGTGTGTTATAGAGAGAGAAAGAGATGCTTAGAGTGAGAAAGAAGTGTAGTGAAGATATATTTATTGAAGTGGTAGTGCTTTATATAGTGTGAGGAAAATAAAGAAAACAATTATTATTAATTCCCATTTTTTTTTACTATAAAGTTTAATTGAAGCATTATTATATTATTTATATTTTATTATATATAATTAATAATGAAACTCGTTTTGCACCTTTTGAGTTTGACTAAATCACTAAATAATATATAAAATAATAAATTAGTTCCGCGGAAATCAATATTTAGATTTTTTTGATTGATTTCCACTACCCACCGTATAGCAAAGTTGTCATATAACTATTTGACTTTATATCTATAGTATTTTAGAATTAAATACTGATTTAAAAGATTTACGAATTTCTCTAAAAATAAAATTTATATAAATCACAAATGAGCATAAAATATTAATTTAAAAATTCGTGATTTTTTTCTGGATGAGAGTAAATTTTATAATAATTGTGACGGAGTATGAAATTCTAGATTAAGAGATTTACGAATTTTGCTGATAGAAAGTAAATTTTTATAAAAATCATGACAATTATACTGATGGATAGAAATTATCATAGTTTTCACAATCTAGATATTTTATTGGGGATGTATAGTATTTTTTTTCTTTGTAAATCATTGTCGTTATATTTTATGGTGAAAAAATTTATTTACGTTTTTAATAGACATTATAATTTGTTTGTATGCTATAGATAAGATTTATAAGAAGAATAATCTAATGGATTAATTATCATGCCTTATGAATATATTTGACACGATAGCTATTTAATTTCCACATATATAGTGTAGTTTGATTGATTAATTGTGTCATTTTGCACTAACCAAAGAATCTAATAAGTCTATAACATAGGTTATTCACTTATATTAGTTAAATAAAATTATTATATTTTGATTTGATTGCTCTTTTTTGTTATTCCAATGTTTGATGTACATTTTGGGATCTTTTAATTTGTTCAATATCCTCCTTTTTAATGTGTGGAAATGCAGAGTATGACTACACATAATATATTTTTGTGATATGATTCTTTTTTCAAATTTTTCGCACGAATTTAATGCATTAAACTAATTTCGTTTTGTTTATGCTTTTTCTCAATCAAAATCTGTTGCGCTTTTGTTATTCTGACATTTGATGTATATTTTGGAACCTTTTAATTTTTTTAATATTCTCTTTTATAACGTGTGGAATTGCAGAGTATGACTATACACAGTAATCTTTATAATCTGATTCTTTTTCAAATTCTACACACGAGTTTAGCGCATTGAATTACCTTCGTCTTTTTTATGCTCTTTTCTCTATCAGAATCTACCACACTGATAATTATGAGGGACATTTAATTTCCTTTTCTTTTATAACTTTTTTTAAAAAAAAGAGAAAGGTTCAAGTCAAAAAAGTCAATAGTTACAATATAACTATATATTTTTACACTATATTTATATCGGGATTATCAATAAAGCTAAAAGAAATATAAAAAGATTTCATTCGAATCTCTTCGATTAGAAAAAAAGTAACATGGTGAAGCAAACTATTACAAAGTTAAAATTAAATAGGAAAAATGTGTTTAATATTCATCAAAACTTTTTTATATATATTTTTAGTCAACGGCTATTAAAAATGACATGTCCTTTAGGATAAATGGATAATATTAATAATTCTTTTTTTTCCTCTTTCAGTCAAATTATTAATAGTAATTATATTACACATTAATGATTTGTCAATTTCTTAATAGTAATAATATCCTCTTAAATCTTATGAAATAGACAAATCCAATGAAATTTCCCCTTTTAAGGAAGAAAGCATAATATTTCACTTTTCTATTTTAGTTTCGTCCAATAATATATTGAATTTTCGATTTATTAATTATCAGTATAAATATCATTTATTAATGACGTGTTATACATCAAGTTCAAATAAATTAACTAAGTAGAGTGTGCTATATAAATTCTTGACTTACGAGTCTCTTTAAATAATCATATCTTGAAATATTTTATTTTAAGATATAAATATACATCAATATTTTCGTATTTTACGAAAAAGATCAAATAGTTTCTTTTATGAAAATTCATCATATAGTAATTATTTTTATTTAATCAAGAATAGTAAAATTTAGTAGAAGAAAAGTTTGTCAAGTATAAACATGACAAGGCTGCCTTAATAAATGAACACAAAATAGTACTATTTTTCAACAATATATTAAATTAAATTAATTAAAATAAATAATGTTCAAACAGGAACATTCCATTTTATTTATTTTATTTTTTATATTTGTTACCAAAAGCACCAACAAGATTAATTATACTATTCATTAGTGCAAATATAATGACATTTTTTTCTAATTTAATCTAATAATGCTTCTCCTCCTACATACATATCACTTTACGGCTACAAATAATTAATTTATCAACTATGTATTCTTAGTCAAAAATTAATTATATTTATCAATTTCAGTCGATAAATTAATCAAAGATGAATATAATTTATTTACTATTATGAATAATATAGATACAAAAAGACTTTTTCATTTTATGTTACGTCAATTTGAGGTTCTCTCGATTAGATATACTTCTTTTAAGATATTTATAAATTTATTTTATTCGAAATTTAACATCACTTATTAAATTTTCTTGAACCTTATTATTCTATAATCAACTTGTACCACCACTATACATTTAAAAATTCATGATATAATTATTCAATTGAAAAAAATAACCTTAGCCCACTTATATAACATTTCTTAATTTCAATGTCCTCATTTTATTTATTTATATATATTTTTTTCTTTGTAGTGATCTTAGGTTAAATTTCAACCCTATAAAACCTAATTTTAAGTCTATAGAGTCAAACACAACACATCTATTTTGTAGTTGACCATGGCCCATGGGTATAGTTAACAAGTCAACAAAACAATCTTCTAACAATAGTTATTATTAGTTAATTAATAAATTAATTAATTAAGAGATTAAACTAAGCCAACTAGGTTTAATTAAACTAAACAAACATTGTTAATTATTAATCTAATTGAACCTTTTTTAAAGTACATGAACTTTGATTAGCTACCCTTTATTTACGCGTAATTAGCTAATAATAAGAGTTTGATAACAATAATACATATATATTCTGTGATTTCACGAATAGGATCTAAGGAGTGTGGTGTACACGCAATCTTATACTTAAGTTTTGAAGATAGAGAGGTAATTTTCGATAGATCCTCGACTCAATAGTAAAACATATTAAAATCAGTAAAACAAAAAGAAACACAGTAATAAAAAAAGTCGATACCAAATAATGGAAAAAAATGAGAGTTTATCATATTATAATATGCCTAAATATCTAAAGATATTATTGATGATGATGAGTCGAACATAGAAGTCAAAAGCAAATAATGAAATATTTAGTTCCTAACAGAAAAAGAAAAATATGTTCAAATTTAAAGTCAACAAACCAAAACAATGTTATCTTTTGAAATTGAAATTGAAAAAAAAAAAGATCATGGAAGATTTTGAGGAATATAATTAATAAAATTGCAATAAAACCTAATTGCAAATCTAAAATTTAATTAATAATTATATATATATATATATTATATATATATATATAATATATATATATATATATATATATATAGATATATATATATATATATATATATATATATATATAAGCGCTTCAAGTTGAAATTAGCAGATAGACGTTATATTTTCTTATTATATAAGAGAGAGTATCAACTGAAACTGATATTTCTCTATCGACGCTATGCTCTTATTATACAAAAAGAAGTTTCAAGTTGAAATAGACATGTTTCTATCGATGTGTCTGCTCTAGCAAGAAAATTTTCAAAAAAAATATAAAAAAAGTTTATTTCTTTTGTTCTATTTTAATTTAATTTAATTACTGTAGAATTCTTCCGAAGTCATGGAACCCACTTTAATATCTACAGTTATAACTTTATTATTTTGAATGTTGGTAAAAAATTAACAATCTATAATGAAAAATATTTTAATCATGAACTTCTATGCTTAAAAAATGAAATGATTTCATATTATTTTATTAATATCAATAAATTTGTGAACAATATTGAAATATATATATATATATATATATATATATATATATATATCTATATATATATATATATAATATATATATATTTCAACTTCCACTAGAGATGCTTTTTGGGTTAGTAAAACATCATATCAAAAAATTGGTCTACTTAATTCCAAACATATATTTTTTCAACGAGTTCAAATTAATTTCAATAAAAGGTCTACTTTCATAGTTATTTTTTCAACGAAAAGTTCCTCAATGTTGAATTTTATGATAAAGTTGTATCATTTCACAATAACGTGTAGGAGTATTATATTTTGTGTTAATGCTTATTTACACTCTTCTTTCGAGTCGATAATTTATCGAAAAATAATTTTTGCATATATCCTATATTACACTGAATAGATATGCTATTGTTGTTACGAGTTTTAAAAGTGGGCGAGTAAGAGAAGAGCTCACTATTCATTTTTCAACTGTGGGTTGTGATAGGAATCTTCCTCGAACTTGATGCACAAATAGATAGAATAGATTCTCGCTTGTATATTTCCGAAACTCAATCTCATTTAGAAAGCCTAATCTCTATCTTTCAACAACAAAACGAAAAGTGATATAAGAATAAAAAAGGACCGCAGATCAAACGCATCGCTACGGAACTCAATTTCATTTAAAAGCCTAATCTATCTTTCAACAACAGAACGAAAAGTGATATAAGAATAAGAAAGGACTTCAGATCAAACGCATCGCTACAAAACTCAATTTCATTTAGAAAGCCTAATTATCTTTCAACAACAGAACAAAAAGTGATATAAGAATAAAAAAGGACTTCAGATCGAACGAATCGTTTCGGAATTCAATTTCATTTAGAAAGCCTTATCTCTATCTTTCAAAAAACAGAACGAAAAGTGATTTAAAAATAAGAAAGGACTTCAAAATCGAACGTAACACCCGAGTCTATCGATAAACAACAAAAGAAATTTGTCAACATCATGGTGAATATGTCACATGTCTGTCTGCAACAAAATAGCATATTTCATTCCACTCGATCTCATTTAGAAAGCCCGATCTCTATCTTTCATCAACGAAACGAAAAGTGATTTAAGAATAAGAAACGACTTTAGAATCGGACGCAAAATTCAAGTGTATGAATTTTCAACATAGATGATAGAACTCTATACTTGCAAACAATATTTATACATTTTCCTCAACTAAGTGATCAAAAATGTGTAGTCTCAATATGGTTCATGACTCTTCAGCTGGAAAAATTACACTCAAATCCAGTCCCTCTGCAGGTAGTTCCGAGGTCAACGGACCTAAAATCCCATCGGAGTTCAGAGTCAATCCGCTCTGCAAAGTTTAAAACAAAACGAGTTACATATCACCAAGATATTCTAACAACATGAAAATCTACGTTGCTCGGAGCTCGGACTCTCCAAAATGTTGTAGCACCTGTGTTTAATCCTCCAAAAATGCATTACTTTTGGAGGATCCAACACGCAACAAACAACATTTTTGAAGAACCCGAGTGACATATATGAAAATAGGGAAATTTTCGTTGAAGTTGTTACATTCCGAATGTGAAGCACCACCGGAAGATGAAGTATCAAACGTATCATTTACTACACCTCTATAGCCTAAAACTGATTATATTCACTACTTGCGCCCCCACCTACTTAATCCACCCATAAAACTATGCCGTTTCATCCTCGGCCAGGCTAAGTAAAAGTTCACTTGCTACAGAATGTAAGACACATCGTGTGGAATCGACTCTAGAAGCTCATATAAGTAGGTAAATGATCGATTTAATCGAGAACCTATTAGAAGAATGCCTGGTGCTATAGAAAAAACTGCTATCGAACTTGGTGCTAAGAGTCCAGAGGAATCACAATATGAATTGCATAAATATTTGCGATTGTAATGGCAATTACCTCAGGCTGGAATTTCAGAATATCAGCACGAGCCATCGCTTCAGCTTGGGCAATTCTCTGCCTGAATGTATGAGCCATCTCTTCAGCCTGTCGAAAAAATTACAAGCTTAGTCAAGAAATGTGTCGTAGCTGTTTAGGTTTAATGCTTTATTGTTTTTTTTCTGTATTATCTCAAATTAAAGTAAAACAAATAATGGCGTAGATGTTGTATCCAGTGACACACTAGTTATAAAGTGTGTCAAAAGAGTAAACCAATTTCGTAGATATTAATACGTTAAACAGAAGCAAAGAACAGATATGACCAATAGCAACGACCAATAGCAACAATTGCAACAAGTAGCGTAACTACATCAAGAAATAATCTTGATCCAGTAGATCTGTATAAAACATAGCCAAGGCAAAACGCACGCAAATAGGCAAGATGTAAACCAACATTACGACGAGTGTAGTAAAAAATAAGATCTATTAATACCGGATGGAAAAAATGGTACCTTCTCAAAGACGAGCTTTGGATTGCGAATCATGTCACCAGGTGTAGGTTCTAACTTCTTTGTAGAGAGGCTCACTCTACCTCTCTCACGGTCATGGCTCAATATCATGACCTATAACATATTTGAGCAGATGATTGTTAGTTTACCTTGAAAGCGGATGAAGCTGGTATGAAATCAAGTAGTCTTTCCTATACAAACCTTTAGAGTGTCACCAGGCTGAAGGATGGTCGAGATATCTGACACACGATCATGACTGATCTGGCTGACATGAAGAAGACCATTGACCCCACCAATGTCGATGAAGGCACCATATGGTTTCAAGCTCTGGACAATTCCAAGTACAACTGACCCAATTCCCAACTGCGTCTGACTATCAGCCATGGCCTTACGGTTGCTGAGTATAAGTCTAGTTTGCTCTTGATCAACCTCAACAAATTTCAGAGGAAGTTCCTTCTCCAAAAGCTCCTCTGCAGTTGATTTCTGGCACATTAAAATAGATTGATAGTGAGTCCAATTTTGACGATAATAAGCTATGCCACACTTAGAGAATAATACTGCTTTTTTTTTTGTCAAGAACTAATTTTCGACGTGAAGCAAAAACTTTAAACTAGTAATAGATAACTACAGATAGCAAATTTGGCTATCATTTGAAGTTTAAGAGGTTCGGTCAAACACATCTAAATTGTACTTTAAGTATAACTTATAAATAACTTTGAAGTTCGAAGAAACTAGAGTTTTTATCGTAAATTGAAACGAACAATAACTAACCGAAAATATCTGTGAGAATGGAATAAACCCACGAAGGCCCTCGACCAATGCCACCACTCCACCTTTATTTGCACTAACCACCTGCAGTATCATCCAGAGGAACAAAAGTCAAACCATGTGACAGAATCTGGAGGTGTTGACATGCCACGATATCTGTTAAAGCATTCGTATTTTTATGCTATAGAACGATAGGCAGAGAATTAAAGACGCATACAATTTGGAAGCCAATACATACCTTACCTTTGACAACAACATCTTCAGCTTGAAGTTGTCTGCACCTTTCCCATGCCAGGTCATATTGAATTGAACGCAAACTCAATATCACACTATCATCAGCTTCATTTTCACCAACAACCACAAACTCGTCTCTGAAACCAGGAAATATTCCAGCTTCTTCAACGTGCTTGATGCTGTGAATTGAAGCCTCTTGTACGGGCAAGTATGCTGATGATTTCGCTGTGATTTCCACTAAAGCTCCGTTGGCATCTACAGAAAATACTGTCCCTTTGACCTAAAAAGAAGAAATAAAGAGAAAACGAAACGCATTTGTTTTATCCATCACCTTGAGCAGAATCAGAAATATATCCATAATTTCTGTGTGTTTTGAGATTTTTGACTAACAAGCAAAGACTGATAAATAATACATAACAGAATCTCGTGAAAGGGACTCAAGCAAATTCGCAGCCCCAAAAAGAAAATTGAGAGGAAATTATATACTTCCTCTATTCAATTACATGACTAACTTTCCTACAATTACTTCAATATTTTCTCGCACAATGACTAATATTAAAAAGTTATTGGAACTAAAATCATTAACTTCCTGTGCCATCTTTTTGTGTCCCATGTTACATTTTAGAAGGAACCCTTATATAGACATAGCAAATATGAAAAATCATGGCATTCGGAGGTCAAACAATATGATATAGTTCTCCTTTCATGCTTTTTCCAAGCAGTCCAAGAATCCATTTTTAATCACAAAGTCCAAGAGATATAAGTGATAGGAGTAATTCACTCATAAAAATAGCAATCCCAAATATAACAGACATAACAAATATGAAGAATCACGAAATCCGAATCCCTAAGAGGCACACATATAGTTCTCCTTTCATGATTTCGCCAACTTTCCTCACAAAGGTGTTAAGGACACAATTGTTATTTTTTTCGATGAAAATAGTAACCCCCTATCAAAAGCTTCTGACATACAAATTGGTAGGCACAGGATTTACAAATACTCAATAGTCCAAGACTCCATTTTTAAGCACAAGTTAACAAAAACAAAGTCATCGACATGATATAGCCCACAAAACAGAAAACTCAAAGCCTCTGAAATTCAAATCGGTGAGCACAGAAGTGTTAGATGCATAATAGTCCAAGAATCCATTTGTAAGCATAAGATTTGAAAAACAGAAGATTTAACACATAATTCAGTCAAACAATAGCAACCTCAAATATTTAAAGCTTCTGGCATACAACTTAGTAGGCACGGAATTACACCTATATAGCATAAGATTACGAAAATAAATGTGTTAACATACAATTCTGTCAAAAAAGTAGCAAGTCCAAATATCCAAAGCTTCTGACAAACAAATCGGCAACCACAGGAATCTACGGATACATGGCAATCCAAGAATCCATATTTAACCCAAGATTCAGAAAACAGAAGTGCTAAGACATAACTAAGCTACAAAATAGCAACCCCATTATCCAAAGCCGAAAGACAAATTGGTAAGCAAGGAATCTAAAGATTCATGATAATCCAAGAATCCATCTTTAAGCCGACGATTCTGAAAACAGAAGTGCTACAACATAATTAAGCCACATAACAGCAAACCCAATCAGCCAAAGTCTCCTAAATACAAATCGGTAAGTGCATCTAGAGATACATGACAAATCAAGAATCCATCTTTAAGCCTAATATTCCCAAAACAGAAGTGCTACAACATAATTGAGCTTCATAACATCAACCCCATCATCCAAAATCTCCGAAACACAAATTGGTAAGCGCAGAATATATACATACATGACAATCCAAGACTCCATCTTTAAGCCTAAGATTCTAAAACAGAAGTGCTACAACGTAATTAAGCCACATAACAGCAACCTCATCATCCGAAATCTCCAAAATACAAATTGATAAACACAGAATGGATAGATACATGACATATCAAGAATCAATCTTTAAGCCTAAGATGCTAGAAATAGAGGTGCTACAACATAATTAAGCAACATAACAGCAACCCCATCATCCAAAATCTCCTAAATACAAGTTGATAAGCACAGATTTTGAAATATACAACATCATAGACATAATCAAACCACATAACAACAACCCCATCATCCAAAATCTCTCAAATACAAATACATAAGCACAGAAAATCAAACATATAAAGAGCTAACCTTGGTACCCATTTCTGAGTCAAAATCATATTTTTCAAGGGCAGAGTGAAAATCATCAACAGTGAAAGCTACACCTTCCATAGGAGCTGTACGGCATCTTTCATAAGCTTCTTCAAACATCTCCTTAAGCTTGATTCTCTCTCTTGTTTCTGCATTTGTAGTCGCCACTGCCCCAGCTCGAGACACAATCTTTTGCTTTGTATGAATAATAATAATGGGATTTACAATATTCTTTTTGGATTGAACAATTCTTGTTGTTGAAATTGGTGAACACTTCAATCCAACAAATTGATGTGCTAAAGATCCCATCTTTTTGGTGCTTTGTGGGTTCTTTTAGGGGTTTTAGAGGAAACTCAGTGTTTTGAGAGTTACACCATGGATTTTGTGGGGTAAATAAGGTGAGCTAGAGACAAGGGAAGCTTCAAAATTGAGTTTTTTACCTTTTTTTTTTTTTCTCGAACTCATAATATTTTTTTTTCGGACTCGACTCATAATATTAAGATTTGAGGTGAAGTTTATAACGATCCGAATAAGCCCTCTTGTCAAACTTCAAAATTGAGCTTGTTTATTATTTCGTAAATTTTAATAATCTCACATTTATATTACTTATTATTAAGTTGATCAAAATAAAAATATATCTCAAAATATTTGTTATTTTATAATGTTAATTGGTTTTATACCGTCACCCTTTTAACTTATAGTGATTTTAAAAGTAATTATTACGATTACCTAGCAAAAAAAATTAGAAATTTTAAAAGTCCGAATATTTTACATAAATTACTATGGTACAAGTAAAACGAGACAAGGGAAATAATTTATTGATCCAAAATCCAAATTATTAACGTATGACATATTTAAAACATCTCCTTTTCTTATCTTGCTAAGTGAAAAAGAAAGATTAATTTTGTAATCTAAAATATGACATGTACAGACGTTCTTTTTAAAAACAGACTAAAATAAAAGTACGACAAACAAATTAAAACGACCTATTATTTAAACATAGTACATGTTACATTTTTTGACCTGCCAACACATAATTGCAAATTTCCCAAAGGATCTTAAGAAGATGTTGAACATTTTGACTAGTTTGTTTAAGGAAAGAAGGTTCATCAAATGGTGGTTCAATGAACATGTTATCACAATTCTTGATAATTGTTTGTGCATATAATATCTTAACTTTGCAATGTTGATAATCTCCATCATTAGTACATCCCATAATCTTGTCAATAACATCATAGTATGTATCAAAACAAAAACTGAGTCTTGTTCTTTGATTGAAATTCTTTTGTTGTTGAATAGATGAGTACATCTCAGACCTAGCTATACCAGAAGAATCTTGAATTTTTGACATAATGGCATTGCTTAAATCTGTGATGTTGTCTTGTTTAATGTTGGGGTCTGTTCTTAGGATCCATGAACAATGGTAAGCTTGGTCTGTTTTGGAACAAATATCATCAATTAGATCACCTTTGACATGATGGATTGTGTTGTTGGTGAAGAGTATAAACATGAACATGGTGGATAAGTGAAAAGCTAATGTGAATGAAGACATTTTTGATGTTGTTAGGGATGTTTGGGAGGAGTGTTGTTTTTTTATACATAGGAAACATAAGTTCATTTTTGTAAGTATTCATTTGGTCAAAGTATATGTGTCTACTCATAGTTAATGTAAGTCTTAGAATAGATTGTCTTTTATGACAATTGTGTAGAGCTTTATTAGAGTCCAGAGCCAAAAAAAGACATATTTCTAGCGATCTAAATTTTATACTAGAAAAATTCGTTGAATTTTAAAAGATACACACCTATCATACCATGTGAAATATTCTTAAGAATAGTATCATAAATTTGTTTCATACTATACCAGGTGAAGTGTTACGGTCCAGAGATACCGCTCTAGATCTAAGAAGGTATACAAAACCCCGAGAGGCCTCATACAAGTCACTTAGCATATCATAATATAAGATAATAGATAAACGCAAAAATTAAAAACATTTTTCATAACAATCGAAGTCTCATAAAATAAAGTGGAAGTCTTTACACTTGTCTCAAACCATCTAAAACATGAGCATCCTTGGGACATAGTCCATACAATAGTTCTCAACATAAAAAGAAAGACATAAGGACATGTGGTCAAGCCCTCAAATGCTATGAGGACTCACCAAAAAAAAAATTCTTGCTCTACTATGAATCTAGCCACGAGGATGGAAGTAAATATCGCCAGACCCTACATTTGATAAGAATGTAGACAGGAGTATGGACTATAGCATACGAAAATCGATAAATTTTGCATTTACCTGCTTCGGGTACATTTAAACTTTAAAATGCGGCTGTTTTCCCGTAGAACAAACTAGATACATTGCCAACGTCTTAATGGACGTCCAACAAAATTTTGACCATTTTGTTTTGGGAATTTCAGATCAAAAAAATTCCATGGGAAATATCACACGAAAATCAGTAAAATATTCGTTTACCTGCTTTGGGGCTCGTTTGAACTTGAAAATGCGTTCGTTTTTCCAGCAGAACAAACAAGATACATTACCAACGTCTTAACGGATGTCCACGAAAATTTCGTACATTTTGTTTCTTTAATTCCCGATCACAACAATTCCATGGACTATAACACACAAATATCGGTAAAATCTGCATTTACCTGCTTTGCGCTCGTTTTAACTTGAAAATGCGTCTATTTTCCCCAGGAGACGAAGTGAATACATTGTCAATGTCTTAACGGACGTCCACAGAAAATTTCAGCCATATCGTTACGGGAATTATGGATCACAAAATTTCATGGACTACACGAAAATTGGTCAAATCTGCGTTTACCTGCTTTTGGGCTCGTTTGAACTTGAAAATACGCTAGTTTTCCCTTCGGAACAAACTGGATATATTGCCAACGTCTTAACAGACATTGTAGCACCAATTTTGACCATTTTGTTTCGGGAATTACCAATCACAAAAATTTCAAGACTATAGTACACGAAAATCGGCAAAATCTGCGTTATCTGTTTTGGGGCTCGTTTGAACTTTAAAATGAGCTTGTTTAACCTGCAGAACGAACTGGATACATTGTTAACGTCTTAACATACGTCCACGAAAAATTTCGATAATTTTATTTTGGAATTCCAAATCACAAAACTCTATAGATATACAACATACGAAAATTAGTAAAATCTGCATTTACCTGCTTTTCGGCTCGCTTGAACTTGAAAATGAGTCTTTTTCTCACGAAATGAACTGGATACATTGGGAACATTTAACGGACGTCCTAAAAATTTCTGCCATTTCATTTCGGGAATTTTTTATCACAAAAATTTCATGGACTATAGCATATGAAAATCGGTAAAATCTGCATTTACTTACTTTATGGCTCGTTTGAACTTGAAACTACACCCGTTTACCTTGCGCGACGAACTGGATACTTTCTCAATGTTTTAAAGTACGTATACAAAAAATTTGTCCATTTTATTTTAGGAATTTCAGATCACGAAAAATCCATGGACTATAGGACACGAAAATTGAAAAAAAAAAATTGTGTTTACCTGCTTTGGGTCTCGTTTGAAAATGAAAATGTGTCTTTTTTCTATGCGGGATGAACTAGATACATTACCAATGTCTTAACAGATGTCCACAAAAAAATTAAGCTATTTTGTTTCGAAAATTCTAAATGTCAAAAATTCCAGAGTTATAGTACACAAAAATTGATAAAATCTACGTTTATCTTCTTTGTGCTCGTTTGAACTTGAAACTACACCCATTTTTTCCGTGGGACAAACTCAATACATTGCTAACATTTTAACGGACGTCTACAAAAAAAATTGGCCATTTTATTTTAGGAATTCCAGATCACAAAAATTTCATGTACTATAACACATAAAAATTGAAAAATATGAATTTACTTGATTTGGGTCTCGTTTTAAATAAAAAATGTGTCTGTTTTCCACGCGAGACGAATTTGATACATTACCGATGTCTTAATGGACATCCACAAAAAAATGACTATTTTTTTTGAAAATTTTGGATCACAAAAGTTTCAAAGACATAGCACACGAAAATCAAAATACGTAGAACTATTTTTTGGCTCGTTTGAACTTGAAAATGCACCCGTTTTCCCCGCGGTATGAACTGAATACATTGCCAATGTCTTAACAGATGTCCACAAAAAATTTCAACAATTTTGTTTCGAAAATTCGAATGACAAAAAATCTATGGACTATAACACACGAAAATCGAAAAGATTTGCGTTTACCTGCTTTGTGGCTCGTTTAAACTTTAAAATACACCTGTTTCTCCTGTAGGACGAACTGTATACATTGCCAACGCCTTAACGGATGTCCATAAAAAATTTTGATCATTTTATTTCGAGAATTCTGGATCACAAAAAATTCATAGACTATAGCACACGAAATCAGCAAAATCTGCATTTACCTACTTTGAGACTCGATATAACTTGAAAATGCACCTTTTTTTCACGGAAAAGACTAGATACATTGCTAACGTCTTAACAGACATCCATGAAAAATTTCAGCCATTTTGTTTCGGAAAATTCAAAACACAAAAATTTCATGGACTATTGCATATAAAAATCGATAAAATCTGCGTTAACTTTCTTGGAGACTCGTTTGAACTTTAAAACCTGCTCTAGGATTTATTTGAACTTGAAAATGCGTCCATGTTGGTTTGCCAAATTGAATAAAGAGCTGAAGTTGAAGTGCTCTTTAGTTTGATTTGTCCACTCGATGTTGCTTACCCATGATCGATCTAAGATTGGGAATTCAAACCACATTAAAATGATAGATTATTTAGATTTCTTCAAGAGATATTCGTGGAGGAAAGAGTGGTTTGATATGATGTATTTAAAGAACAAATATTATAAAAATCGCTGCAAAATTATTTTTAGTGGTAACTAAAACCGCCACAAATTCCAGTAAAAGTTCCTGCAAAAATAAGGTATTCGTGGCAACTAAAACTGCCACTAATTACTTAAAAGTCGCTGAAAAAAGGTATGTTTTAATGGCAACTAAAACCGCCACGAATTCATATAAAAATTGCCTCAAAAGGTCTTTATTAATGGCAACTAAAACAGCCACAAAATCCTATAAAAGTTGCTGCAAAAAGTATGTATTAGTGTCAATAAAACCGTCACTAATAACTATAAAAGTCACCGAAAAAAGTATTTTTCAGTGGCAATTTAAATCGACTATAATTCCTATAAAAGTAGCCGCAAAAATTAAATATAAGTGGCAAATAAAATTCAAAGGGCCACTAATTCCCATTAAAGTCACCACAAATAGTGGTTATTGTCGCCGGTAAGTACCATTTTAGTGACAAAAATCAAAGGTAGTCACCAACCACTAAAAGCGATTAGTGACAAAAATTAAAAGTTTTAGTGGCGGGTACAGTTGCAGCAAAAAGGTGACTTTTAGTGGCGACTTCCAAACGTATTAGCGGCGAACAAAGTCGCCACGAAGGATACTTTTAGCGACGACCTTCAACTGTATTAGCGACGGGCAGAGTCGCCACTAAAGATGACTTTTAGCGACGATCTTCATAAGTTTTAACGACGGGTAAGCTCGCCGCTAAAGATATCTTTAGCGACGACCTTCATGAGTATATTAGCGACGGGTAATGTCGCCGCTAAAGGTTACTTTTAGCGACGACCTTCATCAGTATTAGCGACGGAAGAGTCGCCGCTAAAAATTACTTTTAGCGACGACCTTCATCAGTATTAGCGACGGGAAGAGTCGCCGCTAAAGGTGACTTTAGCGACGACCTTCATCAGTATTAGCCACGGGAATAGTCGCCGCTAAAGGTTTACTTTTAGCGACGACTGCAGTCGTCACTAAAGGAGACTTTTAGCGACGATATTATTAGTTTTAGCGGCGAATATAATTGCCACTAAAGGACTTTTAGCGACGATCTTCATAAGTTTTAGCGGCGGTTATAGTTGCCACTAATTATTTTTAGCAACGACTTTCATATGTACTAGCACGGTTTTTGTCTCCACTTAAAGGTTTTAGCGACGACCTTTATAAGTATTAACGGCGACTGTAGTCGCCACTAAAGGATACTTTTAGCGACGACCTTTATAAGTATTACGGCGATTGTAGTCGCCACTAAAGGATACTTTTAGCATACGACCTTTATAAGTGTAGCGGCGGTTATAGTTGCCATTAAAGGTGACTTTAGTTACGACCTTCATAAGTATTAGTGGTGGTTATTTTCGCCGCTAAAGTTGACTTTAGTTACGACCTTCATTGTTGGGTTATCCCACATCGGAAGTGGAAGGAGCTGGTGGTCAATTTATAAGTGTGAGGGAAAGTCTTAACCTTTGAGCTAGCTTTTGGGTTGAGAAGGCCCAAGACCACCCAACATTGGTATCAGAGCCCAGGTTGTCAACAAGTCTCAGCCCACCGGGAGGAACTGGGTTGTCGCTCTCTCCAGCCCAAGGCCCGATGTGTGAAGGGGGAGATTGTTGGGTTATCCCACATCGGAAGTGGAAGGGGCTGGTGGTCAATTTATAAGTGTGAGGAAAAGTCTTAACCTTTGAGCTAACTTTTGGGTTGAGAAGGCCCCTTCATAAGTATTGGCAGTGGTTATAGTCGCCACTAAAAGGTAGTATTGCAAATAAAATTGCCACTATATATGAAAGTTAGATTTTATAAAATCTAGCAGTATCATAAACACATCAACCTATTAGCATCTGAGTGATTTTCAATATTTCCCAACAAGTTTTAGACTTTTAAAAGCACAATTATCAGCAAATTGACTAATCTACCAAATCAAACAAGATAAATATAGAATTTAGGGGTACATGCCAAAAAAGCAAAGTAAATGGGAAGTTTTTGTAATGTCTAGCACCATCTCAGTGCTAGGCAGTCATGTTTCTGCAGGTTACATCTCATCTTTATTATGGAAAAATGCAGAAGATGAACATTCATGTAGTGTATTTGGAGTCCCGAATAAAGGAAAATATGGGTTGCTTGAGTAACAACAGCAACAAAAAGCCTATTCTAAGCATTCAAGATTCTCAACGGAATAAGAAAAAGAGGCTATCGAGGATATAACATAAGCCTACATGTGGATGGGCTTGTCATAAGTGGCCATGGCTGCTTCTTTGAGTGCCTCACTCATAGTTGGATGTGCATGACAAGTACGAGCAATGTCCTCACTTGATGCTCCGTACTGCAATGCCAGTACAGCTTCATGAATAAGCTCCCCTGCGTTAGGTGACATAATATGGACGCCCAATATCTTGTCGCTCTCTTTCTCAGCAATTACCTTGACAATTCCCTCGGCATCATCAATTGCCTTGGCTCTACTGTTAGCTAGGAAGGGGAATTTGCCAACACGATAATCAACTCCCAGTGACTTTACCTGTTCCTCGGTTTTCCCAACATAAGCCACCTCCGGGTGGGTGTAAACAACACCAGGTACCATATCATAGTCTACATGACCCTCCTTGCCTGCAATGAACTCTACGCAAGCAACGCCATCCTCCTCTGCCTTGTGAGCCAACATTGGTCCAGGAATGACATCACCAATTGCATGTACCCCTGGGACGTTTGTGGCAAAACGTTCATTGACCAAGATTCTACCAGCCTTGTCAGTTTCTACTCCTATCGTGTCCAATCCAAGTCCTGAAGTGAATGGCACTCTTCCAGCAGAGACGAGAACAACATCAGCCTCGAGAATAGTTTGATCACCACCAGCTGAAGGTTCAAGGGTCAACTTCACACCATCACCTGTAGCATCAACTGACACCACCTTAGTGTTTAGCATGAATTTCATCTTTTGCTTCTCAAGAGCACGTTGAAATTGCTTGCGAACTTCACCATCCATGGTTGGAACAATATCAGCTGCAAATTCAACAACAGTCACCTCTGAGCCGAGGCGACCCCAGACAGATCCCATCTCAAGGCCTATATAGCCAGCACCAATAACAACTAATCTTTGCGGAATTTCAGTCAAAGCTAATGCTCCGGTGGATGACACAATTTTCTTCTCATCAATGGTTATGCCAGGTAGACCTTTGACATCAGAGCCAGTTGCGATAATAATATTTTTGCCTTTAACAACAGAGTTGCCACCTTCGACAGTGTCAACAGAAATTTCAGAAGGCGAGAGGAATTTACCATATCCCTTCACATAGTTTACTTTGTTCTTCTTGAATAGACCCTCAATACCTCGTGTTAAGTTAGACACAGCTTTATCTTTTTGTCCCATCATGGCAGGGAGATCAACTTCAACAGAAGAAAACTTCACACCATGATTGGCAAATGAATGTTGCGCTTCATGGAACATGTGGGACGAATGAAGAAGTGCCTGTACCAAGTAATGAGAATATATTAGAAGATTAGATGTAAAAAAGTTCCAGTCTTCACAAACTTACTAAAAAAGTTTCAACCACAGTTGGTGACAAAATATAATAAAATCATGGACCAGAACACATCAATATTTACAGAATGCCATCCAAATTTCATATGCAGAAGAATCATATAATTTTTAAATGAAAGTCACATCAACAGCACACCAAAGTGAATTATTACCTGGTGAACTCTGAGTATGGGTTATCACTGGAGAGAGGGGAAAAACAATAGTAAGTCCGATGTCGTTTAGTAAATACGCATACTATGGGCACAAGTTCACAAATACGGCACCATGTTTTTTGTCATCACTGAACAAATGTCCTCTTGGGAAGTTATATCAGTGGAATTGGTACATGAGAACCCACCATCATGTCACATTTAAGGGCATCAACGAAAATAATTTGGCAATAGTGGAATTGTGAGCACATATAATTCTCTTGCATCACCTATGCAGCATTCCAGATGACCCCTCAACTCAAAATTATCTTACTAGATTTCAAAAGTCCAAACCAGGGGAAGATGACACAATCAGGAAGCAACTATTAACATTGAGAAGCCTTTATAAAAGGTGAAGAAACTACGGCAAATGAAAAAAATATGAAGAACTTTCTGAAAGTTTATCTGATCTGCAACAGTTCGCATTTATTGGCTAGTCAACCAGGACTGTCCGACTGTAACTAACTTGAATAGAGATTATAAAAAGGAAACTAACAACAGCAACTACGCCTAACTCCCAAACAAGTAGAGGTCAGTTATATGAATCCTAACTTACCATGTTACTCCATTTTAGCTCATCTAAGGCCAATAGTATATAAAATAAAAGTAAAAATAAAGTTCGTTAAAGGAAACTGAATTCTCATGTATTCAAAACTCAGAAAATACAAAGCTCGAAGCAGAAAAGGCCTAATATTCTAAATCACATGAATTTGCACAATATTCAATAGCGCAGTGCACAATAATATATATACGGGCCATCGTCCTTCTGTTGATTATATTTTTTTTAATTTGTTATTGTTTCCATCATCCTTGTGTTAATTAAATCTCAAAATCAATCAACCAAACTCAATCCGAATGTAGTCAAGTCAACTATATGAGACTATCCATTTTAGCCATAATCAACAAAATCTATCCACTCTACTCTATTTAGGGTCTATTTCATTTCAATACTAAATAATGTCTTCTACAACATATAAATAGTTCTCTAGATCACATTATCCAACTCTCTAACCAAAGCTAGAAGACTTCTTACCGACATTGAACCTTAATGTAAGCATAACAATTGAATCGTAGTTCTAATAAGTCGATGCCCCTTGTATGATTCCTTTCCTTTCTTTATATTATGATTGTATCTATGTTCACATTGATTCCTAGAGATAAGTCTGATTCGTCCCTTTAACCATCTCCCCACATCAAACTGACGATGCACATGCTAACAGCTACACCTAGAGATCTATGAAGGATATTGTCTAACCATCTCAAATGACACTAACTCATTTATTTTCTCTGTGTGCTACTTGTACATTCTATTGGATGCAATCATTTCTAATTTTATCCAATTCTTTGTTTTCTTTCAATATGTTCTTATCTGTTGTTTGTATTGATTCTAAGAGAAGTCTAATTTGTACCGTTAACCATCTATCACCATCGACTTAGTTCTAATAAGTCGATGCCCCTTGTATGATTCCTTTGCTTTCTTTATATAATGATTGTATCTATGTTCACATTGATTCCTAGAGATAAGTCTGATTCGTCCCTTTAACCATCTCCCGACATCAAACTGACGATGCACATGCTAACAGCTACACCTAGAGATCTATGTAGGATATTGTCAAACCATCTCAAATGACACTAACTCATTTATTTTCTATGTGTGCTACTTGTACATTCTATTGCATGCAATCATTTCTAATTTTGTCCAATTCTTTGCTTTCTTTCTATATGTTTTTATCTGCAGTTTGTATTGATTCTGAGAGAAGTATAATTCGTACCTTTAACCATCTATCACCATCAACTTAGTTCTAATAAGTCGATGCCCCTTATATAATTCCTTTGCTTTCTTTATATTATGATCATATCTATGTTCAGATTGATTCCTAGAGATAAGTCTGATTCGTCCCTTTAACTGACGACGCACACGATAACTGCTATACCTGGAGATGTATGTACAACATAGTCAACCCATTCCAAATGACACTTCCTCATTTATTCTCTAAATAAATGTGCTACTAGCACCTTCTATCGATGCAATCATTTCTATTTGTATCCAATCTCTTAAGTTCAACAGCTGCATTTTACAACAATAATGTTGGATCTTATAGACCTAACAGTTGCTTTGTTAGACATAGTTTTTTGCACTACACGATCATAAACTTCCATTTCAACCATCCTATTACCATTCTTTTGGAAGAACTAATATGCATAAGCTCAGCGTAATTGCATGGTGAGACGGTGGAATCAACAGATTTGCAATAACAAGCAATAGAAAGACCAAATAGATCTTAAAAAAATGATCCAACTTCGAAAAAATTAGTAACAATAACAAAATTCAGAATTTAGCAAGTGAAGGTCCATCAATTAACTTGCACATCTCAAACTCAAAATAAGTTAGCATCAGCTGCACAAAAATAAAACCCTCTGTATCCATTAGATTTCCGCAAATTCATCATAATTTCACTATTTTCTTCTAATACATATACTCAACAAAGCTCATCAATTTCCAAATAAACGAATGAGTAAATATACCTTAGAAGGAATACAACCAACGTTAAGGCAAGTACCACCGAGGGTACCACGTTTCTCGATACAGGTAGTTTTAAGCCCAAGCTGTGCTGCTTTAATCGCCGCCACATAGCCTCCGGGACCACCACCGATAACAACGACGTCGTTCTCATCGGATCCTGAAGCGAAGCCTCTGGTTAAAGAGAACGAATACTTGGAGGTGCTGTAGAGGAATCTGGATGACAGAAACGTTGTAGCCTTTCGTCTAGCTAAGGTAGAAATCGCCATTTGTAGAGATCAGTTAACGGAATCGTGTATTCCGGTGAACTTCCCGGTAGGTTTTTTTGGTCAATTTTGGCGATTCGATGTGAACTTTTCAGTTGTTGAAGACTCACTTTTTTCTCTTATTACTACAAAGTTTATTCCTCTTCCTTTTCTTTTTACTAATTTTTTTTTTTGCGTCACTATCTATTTATTAAAACTTTTTTTCGACTTTCATGTCTCAACTATAAGTGTATGTATTATCAATTTGTTGGATTATATTGATAAATAAATCATGTTTATATATATCGTATCGAAAAATCGTTTCATGTTCACATATATATGATGAAAAATCAACTTACTGTAATATGATCGTAAAGTTACCTTATTACCAAAAATGATAGAATCTATTCAGACGTTATATTTATAGACAAATAAAGTACAAGATAGCACGATACATCAAGAAATGACGATAAAACAACTATCTAAACAAAGTGCAAAACACACCTTGAAACTAATTAAACCATCGATTATACATTTTTCTAGTTAAACTATCACCATCTTCTCGACTAGGCGAGTTCAATACATAACTGTTGATGATTCAGGTAATAAAAGGAAAAAAAAACTGATAATTAAAACATGAACTCGAAAAAAAAATACAAAATCATTGCAAAAGACAATCATCACCACACAATCAACAAATTGCTAATGGTGGACACACAACAGCTGAAGTTACAAATGCACAGGCACATAAATGGAATATAGAGAGATACCACAGAAAACACACACAAGAACCATAATAAGACTCTACTTTGAAACACAAGACTGAAATTTGAACTGGAGAAACTCTCAGTTACTGTAAATCCAGGATAAACATCAAGCAGACGCGCCTCAGCGCAAACATTACATTTGTTTTCAAGTCAACAACTAAAGAATACCAAAAGAAGCATTTTGCTTTTTTTCTTTTTTGTCTTAATGCTGAAGAAAATATATGGAAACCTTGAATCTGTTGAAATAGAGAAGCCAAAAGGCAGAACTTGCACTGTATTTGAAGCAAAATAACAGCCACCATCTGAATCCCAACCACAAACTAAAAATTAGTATCTCAGCCACATTCTCCTTGAAAGGAAGAATGAAGAACAGAACATATCCCAAAACTTATTATCCGATCAACTTTGGTAGGACCAAGTATATTATACGACAGGGAACTAACTTTTCCATCAGTATTGAGCTACCGTTCATGCATACTCACTTAAGGACCTTTTTTCCAGACCCACTGGCCTCATCAAGCTGGAAAGCTCTAGGATCAAGAGGAATTGTTCCAATAGTCAGGAAACCAGAAGATTCAGCATGTCCATTAACTTTAACAGGCATAGATCCCACTGTGACAACATCAACTGACTGGGTGCTGGCCACTGTATTGGTAGTGCTATGTACATCCAGCGGCTTATCTTTCAATGGTTTCGGGTTGATAGTTAAGGAACCAATTTTCAGTGCAGTATTCACAAGTGGACCTCCTTCAGCCACAAGTTTGTCACCATTATCTGCACTCTCTTTGTTAGCTTTAGAAACTATTGAATTCAGTTCTGCAGGAACAGCCATGCAACTTCCAGATTGTTGTTGTTCACTACACTTTGAGATCTTCTCACTTTCACCGGAAGGTAAACCTGGAGTAGAATTTAGCTTGAGTGGAAGATCCAGTACAGGAACAGCACTATACTTTGAGATCTTCTCACTTCCACCAGAAGGTAGACCTGGAGTAGAATTTAGCTTGCGTGGAGGATCAAGTGCAGGAACAGCAAATGGGTTATCGTAGCTCCTGATTAGCAGCTTGGCTTTCTCTTCCTGCAAGAGTTTCTGTCTGTTTTCATAATACATGAAGTCATCTAGCAATGATGTCCTTGACGCATAATCCTTAAATACTTTCAGCATCTCAATGCCTTTCTTGTAGCGTATCTGCACATTGATAACAAAGGATGTCAGATTTTTCTGCCTTTCTTGCACCATATGTGCTTATACACAACAGGGGAGAAATGATGTGATTTTCAAAAATGTAGAAGCCAACTTCAGTAAAAAGTGAAATGCAAGACGATGTAACCATGGGATATATAAACAGCTGTAACTCACGCCATAACATCAACAGGTGCAGGAGCCAGTATGATGCAAAGAAGAGCAGTAAAGGTACTTCATGCTATATGGACAGTTCATCAAACTACCCTTGTGATCCATACAATTTTAAAGGGTATGGTTTCATAAGATATGCAAAAATTATCAGTAACATTGTTACAGGTTTTACATTATAATGATCTTGCAAGCGGTATGGAGACTTGTGGACAGGTACTGGAAGATTTCTTTGATAATGGAGATTAATGTTCTCTATACAAACATAGGTATAATGACAGTTGTAGTGCATGCTGTTAACCATACCACCTTGTCAAATTCTTAAACAAATGTACGCGTTTTCAATCCCTTCAAATTTGTATACATGTATATTGTTGCCAAAGAAGAAAATGGCCAAAACATAGAAGAGGATATTGTGTTAATGCCCAACAGACATTCTTAACAAAAGAAGACGAGGAGGAAATCAGAAAATAACTTGTGCATAAAAGCTGATGGCAGCGAAAGAAACCACAAAATAGAAATACAATGCCACACAGCATTAAGTATGCTCTCAATTTGATGTGAATCAAATGGGGAGAAAGAACTGGGGATGGAGAGCACAAAAAAGTTTGCAATAACATCACACAAGGAGGGGAAGAAAAGTGATTGGTCTCACTTCCCATATGACATAAGAAGAATAGCCGAAGTAAATTGAAGCCATGCTTAATGTATGTCACCTCCATTGGCTCCCAAAAAAAAAGGAATAGAAGAAAAAGAGGACCACAAGAAAACAATGAATAATGGGAAAAGGAGAGCAAAATACCGGATAAATCATTAACACGAAATAAGTAGCAGGTTCTATGGCACTACCATATTGGGTTCATTTAGTAGGCAGGTTTCATGCATTGCCAATACAGGTTCGTATTTTATCCACCTCGGACCAAAAATACTAATTTCAGGTAAACATACTGACAAAAAAACAAGCAGTAGAAGCAAAAAGAAGTGTATGGGTTGCATCATGCAGAATTGAATAACAAACCTCTTGTGTGTCTCTGCTGTTAGTTACTGGCTTGTTCTCATTGTTCTCTAATATAATATGCCTAAAGTTAGGGTTAGGGACATCCTTTATGAAGTGCCACTTCACAGGGAAGCTACCACTCCACTTATCTTGCTGCCAGAAATCCATGTCCTTGTAGAAGTCTACAGGACCAGTCATTTCAGCGACCCCACAAAACTGCCCACTTGCATTAACCTTCATATTCAAGATTCAAAGACAATATCAAATTAGTTCAGCTTATTTTGACAATGAATTATTTGGCTAAAATAGTTGGTGATTACTGCATTGATTAGAGCTAGTGGTATAAATCAACTAACCGAGAAAAAAAGGAATATCGGGCAGCCTCTTGGATTTCCAGGAGTAATTCTCTGAGCATCTTCATAAGCACTATTTAGCTTTTTGTTCCCATTAGGGGTTGATGACCAAACATTGTACTTTATACTCTTGTGCACATCATCCTCACTGTATGATTTGATCACAAAAAACTTTGCGTTCACGAAGTCCATCAGAAAATCACCCCTATTGTACTCATCAGCATGAATAACTATATTGCCTTGCACATCAACATTTCCTGCTCTTGTAGAGTAGGCCTTCACAAGCAATTGCTTTTTCATTTTGTCAATTCGAGGTCCTCTATTCTGTTCCATCAACATATCAGGACTAACTTTCCCATCACTTGGGATTGTTCCATTTAGAAACTTTGTCCTGATTTTATCTGTATTAGCCCGATCATGAGCACCTGATCTGTGATTAGACAAGTCAATTTCAGGTGGAAGAGGAGCTCTCAGTTGACCGTGATTAGACAAAACCTTCCCATGAATAATGCTTCCTATAGCTTGAGCAACTGTACCCTATCAAAGGATTCAAAAAAACACAGAGATGCATGAGCCACGGTTCCATGAAGAGGTGAAGAAAGATACAAGCTCACTTGAAACTAGAGCAATACTAACAAATGAACCATGTTAAAGAAGCCCTATTGGACACCTTCCGAACACCGAAAAAAGTTCCTTACCGGGTGTACCTGAGAGGATGGACTGGAAAAACCATGTGACACGTGCTGCTTGCCCGAAGCAGCATTGATCTTTGCACTTTCAGATCCCCTGTTAGATGCACTTTTATAACCTGAAGCTGGCCCTAATGAAGTCGGGGTAAATATTGGAGATGTTGGAGATAAATTACGTTTAAGACGAAGATCATCAGCTCTGTTAGTAGAAGATATAACACTATCCATTATCGGGTCTGCAGCATTCTCAGGAATACTAGATGTAGATGGCACCGCCATCGGGAAGTACGAAGATGATCCCAAGTTTTCGTAAGGGGGGATTGTGTAGTAATGTTGTGGCCCTGCACATGGACCATCAGCTCCTACTACGGCACCAGGAATGTAAGGGTTGTATGGGTTATATGAAGACTGTGCACATCCATAGTTAGGTGTATAATATACATACGGGAAACTTTCAGTTTGAGCATCCTGAAATGAAGGGAAAAAGAGTTACAAATACAATCAACAGAGACTATATACTGCAACAAAAATATTAATGTAGACTTTGGTTAACTATGTAGAAGAATGAACTGACCATATACTGAATATCCTGACCATCGAGACCAAAAAATCCTTGGTGGCCATCCCAATCACCAGGTGATTCTAATCCTGATAAAATAAAACGTTAACGCAAGTAAGGGATCCAACTACCATTCGCGATTTGGAATCTCAAGATTAGATCTAGAATCATACCTAACTTATTAAACAAAGTGAACAAAAACAAAATGAAGTATCATACCTGTACAGAAATAACCATAATTGGTGGCAGGTGGATAATATAATCCCTGATCAACAACAAACTCAGGGGCTCCTTCATTATACATAGCTTGAGAGTTCTGAAGCAGGGGAGTAGTGATCTGCAGGTTTTCCTCAGTACCCTGAATCTGGCAAAACAGAGAAAAATCCTTTATCATTTTAACCATCACGCTCTAAAATAGAATGACACTGAAAGTCACAGACATTTTTGGTCATCTTGGGCAAAAACATCTTAAATATCCCATTCTAATCATTAATACCAAACTTCAGAATATAATCATCCACATATCCTTTCTCAGGAATATTATATACTCTGACTGGTGACTACTACTCCTTCACAGAAAAGAAGTAAATGTACTACGTAATAGGTGTGTGTCACTCTAACAGGAAACCTAGAGTCAAAAGAAGCAAAAAATATTTCCAAAGAATAAAAATGCAGCAATTTGTCAGAACTGCTAGAAACAAACAGAACCTAGTGGCTGACCGACAAAAGGGAATAAGAAAGAATCTAAAATGCACTACCATCCATCAATTACATCAGCAAAGTCATACTACAAGTTTGACCAAACTCTTACTCCAACCTCTAATGCATCCAACTAGCTAATCTCAACTACCATATACGACAATAAATCTGCCACATCAGTCTCCATTTCAGTCACAACTCAAAACACTCAAGGACATGTACACTAGAAAAACATACTACAACAAATAGTTAATGTAATATCCAAATTAAAACTAGAAACATCTTTTGTCATGTGCGATCAATCAATCAACTACATCTCAAATCATAAACTAGCTGAAGTACAACAACAACACCATACCCAATGTAATCCTATGAGTGGAGTCTAGGGAGGGTGGAGCATACGCAGACCTTACCCCTACCTCGCAGAGATAGAGAGGCTATCTATGACAGTTGCGCAAATCCTCATCCTAGTTAGACTATTTTAGCCAGGCTGTCAACCTACCAAAACCTTGCTCCTATATTTGGTTTTGGCACCGAAAATTTTGTAAAGCTCACATAAGAAGTACTCTGAATTTCACATAAGCAGAAGTGGTGAAACCATAAAGCTGAAATGAATCGCAAAGCAAATTAGTAATACAAAAAGAAGCACAACCAAACCATAGCGGACAAACAATGTTTTAACTCACTAAACAGAAAAAGATAAAACCCAAGAAAAAACTCAACATGCTCTGTATTAAATACAACTACCACACCGCAATCCTAAACTAGAAGTCAACAACATTCAGCACATAAAACATACAACAACAAAAAAACATGGTGCAATCCCACAATGGAGTCTTGGGAGGGTGGTATGTACATTACCTTACCCCTACCTTGAGAAGGTAGAGAGGCCATTTCTTGCTGATAGACCCTCAGCTCAAACAGATGAAACAGATGTCAACTAGCAACAAGCAGGAACAACTACAGACACCTCAATCCCAAAAACACAAAAAAGAACCAAATTTCTATCTAAATACAGCTACTGCACTGCAATCCCAGACTAGAAGTCAATTATATTCAGCACAATAAACAGACAACTACCACACTGCAATCCTAAACTAGAAGTCAATTATATTCAGCACATTCAATACACAACACCAACAAACAA
This sequence comes from Solanum corneliomulleri, assembly GCA_027704805.1. Lineage (NCBI taxonomy): Eukaryota > Viridiplantae > Streptophyta > Magnoliopsida > Solanales > Solanaceae > Solanum > Solanum corneliomulleri. Next base: position 66,862,945 of record JAKWIY010003063.1, on the reverse strand, counting down.
AAAAAAAACAGTGTTATCCCACAAGTGGAGTGTAGGAAGAGTGGTGTAAGTGTACCTTACCCCTACCTTGAAAATATATAGAGGCTGTTTCAGATACATCCTCAGCTCAAAGCCAGATGAAAAAGACATCAATTAGCACCAAGTAGTAAAAACAACACACACCTCAATCTCAAACACACAAAAACAAATCATTCTGTCTAAAATACAACTACCACACTGCAATCCTAAACCACAATTCAATATATTCAGCACACTAAACACCAACGACAACAAACACATGGAGTCTTGGGAGGGTGGTGTGTACCCATACCTTGCCCATACCATGAGAAGGTATAGAGGCAGTTTCTCATAGACCCTCAGCTCAAAACAGATGAAATAGACATCAATTAGCAACAAGCACGTGTATCAACCCCAAACACACAAGAAAGACAATTGTTCTATCTAAAATACAACTACCACACCCCTCAAGCCAAACTAGTTCGGGTCCACTACGATCTTACTAAAGACCTGCTGCAGAGCTAATCCTTGTTCTACTGATTTGCTAGTTGCTGCCACGATTTCTTTATAACCAATCAAAGCACCTCTATTTGCTAATTCAATAAAAATCCAAACTTTATACCAAAAAAAAAACCATCACATATTTACAAACAATAAAATCCTAAAACAAAGATTTAACATTAAAAAATTACCAATTCCAGAGGAGATTCAGCACGTGGCTGATCTGCAGAACTGAGTGATGACATTTAAACCGAACAACTCCTGAACAGAAAAAAAGGAATTTCTTTTACCATTCTACAATCTATAAAGTTTTCAATTTCAAAAACAAAACATGGTTGAGGAAAAACCCTAACCCTAGAAAGAGAAGAACCAAAGAAAAATGGCTTACTTCTGCAGAACACGGAAAAATTGGAACACACAGGAGCAAGAGAAGGGAGCGGGATATTAAAGGTGGGTGGCGGTGAGGGGGGAGAGGGAGAGGAGGTGGGTGGGTGGAGGGAGATGCAGCTGTGCACAACACGAAAGAGGTGCACGAAAGTTTTGGATGTAAACTTTTCACACCCAGCTACACTTATTTATTGAAGAGGAAAAGGGGGAAAAGGAAATGAAACGATGGCGTTTCCGTATTCTTTGGAACTATCTAGTGTCTAATGAACTCAATTTTGAAAAGGGAGAGAAAATAGAAAAAATAAATAAAATGGAACCACCTAGTGGACTTAATGACACAATGGAACACTATTCAACAAAATTTAATTAATACAATACATAAATGTATTTTTTAACTTGATCAATAATTGAGTTAACATGACACATATGTTTTACATGTTAAATCATAAGAGATTCGTCATGTAAGACATGTGTTATAGATTAAATATCTACTTGCAAACACCTAAAAACATAAATGCTAATAAATGTTAAGTTAAAGAGCATATTATGATACAATTTATTTATATATCGAGATAAGGGTAACTTATATTATGATACAATTTATTCAAATTCTTCTGTCTAAAATACAACTACCGCACTGCAATCCTAAACTAGAAGTCAATTATATTCAGCACATTAAACATGCAACGACAACAAAACCCAATGTAATCCCAAAAGTGAAGTTTTGGGAGGGTGCCGTATATGCAACCTTACTCCTACCTTGAGAAGGTAGAGAAGGCCATTTTAATAGACCCTCAGCTCAAAACATATGAAATTAACGTCAATTAGCAACAAGAAGGAACAACACATGGTTCATTCCTAATCATACAAAAAAGACATTTATTTTGTCTAAAATAAAACTACCACACTGCAATCCTAAACTAGAAGTCCATTATACTCAGCACAATTAACATACAACAACAAGAAAACCCATTGTAATCCGACATGTGGGATCTGGGAAGGGTGTTGTGTGGGAGGAGTGGTGTGTGGGTAGACCTTAACCCTACCTTGAGAACGTATTCCGATAGACCCTCAGCTCAAAACAGATGGAAAAAATGTCATTAGCAACAAGCAAGAACAAAAATAGACACCTCAGCCCCAAACACACAAAAAAGACAATCATTCTATCTAAAACACAACTACCCCACCTCAATACCAAACTGGTTTCGAGTCCACTACGATCCGACTAAGACCTGACCTGCTGCGTAGCTAAACCTCGTTCTATTGGTTTGATAGTAGTTACCAAGACAATATCTTTATATTCATCAAACAAACCTCTATATGCTAATGCAATAAAAATCCTTAACTTAATACAACAACAAAAAAAGCACACCCATCACTTACTAACAATAAAGTCCTAAAATGTTTACTTCAATAAAAATCCAAACTTTATACCAAAAAAGCAAAAATAAACATACCCATCAAATGCTTAAGAGCAATAAAGTCCAAAAACAAACATTTAACATAAAAAAAGATTACCAATTCCAGAGGAGATTCAGCACATAGTTGACCTGCAGAACTGAACGATGACAATTAAACTGAACAACTCCTGAACAGAAAAAAGGAATACCTTTACCATTCTACAATCTCTAAACTTCTCAAAAAACAAAACATGGTTAAAAGTAAAACCCTAACCCTAGAAAGAGAAAAATGGCGGACTTTTTGCAAAACACAAAAAAATTGGAATACGCAAGAGCAAGAGAGAGGAGGTGGGTATTAAGGGGTGCGGGGTAGGGGGTAGAGGAGGCGGGTGGGTGGGTGGTGGTAAATGCAGCAGTGCACAACACGAAAGAGGTGCACGAAAGTTTTGTATGTACCTTTCCACACAGCGACACTTCTTATATATGTTGAAGAAGAAAAGGGGAAAAAGGAAATGAAACGACACCGTTCCCGGGTCCTTTTAGAACCATCTAGTTCCTATTGAATAATGTTTTTTGAAAAAAAAAACATAAAATAAATAAGATGATATGTGAACGTATCTTTTAATTTGGTCAGAATTAATATTTACGTTTTTTAATTTTGAACAAAAAGATATTTGAATTGCAAAAAAACTTAAATAAGTAAACAAATTTATTCTATTTGAGAAAGATGTATGTATACTTATTTATTTAATTTTAGTAATAATTTAAGTGTTGATTTACATATACTCAAAATTGGAAATATACTGATTAAGATCAAGTTAAAAAACATGTTAGGTATTCAGTTGAATTTTATTTGCATTCAAATTTTATGGGATTTAGATTTTTTTAAAAAAAAAAAATCATTGTTAAGCATTTTTTTCTTTGAAATTCATTTTCAATATAAGTATTTATCTTAGAAAAATTTGTAAATTTGTTAATATGGATAAAAAATATATAGATTGTGATGATAAAATAATTAATTTTGCTAATGTCAATTAATTAAACATGATTAAAATAATGAAAAAAATAGATATATTTATAGGTGTTTTTTTTGTTAAACATTGATCCTCCTAATGATTTAAATTCACACATTATATTTATTTTGTATTATGTGTAATAATTGTGGAAGATATAAAATTTATCGAAAATAAATTATTTCTTCATATTTATTTTAATGAATCACTATCTAATTTATGATTTCATATTTTTATAAATTAAATAAACTAATAACATGATTTCAGACTTTTTATAATATGAACTGCTCGAATATTCAACGAATAAGGTCATGATCTTATCTAACATATTAAAGAGTTAAATCCAATATTATTTATATTTTCTTGTATGATGTGTCTTATCTTATCACTCATCGAAATAATAATGAAATCTATTCATCGTAAATGATAACTAGTAAAAATAATTATCGATTATGATGATTATAATAGGTTGATAATAAAATTGACCATATTAAGACTTTTTTATAAAATTTAATATATATTTAAAAAATGTTTTATAAAACGACGACTCAGCTAAAATTCTCTTTTTCCGTGCCACAGCAGAGGAAAGCGCGGTGAACGACAGCTCCATTTCGAGATCTACCTATTCGAATTCTCCGATCGCCGGTAAGCCGTCGTCGTCTCTTACCGTACGAACTTTTTTTTCTATCAAAGGAACTAGTTTGACATTCATCTGCATGAAGATCGATCTGCCTTATAGTTCGTAATTTGCTGATTTCTAGATGTTGTTCCGATGCTCTTAGAAAAAATTGTTGTCTCAGTAATTCATCCTCTAACTTTGAAAAAAAATAAAATGAAATGGATCAAAGTCAAACGTGTATTGGTGGACACATTTAGCTTGTAACTGTAGTTGACAAGTATACTGTGGATTTGATGCACCTTGAGCTGGCCTGGATACAAACAAGTAAACTAAAATAAAGCATACATGCGGATGTAAGCAATGGAAGTGTTGAATGTGCTTTGATTTAGCAAATAGAGTTTGAGCTATGTGATTTCCAAGTATGAAGTTAGTTAGAGGTTGATTTGGAATTTGATTGTTTAGGAATAAGGTTACTAGTACGTGTTTTCCGATTATTTTTTAATTATAAGCTTGTGGTTTTTGTATGGATTTTTTCGTGCTTTGCTTTCATGTATCTGGATTTGATCATCTTGCTGTAGTTATTATACTTTTAACCAATAGCTGAAGTGTCTTGTGTTGTGATAATGGGCGGGCATGCACATTGCTTGAGCAAGAAATATGTACATATTCGCGTGTGAGAACTTTTGAAAGTATTTCTTTATTAAATCTACATCAATGATCATAATGGGTTAGTGAGCATTGTGGCATACAGCTTTCCTGTCACAAAATCGTGGATCTGCCTCTACTTCTTGCTTATTTGACTATGTTTAACAATTTTAGAAATAGTTGCAGAATGTTTACACGGTCGATACTGTATGTACTGTGTGGTTACTGAAGGCTGAAATTTAAGATTGTTATTTTCTGGCTAAATACTGTTATTGGTTTTGAGGAATATCATTTCCTAAATAGTGCTTGATAGTTTCTGTGGCGATTGAAAAGGATACGAGAACATAATCGGGTCATCTGAATTTCTATGAGAGGTGTTGTATCTTTTTTTTTGCACTAGAAATGAACTATTACTGTTCGATCTCATGTACTCGGGGGATTTCATATATAATGGTATTTATCATTATAGAGTTGTCAAGAGAACTGATGCAGCCTTTTGCGGTGAGGTTAATGGAATAATTCACTTATTGTGTTTAAAGTTGTACTTGTTACAATGTCTATTGCAAATTGAAATTGTGGAAAATGAGTGTTGGTGGTATCATTAGCAACAAAGTGAAATAAGTCAATAACTGTTGAGGAATAACTAACAAGGACAGGGAGAAGGCTTTCTGGCCTGGGTTGTACATGTTAGCTTGTAAGTATCAGAGAGAACAAGTTTTATATTAACATTACCAATTTTTTAAAAGAAAAGTATCATAGAGAACAAGGTGAAAAGACGCAGAGTATTATAAGAACCACACTTAGAATTCTTTGGAATAACTCAACAAAGGCTGCGGATAAAGCATCATAAGTTCTGGACAAGTCATGGAGTCAATTCATAATGCTTTATAGTTGAATAGAACATAATCTATTAAAATCTTGTTTTTTTCTTACTAGCAGTATTTGACTTCATAGACATATGGCATGAATACAGTATGAAATAGATAATTAAAGATCCAATCTGCATAAATGTTCTGCAAGATACAAAGTACTTCAGAGCTACATGCAACAAAAGATTTTTCCTTCTCTTTCCGCAAGATGCTATTTGTTTTTTTTTTTTTTTAAATCAATTGTATTACCATAGTCAAAGTGACCGGAATTAGTGAAAGTTTTATATTGATTCTCTGATCTTTATAAATGATCTCGTCCATTTTTCAGTTACACAGAGATGGGGCTGTCTTTCACCAAACTTTTTAGTCGCCTCTTTGCTAAGAAAGAAATGCGTATTCTTATGGTTGGTCTCGATGCTGCTGGTAAAACCACAATTCTCTACAAGCTCAAGTTGGGGGAAATTGTTACCACTATACCTACAATTGGTACGTTTCTTGTGAATCCAATTCTTATTCTTCTCAATTCTCATATGTTGCACCTTACAGTCTAATAATTTCTTACTAATTGAGGGATATACTACCGGAAGTAAATTATGTTGATATATCTAGCCAAAAAGCAATATGCAAGATGGCTGATATTTCTTGATTGGTGAAAATGCCTCGAAATCTTGCAAAATCCTTTCAAATCATTTGCATCCACTCATGTGTTGATAAGATAACAGTGTAATGTTTGAGATTCATGACTTTTATTTCTGGGGATCAAATAACTTTTAATGGCTGCAATTTTTGCCTTTGGCTTTGTGTCTTCATCAAGTGCTTGTCATGTGTGTCGTGTACTTGTGGAGAAGATCCTTCTCTTATCATTCGTGTTGTCAATTTTTTCTATGCAGCTGGTTTTTTCAACTATCTAATCTTTCTATTGGCAGGCTTCAACGTGGAAACAGTTGAATACAAGAACATCAGCTTTACCGTGTGGGATGTTGGGGGTCAGGACAAGGTAAGAAGTTCTTATGTCCTATAACTCATATATTCATTTGAAACCTTGTAATTCTCTGGGTTTATTTCTAGTTACTGGGGGTTCTTCGATTAGCCTGTTTTTGTAGTGTATAATTTTCTCATGATTTATGCTTCAACAACCAGATAAATGTCATTTTGGCCTAAATAATTTCACTCTCTTTCTACTTGTGTGTAAAAGATATGAGAGCTCATTTGATGTTCAAAATGGTTACCTTGCAATTATATTTTGCATGCTCTGAGAGCTACAATTCTTGGTTGGTGAAGAGAGCTGAAAGAGAGACACCACCATTGGAACAATCTTGAACCAAACCAAATATATCTACTTTGAAAAATTGTAGTTATTAAGTTTTCTGGAACTGTTCTAGCCACAGATACTTGTAAGCAAGTGTTTGTTTTCAAATGGGTATAATATATTGGGGCAAAAAACTAGCTTGTGGTTGAGCTGTTTTTGAATTTGATTCATACTCGAGCTTGATTTTGCATAAGGCTTATATGCAATTGGAGCCACGCTCAAGTGCAGAGCATATATTATGATTGTATACAACCTGCAGTCAATGGAGGTTCAGATCCATGATCTTCGAGAACTTTTATCTTAAGTGCCCCCAGTCTAGTGAGGTATTGAGTTGCAAATGTTTGCTAGCTGATTATCTCTTGGAGACAGAGGTGGTGTCTGTTATGTACTGGTGCCTAGGTGGACATTTGTATCTAGTGGAGCAGACTAGTTAATTACTGGAGAAAACTATCTGAATGTGGTGTCGTTCTTGGAGTCCCTTTGGTGTTTTACACATAAGAGGAGGCTACTTTTAGGCACATGGTTTCCTAGGTTAATCGTGGTTAAGTCTCCAAAATATGATCGGTACATGGCCAGCATTGCATTCCGAATGGAGACATGGACCTTCTTTGGTTATCTTGCTGCTAACATTGGCTATTCTTCAGTTCAATTGTTCTTTCTGTTCGAGAGGAACAAAGTTAAAGTTTATATAGTATTTTGATTCTTGGAAACTTGAGAAGTAATACAGATCTGCTTACTTCTTTGTGATCTGTTTGCAGATTCGACCTCTATGGAGGCATTATTTCCAAAACACTCAAGGCCTCATCTTTGTGGTTGACAGCAATGACAGAGATCGTGTTGTTGAGGCAAGGGACGAGCTTCATAGGATGTTGAATGAGGTAATCATTGACATTTAGAAAGTGAAGTTAGAGCAATCTTTTATAATAGATCATAGATGTCTCAAAACCTCATTTCATTTTTCTGCAGGATGAACTAAGAGAGGCTGTGCTGCTTGTTTTTGCAAACAAACAAGATCTTCCAAACGCAATGAATGCAGCTGAAATCACCGATAAACTTGGACTTCATTCTCTTCGACAGAGGCACTGGTAATTTACACTGATACCACCATCATTTGTTCAGTCTGGTTCTGACTAGCTAAGAGCGCCTATTATCTAATGCCTTCCTCTTTCGATCTCTCAGGTATATCCAGAGTACATGTGCCACTTCTGGAGAAGGGTTATACGAGGGACTTGATTGGCTATCGAACAATATTTCAAACCAGGTATGTGTTTATTAACAATCAAACCCCTTCCCTTTCCCTTCCCTTTCCCTTTCCGATATCATGTCAGCCTCTCTTCTCATTTCTAATTTGTTCTATCTGGTTCAATTTCAGGCTTAGAGCATCAATTAGATTCTGCCCTCGCTTGTCGCTCACTTACCTATATCTGGAGTATAGACGTTAAACACCGTTTGGTTATTTTGAATAGAAAGAAGATCAATTTCTGAAAAATATCCTGCATTTCTTTCCCTTTTCATGCTTGTGGTTGTTGGTTAGTTGCTACGTTGCTTGCAATGTAAAACATTAATATTGTTTTTCGTATCGTAGCCGGAGCTACTTTAACCCTTTTAATTGTGTCTTCCCAGTCTCCAACACACTTCATCTTCACCCTATCTTAAACTGATGATATAAAGAAGCATTGAATGGACGTTTCATTTGGATATGGTTACCGGCATCTAATCATTAATTACTACAAATTTTGAACATATTTTTCTATAGAAGTAATGGAACATATATAGAATGTACAAATAAACTTAATGAATTCATTTTCCAAGTTAATAAAATGACAAAGCAACAAACTCGTTAAATTTATTACAGTTTGATCACAAAGTGGAACTAAAAAGATCCTCTTTTAAGATCAAACAGTTATCATCGAATAAAGTATGATACAGAATCAGATATGTAAAAAAGCAATGCAAATAAAATAAATAACTGGTGTCTTGATCTACAACACTATGAATATATCATTTTGTGTGATCAGAGACTTCTTTAGTAGTAGTAGAACTAGTGTTCTTTCTAAAAGGAGAGTATCCTTTCTGCAACAATTTTTCGACTTCCTCAAATTGCATCCCTTTGGTTTCAGGAACGAGGAAGAAGATGGCTATGAGTCCAAGAAATGAGAACCCCGCGAATAAGAGGAAGGTTCCAGAGGACCCAAGATGTTCAGTTAACGTCAAGAATGTTAGACTAACGATTAGATTTGAAGTCCAGTTTGAAACTGCTGCAAGGCCTCCACCAACTCCTCTGAATCTCAAAGGGTAAATCTCAGAGTTGACAATCCAAGGAACTGTTCCCATACCTGGTGAGTATACTATGATGTATAGCCCAAGGAAAACAACTGCTAAGAACCCAAACTTGCTTGGACAACCTTTTGTGTACCAAACGCGGTTCTCTGCTTTGCAAGCTCCTGCTAATGCATCTGTTTTTGCTATACATGCTCCTGGAGCATACTGCACAGTGAAAACACAGAATCAAAATCATTGAGATGTAGACGATGAGACAGAGCTAGACGAGCACCTGATACATCTAAAACTGCTATACTAAGAAGGCGTGATGCCTATATTGCTAAAGACTCTGTGTCAGATAACTCAGATCCTCCAAAATTGCATAGCTTTTGGAGGATTCGACACATACACACTAGATGGTAGTTTTCTTGAAGAGTCCGAGTAACATAGGATAGTATGACAATAGAGAGAGTTATACACTCACTTTAGACTCTAGTTATATGAATCTTTTGTAATGATCTAAACATTTATCAAGATAATATTCAAGTTTCAAAAGTTACTCTTTCTTTCTTAAACTCTGTGTCCAATCATCACATGAACTGGGACGGAGAAAGTACATTTGAAACGAGTTATAGAGTTTGTTAGTGAGTTACCAGATTGGTGTTTGAACAAAATCCACACTCAGCTTCTTTAGCCAAACACTTCATGCAATTCCAAGAGGCTGGATTTGGGGCATTGGCATAGGCTGTACAAGTATTGTTGCCAAAATGAGCAGTTTCAGTACCGCTGATAGCTGGTGCATGAGCAGATGCTTGGAAGAAGACGACTGACAAGACAATGAGGCACGAAATGATTCCAATCATAGAGATGATCATGAGTCTCCTCCTACCATATCTATCGACAAATAACATACTGACTATGGATCCAATCGCGTTAAGACCAGAGGTGATAAGTGATAATGCCACAGCAGTCTTATTAGATGCAATTCCAGCAAATTGCATGATAGTTGGACTGTAGTACATAACAGTGTTGATACCCACAAATTGTTGAGCCACTTGAACACAGATACCAGCATACAGTGCTCTTCTACATGTTGTGTTTCCGAATGCTTTCTTGATTTGAGTAAACGTGCTACTTCCAATGGATCCTTCGATTTCCTTTTCTTCTTCAACCGACTTCTTCATTGCCATCATCTCGTTCTCTACTTCCTCAGCTGGATAAATTTTAGATATGATATCCCTCGACTCATCCACTTTACCCTAATATGCACGAATCAAACATCATTAGTACATTAGTTTTTGCCAACATTTCCTTACAATTGGTCGTTGATCGAGTACCTTTCTGTAAAGCCATCTTGGAGACTCAGGGAGGGCAAGCATGAGTAAGAATTGAATAATTGCTGGAAGTCCAGCAACACCAAGCATCCAACGCCACGTTCCTTTCACCTGAGACAAGCCGAATATGAGTTACTATATATGGTTCCACAGATCCACGATGGCATTTAACACGTCTAGTCTCATACAAAAACAAGGAAAAAGATTCGTAGTAGTTACATCAGTGAAGGCAAGATTGATAGATACGAAAGAAATTGTCCTCCAGTAATGAGTAAACCGTTCATGCTAACAAGAGCACCTCTGATCTTATGAGGAGAAGCTTCTGATATATAAAGCGGAGCTGTCATTGATGCCATTCCAACTCCAAAACCAACGAATATCCTTCCAACGATGATCAGCCAAGGAGCTGGTGCAAGAGCCATAACGAGTGCACCAACAAAGAAGAGAACATCAGCTATGAGAATAGAAAGTCTCCTTCCGAACTTATCATTAAGCCAACCACCAGTAGCAGCACCGAAAATTGCACCAGCAACAGCCATACTAACAATAGTTTCTTGTAGCCACGTCTTCCTATCAACTTCGTTGAAATCTTCCCTTATGTAGAGAAGCGCCCCAGAAATAACTCCGGTATCGTAACCAAATAAAAATCCTCCAATGCCAGCTGAGAAAGCTAGCTTCATAATATAAGGAGTTCTCCATACTGACCTCCAACACTCTGTAAACTCTGTTTTATCTGCTTTGCTTATTCCTCCCTCTACCATTTTGTTTGCATTCACACTTCTTGATTACTTCAACTAAAACATTACAACAACAACAACGACAATCAGAGGCGGATCCAGAATTCAAAATTTGACGTACAAAATTACAACGACCACAATCAGAGGCGGATTCAGAATGACTTTAGTATGATGTTTTCAACACTAAATCCATTGCACATTTTCAATTATAGGCTATGTTGCTCGGACTCTCCAACAATGTTGTTGCATCCGTGTCAGATCATGAACAACTATTTCAGAGGACCCGAACACCCAAAGGGTCCAAGCAACACAAATTATAGTATTTGGAGGATCCAAGACGCACCCGTCACATAGGCATTACGTTCCGTATAAAAATACTAGGTTCAATCAAACATCCTTCAACAAAAAGTTATACCATATTTATCAAAAAGTCATATATATATATATTCGAAACTCAAAATCACTGATTTATTAAATCTTGAACTACCTTAACAGAATTCTTGATTTCACCCCTCAACATTACATCACTATTTACAATAACAATGCCTCAATCCCATCAGGTAAGTTGGACTTAGCTATATGACTCGTTCAAAATTAACATCCAATTCGATCAAACCAAACAATTTTTACACGAACCATACATAAATATATATAACCACTAAAAAAAATTCAACAAATATTAATATCTGAAACTATAATCAATACGTAAAATTTGAATCTATCAAATTTAAATCTTGAATCAGCCTTTATTAATCCAATATTATGTTATCACATATATATTATACACATTACATGAAAAATTGAAACAATATATAACCTTTTATGATAATTATAGACTTAAAACAATTCTTCACACAATTTGAACATACAAAGGTTTAAGATAAACATAATTACAAAGAAAAGATCATGAAATTCATAAGAACTTTGCTAATAACAATTTTTTAAACGATAAATATTACCTTAAATTTGAATAATGAGATTGAGAAATGAAGGTAGAAGGGAGAAATATAAAGCTATTTAATCTTATACCGTTGTTTATATTTCCATTTTAAATAAATTATTATCATTAATTTTATTTTTTAAGTAAATATAACCACTTGTTTCCTTATTTTACTCACGGATATATCTGGAAATATAAGATTCTCCTTTAATTTCGATAGGTTATAAACAGATTATAATGTAGAGATATATGTGGAATAATAATTCCTAATTATTGTGATCTTATCTGATATTTTAAAGATATATAATTAAAATCAAGTGTTTATTTTAAACTGGATAAGAATTTATCTTAATTATATCAACATATATCTAATCCCTTTATAAAGCATAATTTTGGTATTAAATGAGTTTCAAAATTTAATTGACTTGGTCAATGAAGAATTTATATAACAGACTCCAAAAAAATTTTGAAACTAATGCGCGTAAAAATAGTTATTGCATTTAATTACCTTATTTAGAATATATCAGCGGGAAAAATAATATTGTAATATACTCTTTAGAAATGAGAAATTTTTGTAAACACTTTGCAAATAATTTTGAAAATGTTATAATGCATTAATAGATAATTTTGTGCTTAGAATCTTTAGCTGACTCTTACTGCTGATGTCGTATTGGTATCGACACGACATGGGAGTGGGTATAGGATCCAAGTCCAAATCGACGGAGAAGTCTGGACAATTTTACAATAAAAATGGTTTGAAATAAAAAATTACAATTAACTTTTGGCACCTTTGTTGATCAAATTAAATAAAGTTTATCACCTTTCTTGATCAAATTAAATGTAATTAGGAATAATACCTAGCTATAAACTAAAAAAAAAAAAAAACTTTGCAAATGATATAACACTATTGAAGCTATTGTTGCATGTGCAGAGTATATTTTGTGTAATATCGTTGTGTTTAATAAGATAGTTATCTCTATGTAAAAGATGTTATGAAAATACTATTAGAGATATGAAATGTAAGTATGTTGGGATATGTCTTGATTTATCATTTCAATGAGCTAAACATAAAACCAATCAAATTAGTTTCTTCATCCTCCCGTGGGTTTCAACAAGAATCCTTTACATTTGTGATTCTTAAACTAAATTACTTGATAAAACACTCCACAAATTAATAAGTATCGTGCAAAATAAATATGTTTTGGTTGTCTCACAATGATAAACATATTCGAATTGAAAGATAGACCATATCAAGTATGAATGCCTTGAGTACGCTAGCATCACATCTCCCTTCTGTTCCAACCACAAAGATAAAACAAACACATTGTCTGATTCACGAGATTGCTTAACGTCCTGCACATTTTGTAAAAGACAGCAATTAAGATGCAAATTATAAAAACAAGTAGTGTTCTGATCAACCATTGTTTTCCAGAGGCAAGACGCAAACTTTGAAAATGATATATTGTTCATTTAGTTGTCTAACATGAGACGAGGGCGCATGACACCAAATTGTAACCTACCTTTACTGTTAAAACAAGTTTGATAACAAAACATAAGCCACCACATGTTTCATCTGTGCTATGCAATGCATGCACAACAACAATTTTCTGTATAGTAGAAATCCAATAGCCCCAACTACCATACTCTGTCCAAACCCCTCAGTATACCATACTCTGCAGCTACTATACATTTCTGAAGCAATGAATTCTCACAGCCTTAATTTCCACAAAAATAGTCATCGGAGAAGGGTATTATATACTCTATTACTTGATGACAATCTATAGAAAACATCAACTTAATAGTAATACTGTGAACTGACCATCTCTCATTTTCTTATGAGCACAAAAGATGAGGTGTAGATCTACACAGGACGTTAAATCAAAGTTGGTATTAGGAAGGGAGTATATTGACAGTTCAATGAAAACACAAGCCCAAATTTGCTGCTGAACAACAAACATAATGTCAAAGCAATAGACATCAACTAAGCAATCTGACATATGCCACTTAACTTCTATATTGAATCAAATCAAAGCAATAGAAAAGAGGTACCTTTGACAAGTACACCACCAATCAAATATCCCCCGGATCCACTTCATTGATTGGAGGTCGATTAGCAACAATCGTGAGGCCCGGTATTGCTATTGCCCTTTGCCAATACTCGAGTGCTCCTGCTGCTTGTTGGGCTTCTTCTGCTTCAAGTCCTTCTGCTTGTGCGGCTTCTTCTGCTTCAGGTCCTTCTGCCTGTGCTTCTTCTGCTTCAGGTCCTTCTGCCTGTGCAGCTGGGGCGGCTTCTTCTGCTTCAGGTCCTTCTGCCTGTGCTTCTTCTGCTTCAAGTCCTTCTGCTTGGGCTTCTTCATATCCTTGTTCAAGAAGTGTACTTCCCCTCACATCCAACTTTTGGAGAGAAACAGGCAGACGTTCTGGTAATGACACAAGGCTTGGACATTTTTTTATTTTTAATATGGTGAGAGAAGGGAGCATGCCAAGAGAAGGTAAACTGGTTAGGTTCATACACTGTTTGACTATGAGAACGTGAAGTGAAGGCATACATCCAGGTACTAAGTTGCTCCATCTTCTCAGCCCAGTCATTGTTCGGAATTCAAGCAACTTCAATGACGGGAACCCAGGAAAGAAAGCAGTCTTCACTGTTACCACTGCAGGCATTAATTCAAGGCAAAGAGATTCGAGGAATTGGAGATGTCCAAGAGGTGGGAGCACGGAGCAGACATTACAGGCCTTCAAGTGGATATTTTTGAGATTGAGTCCTGAAAATCTTAGCCAGTTCTGAGGAAATTTCAAACTGTTATAGCCTGTAATTTTCAATTTAATCAAATTCTCATGAAATTGAATTAGATCAAGCACGATGTATGACTGAGTTATATTTGAAAGAATAACCCATTCCAACTCGAGCTCCTCAATCCATAACAATGTAGCTAAGTTGGCCTCTAATATCTCATCTGGGTGTCTTACATTCTCAAGTCTAAGCAGCTCAAGTGATCCTCTTAGACATCTCATTTTGTTTACCTCCACAATGGTATAACCTTCTTCTCGACAGACAACAAATGTAGACAGCCTTTGAACATTAACTCGTTCTGCAAAATGTAATGGCATGTTCAGTATCTTCCTACACCCATAAAATTCAAGATGCCTAAGGTTCCCCAACTCTGTCAAACTATTTGGCAGATACTCAAGTTCTTCGCACCCGTTCAACTTAAGAATCTCTAAATAAAAGAGTTTCCCAATCTCTCTAGGTAAATTTGTGAATAAATTACCAGAGAGATCTAGGTAACGGATGTGCTTCAAAGATGTAAGTACTCTTGGCACCACTGTAATGCGCCCCTCGCTCAAATCTAAAACTCTTAGGACCTCAAACTTATCGAGGAGATAAGACACGCTTTGGCCAACATCTGCAGCGTCATTCCTACGTATCAAAAGGAAGGTCCGCAATCTATAACACTCGGGGAATTTCTCCGCAAACTCATCCGACATCAACCTAGTGCAACAAAATGACAAATGCCTAATGTTTTGGAGTGAAGAATCAAAGGTTACACTATCATCCGACATCTGCAAATTTATATCTGAAGATATAAACTTAATCATGCGATAAAAGAAAGCATGCATTCTGTATACGTTCTTCTTCTTCTTTATTGGATAAGAATAAAAGAAGGACCTCCCTACTAGATCCTTAAAGTATTGCTTACCAATACATGCCACATTTCTTTCACCCATAGGCTCAATCAACCCTTCAGCCAACCACAACAACACCAACTTTTTCTCTTCGAAGTTATAATTAGCAGGAAAGAGACTACAATAGGTAAAACATTTTCTCAATTGTTTAGGCAGATCGTAATAACTTAGTGCTATAGATGAAAAGATACGATCTCTGCACGAAGTTAACTCCCACAAATCGCTTTTCAAAAAACTATCCCAATGCTTGTAATGGATGCATTTTAGTGTACTCCCAAATTCCTTTGCTGCTAATGGCAGTCCTTCACATTTTTTAGCTATTTCTATCCCTATTGCATCCTCTACGCCGATATTGTTGTCTACATTTGCCATTCGTCTTATTAAGCTCCAGCAGTCCCTATCATGTAAAAATGGTAGGAGATATGGATCTGAACCAACCATATCTGATACTAGTCTGCTCCGTGTAGTAATTATAACTCTATTAGCTTGCGCAGCAAATCTTAATGGTGTCGAGAAGACTTCCCAATCACTATAGTTTTCAATCCATAGATCATCTAAAATGAGCAAGAACCTTTGAACACTAAGCAATTGTTTAAGCCTCATTTGAAGTGATTGTAAATCCATCAGAGTGCAACTTTGTTGGGTGGTCGATTCAATAATCGATCTTGTCACCCTTGTAACATCAAAATCCCGAGAAATTGAGACCCATATCCTCCTCCCAAAGCACCTTATGACTTCATCATCATTATATACCAGCTGGGCAACTGTTGTTTTGCCTAATCCTCCCATACCAATAATGGAAATTGAGGATAGGCTGCGGTCAGCAGCAGGTACTAACTTTGCCACAATATGTGCCTTTTCAATGTTTCTTCCAACAACTAAGGATTCATCCACGAGTGAAGTGCTACCGGAGTATGTCACTACTTTTGTGGTCTTCCCAGATTTGAGTGCTTCAAATTTTAAAAGAGTGTCCATTTCTCCAGCTAGAGCCTCTAACATCTCCCTCAACTTAACAATATCATGAGGCATATCTAGTTTGCCAGATGACAAGACTTCACTGCGTAAAGAAGGTTGTTTTGTAAATGTTGTCGGTCCCAGAGATGAAGAAGTGTCTGTTGCAAGTTTAGACTTTGTATTATCATCTAGTAGAGTCGACGCCTTCTCTAGGAGATCACTAGAAACATAAGAAAATTTGTTGAGATCTTCAAGCCAGAGTTCCCATGCCTTTTTACTGTTCTCGCTAGAGAAACAATGGTCAGCCTCCACACGCTCAATCATACCTGTGATTCTTGCAACAGCTCTTTCTAGCTTTCTTAATTCATTATCAGCCTCCCAGATTTTTCCAATTTCTGCTACAGTAAAGTTGGTTAGCTTTTTAAAGAAAATATACGCGGTAGCAGAGAGAAAGCCTGCACGTAGCTCCTCCTTCACGCCCATCTCTCACGCACAATGTGCACCTTCTAAATGAAAGAAAATAAATAAATTAGTTACTACTATTTGCAATAGAAACCTAAAAGACAAGGGATATACAAAAATAAAAATAGGACAAATATGCAGCTATTAAGGTAAAGGAAGGAAAACATTGCACCTCGTAAAATTAAAATACAAGAATGCAGATCAAATCACTTCACTATATAGTGTTACTGGTCTTCTTCATCGGCATTCGAAGTGCACAAACAAGCAAGCTTATTCATCCCAACTTACTTATGGCCAAGATACAATCGTGCAGATTATATTTTTACGAGACTTATTCGAGATTGTTTTCATTATTCATTAGTTTCAAACATTGGTAAAGATTTCTGGTTATCAGAAAAAGAACTTTTTCATATTAACACAGTGTAAGGACATACAGATGAGTCTGCATCAACAACACCAACTTACGTTGTACCATCGTCATGAGAACTAAGCACCTATATGTTACCATTATTACCAATAAAAGGCCAACAAAAAGTAAGATAAGTTTGTATTTTCCATGTTAGGTCTTAAGAGATGCAAAAAAGTGAAATGAATGCGTAAAAGCTAAAGATTTTCAAGAATTTAGAGCTATAATCTACACTGGTACACAAACACTTGTATAAGCAATAATATGAAATACCACGAGGAAAGAAAAAGATAAAACCGATTGTATTCACCACATTCGAACTTAAGAGAGGCAAAAAGGTGAACTCAATAGGTAAAAGATAAAGATTTTCAAGAAAATAATTGTTCTACACATACAAGTAGACCTGCTTAGGTTGTTAGCCATTGAGAAGAGAAAAACTCCTATACCTGGACCGTATACCAGTCACAACGCCGCCAGACTACATTTGAAGAACCTAGAGCTACTTTCAGATTTTAGTGACTTCAACAACATTAACAACAAAAAACTCAACTCAAACTAGCTTGTGTGTAGTTTGTATTAAAATCACACAACTCTAGTACTTCCAATAACATTTTGTGATAGCACAACTAACTTAAAGCTGAAAAATGAAACTTGTGTTTAGATTTCTTCTCTCAATACAAAAGCATAGGGAAGAGTAGCACCGTTTTCACCCTAACCATTTCTTGATTTGTTTGTCTCATACAAATATTGCTACAACTAATTATTTTACAAATCTGTATCCTTGCCATTTACTTTTTCACAATCATAATTTGTCTTAGATACAATAAATTCAATTTTTTTAACACTAATGTTAAAATAGGTCACTCTACAACAACAACAACAAAAAAAAAAGAAAGTATACCAACAAAGGTCTTCAAACTCATTCACAAATACAATGTATGAGCTGAACTATCGAAGTAATGAAATGCATATACATACCCCCTACCAGACGGACGTTGGTGACAGCTCTTCTTTTCAGCTGGAAATTTTTTGTCTGAATTGTTCTCTCTGTGTGTGGATTTATTAATTAATTAAAATTTATCGTATATAAATGATACTCACATTTATATAAGTAGTATATTTCATATATTAATACTAACATTATTTATTTATTTTTCATCTAAAAATATAAAACGTAGAAAAAATTACATAAATTAATATATTTTAATAAATAGTTACTTATTTTAATAATACTTTTTATTCATTACCATTTATAATAATACTATGTTAAATCTTCAATATATAAAGTAATTAGTTTATAAAAAAATATAATATTTTATTTTATACAAAAAGAAAAAGTCAAAAGTCATAAGAAATCAACATTGACTATACAATATAGCTTGCCAAAAATCATAAAAGGCATACAATAACTATACAATATAGCTTATCAAAAGTATAAAACGACTATACACTATATCTTACCTATAAGTATACACTTAATTATTTTTTATTTACATAACAAATAGCAAAAGTCATACACATGCTATACTAAGCAGATATTATGATGCACTCAGCAAATATAGAGATGTTTTTATTTACATAGTAAAATAGACAAAAATTCATAGAACGTATATACTTATTATACATTATGATACACTTAAAAAACTGAATATGGCTTAATTATACATAAATTAGATGTGAAATTCTCTCGATATTTTGAATAGCAAGCGGAGGAGGGGGGGGGGGGGGAGAGATTATGAGGAGAAAGGATGCATCTGACCATTTTTCTAATAAATAATACGACCAAACAACCATTTGTCGATGACATTCAACGTATTATCCTTTTTATGGGCTAGTTTTTAATATATACAATAAAATAACTAGTTTATAAGAAATATAGTCATATTTTTGTGAAAAAATTCACATATAACCTCTTAAAAATAATTAATTACTCTTTATAGCTATAGTTTGATAATTATAATTTGTAGCTACATGTTACATGGAGGAGACAGGCGAGAGAGGGGGAAAAGAGTGGGAGAAAGGTGAATTGTATATGTATATTGATTAGATAATTGTATATTATACATATATATTTGTATATATGGAAAGAGAGATTGGAAGAGGGAGGAAAGAGGCGAGCGAGACTAGGAGAGGGTATAGAGAGACGCGAGAGAGAGGTGAACTGTATATGTATATAATTTTATATTATACATATGCATTGTATATATGGCAAGCGAGATTGAGGAAAGAGGCGATTGAGAGAGGGCAAAGTAGGGGAGAGAGGTGAATTGTATATGTATATAGGTTAAATAATTGAAAATTATACGTATGTATTTGTATATCTTGGTGAATTGTACATATACAAACGCAACTAATTATACAAACTCGAAGTTAGCTCACGTAATTAATGTATAGTGTTAGTCCCAAGTGATAATTATTGCAAACTATAGCTATGATAAATAATTAAATAATATAAGTTTACTTAGCCGAGTAATTTTCTCTATTTTATTTACATACAAAATAATTAGTCAAAAGTCACACGAAGTATGCTATACAATATAGCTCTCCAAAAGTCATAGAAAGTATACATTGGCCATACAATATATCTTACTTATAAATGAGCTATTTATTGATTATACATGATAGATACATTCAAAACGTTTAACTTAGTTTAACTAAACATGAAATATAGACTAGTTATTTATTCTCGATCACCTCTAAAATATCCTAAATCTAGATATGACATCCTCTTGATGTTTCAAGTCTTCTGATATATAATTCACTTGAGAGTATTCATGTTTTTGGTATGTCGATTTTAAAAATAGGACGAAGAAGAATGACAAAGACAAATAAGATGATTCAATCAAAATCACCCTAAATTTTACATATGAAATCCTTTCAATGTTACAAGTCTTTTGATATATAATTTGCTCGAACCAATTCATATATTTATACGTTAAATTTTAAAGGAAGGAGAGGAGGAAGAACCAATTTCAATAATGGAAAAATCACCTAAAATTGATACATTTTAATAAATAATTACTGATTTTAGCAATACTTTTTATTTATTACAATTTATAATAATACTATGTTAAATCTGCAATATGTATTAAAAGTGAATTATGTATGAAATATATATGAATTATAATTGTTTTTTAAAATATATTATGTTTGTTTGGTAAAAATTTGACACATTGTATTATAAGTGAATTAAAATGTGTGATAAATCAATAATTTATCATTAAAATTTATATTATTATGTGAATAACTTTATAATATTGAATTAA
The DNA here is from genome assembly GCA_027704805.1 of Solanum corneliomulleri. Lineage (NCBI taxonomy): Eukaryota > Viridiplantae > Streptophyta > Magnoliopsida > Solanales > Solanaceae > Solanum > Solanum corneliomulleri. Next base: position 66,842,157 of record JAKWIY010003063.1, on the reverse strand, counting down.
ACTTGTATTATAAATGAATTAAAAATGATCAAGTGAAAAAGAAATATTATTGCTATAAATGATAAATATTTTGTTATTATAATACATTTATGTAAGTTTCCGTTCAATAATTTTGAAAACTGGGCCAAATCTTTTTATAAAGCAAAGGGCCCAATGGTTACTTCGCATATATTATAGTAAGTTAATATATATATATATAATTTACTATCGGTTTATTATTGCACTTTCCACTGTTTTTCTTAGTGGTAATGCTAGAGTTGCTCAAACCTGTTTTAGCAATACTAGAAAACAAGCAACAATTCGCACAAAGTTTTTGCAATACTATAAAACAATCAAGAGAAGTTCATAATGACAAAGCAATAGACATTAACTTAGCAATCTGACATATAATATATATAGTATATAGTTTTGTCTCACCATTATTTGAGTTGTCTTGATCCATATTTAGGTTTTGGAGTCACATCATAACCGTCAATATAGATTGAAGGTATGTGTTTAATCTTAAACCAATCTTCACCTTGAGGTTTGAGGCAGCGTTTCGTTACTAGAGGGCAATTTGATATCTCAAAATGTTGTAGCTTTGATGGAAGTTTTCCCTTAGAAAGTGATTGAAGCTCACGACACATCAAAATTGACAAGGTGTTGAGAGTGGTAAAACTCGAAATCATAGGAATTTCAACAAGTTTAGGACAAGTGCTCGCGGTTAACTCAAGGAGACATGGAAAATCCCCATCCTCCACGCCTGTCCAACTTTCAAGTTTTGGCATTCCAACAATTGTTAGTTTTTCAAGCTTTGGAAATGCAGCTACTCCTCCTATTTGGCTCCCCCAATATCTGCAAAAATGATGATCGATACACCTTACCTCATGCATCTCATAAATTTTAAGATTCTTGAGTGATTGTAGACCTCCAAGAGATGGCAAATAGCTACAATTTGTGGATACGCGGAGAGTAATGCTCAAAATGTTGGGCAAACATGACATCCATGTAGGAAATCTAGAGCCGCAGTAGTAAGATACTGTCAACTCTTTGAGGCTCAAATGGGGCTCAAGACATTCCAATATATCCTCAACTAAGTCGAAATCATTAACTGTATTTTGTTCCCATGTCAAATCCAACTTAGTAAGACGTTTCTTGTACATCTCAACTTCTCTAGCCTCCTCGACACTTGATATCAAATCAAGCCTTGAAATCCAAAGTGACCCATTAAGATCATTGAGATGCTTCAACTCTCCCACACGATACCCTTCATCCTTGCCAACAATGAACCCTTTTAGTGTCTGAAGGCTGGTAAGATTGCCCATTCCAACTGGCATTGAAGTTAGTTGGCAAACAATGTCAAGATCCAAATGGCGCAAATTAATCAACTTGTTGGTGCATTTGGGCAATTCATAAAAATTACAACAACGCTGTAGCTTTAGTATTTGTAAATACCGAAGATTACCTATAGTTTCAGGAAGGCACAGTATACGTGTCCCAGAGACATCAAGATAACGCAGAGATAGAATATCACCAATAGATTCAGGTAATGAGAATATCCTAGTTCCACGCAAATCCAAAATTCTCAAGTGTGGCAGCTTGAAACCATAAGGTATATACTTGATGGAACTACCATTATGATTGAACAGTATCAGAGTGCGCAGCTGGCGCAGTTTTACCAGAGTTTTAAAGCAGTCTCCTTCTTTTTTTTGAGTGATTAAGAACAAATGTTGAACCTCATTCGTGATACTAGTCAATTTATCTTCCTGCACCCATGACGACCTCAATAATGAATCCGAGGACACAACTTTGTACATCATCCTTTCTCTGGCAATGTCAAATCCACATTGCACTATGAAATCCTTATTAACCATGTCCTTGAAATATTCATTCGCCACAACCTCTATTCTCCGTCCAAACTCAAAATCAAAAAATCCTTGTGCAACCCATAATTGGATACATTTATCCTTGTCAAACTCAAAATTAGGAGGCCAGTGAGAGCAAAAACAACGTAATCGTTCAGAAAGCTCCTCCAACTTTAAATGTTGGGATATAATTTTCTCTCCTTTATAAAATCCCAATGTTGTACTTGCCCTAATTGCTATGAAAAGTAGGTATACTCCTCGAAATATTCTGGTTATCTGCATAACAATATTCATATCAATTTTATTTTTTAAAAACAATCGATTTGTTTTCAAACATTCAAAAAACAGAAAACAATAACCTTCATTGTTTGCGGGTTTTGCATGAGAAGAGAAGAAGGTCTCGAACCATAACATAATCCATTGTTCCCTCCGGTGCTCGAACAATCATCCTGAATTTAAAAAAAAAATAAAAAAATTCCATATTGCACTTCCTCTGAAATTAAATGTGAGAAAAACAAGCAAAAGGGAGACTACAAAACAAAAACCTTTAGGGGTTTCGATTTGAAGTAATTGTCACAGCCATTTTTGAATGTTGAAGAATTATCTATTGAGCACCTCTTTACATGATGTGTCCCTGATTTAGGCATCGAACCATTTTCACTCGTTTCCATCTGCATTACATAGATAAAATCATTATATATTTTTTATATAATATTGAAAGAAACAAGTAATTGTCACTATATATTACCTTGATGGTTATTGGTAGCTTCATCTTGCCGTGAAAATCATCAAAATAATAATAATTACTTTTCATTCTCCTACATGATTCATGAATTTCTAGCTCAACTTATGCCTGCTTATTATAGTCGTAGTATTTTAATCAAACACTAAATCACATAGATTTTATTTTTTTTAATATATATATATATATATATATATATTAATATTGAAAGCTATTTTATGATTTTTATGATATTGAGTGAAACGGCAATTTTGACTTTTACTTTGTTTACGAGTTTGGGTTCTTTCTATACCATCCTTGAAATTTGAGAGTTCGGAATCAAAAGGGCAATAAAAGTTTCATAGGAGCAACTCAATTATTTATGGATTAAAATATTTGAATGATGAGATCGAGAAATGAAGGTAAAAGGGAGAAATATAAAGGTATTTAATTTCATACCATTGCTTATATTTCCATTTTGAATAAATTAATATCATTAATTTTATTGTTTTTATTTTTTAAGTAAATATAACCATTTATTTCCTTATTTTACTCAAGTTATATTGGAAATATAAGATTCTCCTTTAATTTTGATATATGTTATAAATAGATTATAATTTAGAGATTAATATGGAATAATAATAGCCTAATTATTATGATCTTATTTGATATTTTTAAGATATATTATTAAAATCAGGTATTTATTTTAAATTGGATAAGATTTAGGCTCAAGTTAATTAGTGGTCTAAAGTCAAAAATAAGTTGGGAACCTAAATTTTAGTTATTTTTTTATATTTAAGATTCAATTTATTTCCTTCTTTTTTGATAATTTTTTTTAATTCTTTTATGATCTTACACTATATATATATATATATATATATATATATATATAATATATATATATATATATATATATATATATATAAATTGAAATATATTTTAATAGATGATCTTAACATATTATGTAAAAGTAAAATTATAAAATTGATCCATAAAGAAGAAACCTTCTTTAATGTTTCCAAACAAATTAAAATATTCTTTATTCTTTTTATTATTAAAAAAAGTTTAAGATAATTTTATTATTACAAGTAGGCACTTAATTTTGGAGGCCTAAGATATGTGCCTCATTTTTAAAGGCATTGAGCCACTCATAATAATATATACTTATATCTACATGTATTAATCACTTTATAAAGCATAATTTTAGTATAAAATGAGTCCCAAAATTTAAATGACTTGGTCAATAAAAAATTTATATAACCGATTCCAATTTCTTTGAAATTAACGCCGCAAAAATAGTTTTCGCATTTAATCATTCAAAATAAATGAAGGAAAAAAAATATAATATCTTAGTACTTCTTAAAATATGAATCATAATAAAAACTGTTAACAAAAAAAAAATAACTTCTTATTTTTACTTTGTTTTTGAAATTGTAGTTATCCAAATCACTATCCTAAGTTTTTTTTTATAATTGAATAATTAATTTAAAATGTAAAAGATTAATAACTAATTTTATCCCTAGAAAATAGCTAACTGCATAACACACATTCAAATAACAAAAACAATTCTTAATTTCAATCACTCACTTTTTTTTAAAAAAAAAATCTATTAATTTCAAAATTATATTTATTCAATCACTTCAATATGATAACATTTTTTTGCTATTTATAAATTTAGAAGAAGAAGAAAGTAGGGAGAAAAGAGAAATTTTTTTATTTTCTTCAAGTATATTCAGAATTCATAAATCTTTCATAAATATTATTTACAAGGAAAGAAACCCTTTATTTATAGGGAAAATCTTATTCTACATAATTAGACTATAATACAAATTTACAAATTGTTTATAACATTATTTGTGTTGTTATTTTAAAACATTTTTTATATATATTTCATAGTCTCAACATTTGAATTGATAAGTAATAATATAAATATAATGGTGATTGTATGTTTGTGATTTAGATAGCAATTTTTTCTTTTTGTATTTTATAATTAGTAAGTAAATTTAATACTATGTCAATCTTCAAAAGATATGATTAATGGCCAACAAAAATATTTGATATTTTCAGCATGAAATTTTCAAAAACCGATAGTTGAGAAAAGTTTTTCATCATTTATAAAAACTTCGAATTATTCTAACCTTTCACCTATTCAATTTTCGTTCAGAACTCTTATATATTCTTTATTACATGCTAAAAATTTTGATAGAAAAGGAGTTTACGAACTTTTGAAAATTAGAATTTGAATAACATATAATACTTGTAATACTTTGAATGGTTTTGCATAAAACCATCGTTAAATAATAAAGATCATCAAATATTCTTTTATATCCTAATCGATTTCATATGATCGTAATATTCACATCCATATGCATCGATTACCATATCTAATTGACAAAAAAGTACGTCTATTTTTGAGTTGTTGCAGTAATGGGCTGCTAATTTGATTAATTATTCGGTTAAGATTGTGAAGTTGTGTTTCAGGTATATACTATGATATACAACACTATTGAAGCTATTGTTGCATGTGCAGAGTATATTTTGTGTAATATCGTTGTGTTTAATAAGATAGTTATCTCTATGTAAAAGATGTTATGAAAATACTATTAGAGATATGAAATGTAAGTATGTTGGGATATGTCTTGATTTATCATTTCAATGAGCTAAACATAAAACCAATCAAATTAGTTTCTTCATCCTCCCGTGGGTTTCAACAAGAATCCTTTACATTTGTGATTCTTAAACAAAATTACTTGATAAAATACTCCACAAATTAATAAGTATCGTGCAAAATAAATACGTTTTTGGTTGTCTCACAATGATAAACATATTCGAATTGAAAGATAGACCATATCAAGTATGAATGCCGCTAGCAACACATCTCCCTTCTGTTCCAACCACAAAGATAAAACAAACACATTCTCTGATTCACGAGATTGCTTAACGTCCTGCCATATTTTGTAAAAGACAGCAATTAAGATGCAAATTATAAAAACAAGTAGTGTTCTGATCAACCATTGTTTTCCAGAGGCAAGATGAAAACTTTGAAAATGATATATTGTTCATTTAGTTGTCTAACATGAGACGAGGCGCATGACACCAAATTGTAACCTACCTTTACTGTTAAAAAAACAAGTTTGATAACAAAACATAAGCCACCACATGTTTCATCTGTGCTATGCAATGCATGCACAACAACAATTTTCTGTATAGTAGAAATCCAATAGCCCCAACTACCATACTCTGTCCAAACCCCTCAGTATACCATACTCTGCAGCTACTATACATTTCTGAAGCAATGAATTCTCACAGCCTTAATTTCCACAAAAATAGTCATCGGAGAAGGGTATTATATACTCTATTATGATGACAATCTATAGAAAACATCAACTTAATAGTAATACTGTGAACTGACCATCTCTCATTTTCTTATGAGCACAAAAGATGAGGTGTAGATCTACACAGGACGTTAAATCAAAGTTGGTATTAGGAAGGGAGTATATTGACAGTTCAATGAAAACACAAGCCCAAATTTGCTGCTGAACAACAAACATAATGTCAAAGCAATAGACATCAACTAAGCAATCTGACATATGCCACTTAACTTCTATATTGAATCAAATCAAAGCAATAGAAAAGAGGTACCTTTGACAAGTACCACCACCAATCAAATATCCCCCGGATCCACTTCATTGATTGGAGGTCGATTAGCAACAATCGTGAGGCCCGGTATTGCTATTGCCCTTTGCCAATACTCGAGTGCTCCTGCTGCTTGTTGGGCTTCTTCTGCTTCAAGTCCTTCTGCGTGGGCGGCTTCTTCTGCTTCAGGTCCTTCTGCTTGTGCGGCTTCTTCTGCTTCAGGTCCTTCTACTAGTGCAGCTGGGGCGGCTTCTTCTGCTTCAGGTCCTTCTGCTAGCGCAACTGAGGCGGCTTCTTCTGCTTCAGGTCCTTCTGCCTGTGCAGCTGGGGCGGCTTCTTCTGCTTCAGGTTCTGCCTGTGCTTCTTCTGCTTCAAGTCCTTCTGCTTGGGCTTCTTCTACTTCAAGTCCTTCTTCATATCCTTGTTCAAGAAGTGTACTTCCCCTCACATCCAACTTTTGGAGAGAAACAGGCAGACGTTCTGGTAATGACACAAGGCTTGGACATTCTTTTATTTTTAATATGGTGAGAGAAGGGAGCATGCCAAGAGAAGGTAAACTGGTTAGGTTCATACATTGTTTGACTATGAGAACGTGAAGTGAAGGCATACATCCAGGTACTAATTGCTCCATCTTCTCAGCCCAGTCATTGTTCGGAATTCAAGCAACTTCAATGACGGAACCCAGGAAAGAAAGCAGTCTTCACTGTTACCCTGCAGGCATTAATTCAAGGCAAAGAGATTCGAGGAATTGGAGATGTCCAAGAGGTGGGAGCACGGAGCAGACATTACAGGCCTTCAAGTGGATATTTTTGAGATTGAGTCCTGAAAATCTTAGCCAGTTCTGAGGAAATTTCAAACTGTTATAGCCTGTAATTTTCAATTTAATCAAATTCTCATGAAATTGAATTAGATCAAGCACGATGTATGACTGAGTTATATTTGAAAGAATAACCCATTCCAACTCCAGCTCCTCAATCCATAACAATGTAGCTAAGTTGGCCTCTAATATCTCATTTGGGTGTCTTACATTCTCAAGTCTAAGCAGCTCAAGTGATCCTCTTAGACATCTCATTTTGTTTACCTCCACAATGGTATAACCTTCTTCTCGACAAACAACAAATGTAGACAGCCTTTGAACATTAACTCGTTCTGCAAAATGTAATGGCATGTTCAGTATCTTCCTACACCCATAAAATTCAAGATGCCTAAGGTTCCCCAACTCTGTCAAACTATTTGGCAGATACTCAAGTTCTTCGCACCCGTTCAACTTAAGAATCTCTAAATAAAAGAGTTTCCAATCTCTCTAGGTAAATTTTTGAATAAATTACCAGAGAGATCTAGGTAACGGATGTGCTTCAAAGATGTAAGTACTCTTGGCACCACTGTAATGCGCCCCTCGCTCAAATCTAAAACTCTTAGGCCTCAAACTTATCGAGGAGATAAGACACGCTTTGGCCAACATCTGCAGCGTCATTCCTACATATCAAAAGGAAGGTCCGCAATCTATAACACTTGGGGAATTTCTCCGCAAACTCATCCGACATCAACCTAGTGCAACAAAATGACAAATGCCTAATGTTTTGGAGTGAAGAATCAAAGGCTACACTATCATCCGACATCTGCAAATTTATATCTGAAGATATAAACTTAATCATGCGATAAAAGAAAGCATGCATTCTGTATACGTTCTTCTTCTTTATTGGATAAGAATAAAAGAAGGACCTCCCTACTAGATCCTTAAAGTATTGCTTACCAATACATGCCACATTTCTTTCACCCATAGGCTCAATCAACCCTTCAGCCAACCACAACAACACCAACTTTTTCTCTTCGAAGTTATAATTAGCAGGAAAGAGACTACAATAGGTAAAACATTTTCTCAATTGTTTAGGCAGATCGTAATAACTTAGTGCTATAGATGAAAAGATACGATCTCTGCACGAAGTTAACTCCCACAAATCACTTTTCAAAAAGCTGTCCCAATGCTTGTAATGGATGCATTTTAGTGTACTCCCAAATTCCTTTGCTGCTAATGGCAGTCCTTCACATTTTTTAGCTATTTCTAGTCCTATTGCATCCTCTGCACCGATATTGTTGTCTACATTTGCCATTCGTCTTATTAAGCTCCAGCAGTCCCTATCATGTAAAAATGGTAGGAGATATGGATCTGAACCAACCATATCTGATACTAGTCTGCTCCGTGTAGTAATTATAATCCAACTAGCTTGGGCAGCAAATTTGAATGGTGCCGAGAGGACTTCCCAATCACTGTAGTTCTCTGTCCATAGATCATCTAAAATGAGCAAGATCCTTGGAAAACTAAGCAATTGTTTAAGCTTCATTTGAAGTGACTGTAAATCCATCAGAGTGCAACTTTGCCTGGTAATTGATTCAATTATCGATCTTGTCACCTTTGTAACATCAAAATCCCGAGGAACTGAGACCCATATCCTCCTGTCAAAGTGTCTTTTGACTTGACGATCATTATAAAGCAGCTGTGCGAATGTTGTTTTGCCTAATCCTCCCATACCAACAATGGAAATTGAGGATAGTCTGCGGTTATTGTCACGTAGTAACTTTGCCACAATATGTGCCTTTTGAATGTCTCTTCCAACAACTAAGGATTGTACCACAAGTGAAGTGGTACCGGAGCAAGTGGTCACTAGTTTTGTCGTGTTCCCATATTTATGTGCTTCAAAATTTAGAAGTGTGTCCATTTCTCCAGCTTGAGCCTCTAACATCTCCCTCAATTTAACAATTTCACCTGGCAAATTTAGTTTGCCAGATGATAAGATTCCACTGCATAGAGATGGAGAAGGTTCTGTTGCAAGTTCGTCCTGTTCCAATTCAGCTGAAATGTCTTCTAGAAGATCATGAGCCTGATATGAAAGAGTTTTGACATCTTCAAGCCAAAGTTCCCATGCCTTTTTGCTGTTGTCGCTGGAGAAACAACTCCAATTGACAGCCTCCACACACTCAATCATCGCCATGATTCTCGAACCAGCTCTTTGCAATTTTCTTACTTCCTGATCAACATTCCAAATCTTTGCCAACTCTTTAAAAGCAAAATCGGTTAAGCCTTCAAGGAATATTAAAACAGCACCAGCAATGGACCCTGAACGCAACTCCTGTGGGAATCCCATTTCCCACGCAGAAAAACGAACTTCCTTAAAGAAATCAACACACATTATTCACTAGTTACATTTTTATCATCACAAAATAAGGACTGTGACAAGGATAGATGAACACACATTATTCACTAGTTACATTTTTATCATCAGAAAATAAGGACTGTGACAAGGATAGATGACTTATGTAGGTTCATTTCAAGTCCAAAACATCAAGAATATACAAGTATGAGTTAATAAAGCAATTTGTAACCTCTTTCTAAGCTATAGAGCTAACAAAATCCAAAATACAACACCATAGATCCTCTGTTCTTGTTTTTAGATTCTCAAAGCCAAAAGAAAATGTGTGCAACTAACCACAACAAGAGGCTATAAAAAAAAACTTCCTTTTTTCTTATAATAATCCAAAAATCAAATCTTTTACTTGTGTTTAGATTCAGAAATTCAAACCCAAAGTGAATACATACCTTAATTAGCTTGTAGATTCAAAAAACTATCTCTTGTTCATCAACATTATTCCTTCATCAACTATTTATACCTTCATGCAACAACAACAAAAAATCAAAACTTTATGTTTTTTTAGACAATATACACCATGAAGTACGTAAACATAAAGGAAAATAACAGAGCAAAGTGAAATATGTAACATTTTAAGGGCGAAAAACAGATGAAAAATGTTATTTTAGCTCACCTGGTTTGCTCTCTGGCCTCTGCTACGTTTCTTCCTAATTCTTTGAACATTACTAAAAACAGAAACAACTATTTTTTTTTACATATTTACCCCTAACAGTAACTATTCCCTTTTTAAATTGTTTCGTACAGTTCTTTTTTTTTTAAATAAAATAAAGTGTCTTTTCTATTTTTGTGAAATATATATAGTACCACTTATTTTTAATCAAAATCAATATGATATTACTTTTAATTTGTATCAGATGAAATATGTTAATACTGAATTAAAATAAATTTATCGAACAAAACACAAGGACATGTGACAAAAAGAAAGGAATTTGTGTCTCTATAACGTAGTCAAATAAATAAAAAAGAACACATACGAGGACAATGTCCCGTGCATGGCAAGGATATTGTTGGGATCACTAAAGTTTACTTTATTATTCTCGTCTTCATATTAAATATTGTAGTCCGCGTTATTCTTACACATGAATATTTTGATTATATAGATTTTAAAAAATAATTTACAATATATATGTTTACGTTGGCAGGATGAGAGATTCTTACATTCAATAGTTGTTGTCTAACGTTAATTAAGTAGAAAATTATGAAATCTTAGGTTATACTAATCTAACTTTCTTTTAAAAATAGAAATAATAATAAGTCCAAAAGCATACATTGTTGGAGAAACTAACTAATCACATATATTCCTATTCCTATCATATTTAATATTCTCCCTGAATGTCTTATTAATTAATAATTACATACCATATTTCAAGTTATATATATATATATATATATATATATATATATTTATTTTTTTTTACTACCAGATACACTAAAATAGAAAGAAAGGCGATCAAGAAAGAAAAACGATCGAGATTCTTCTATGTATCCCAAACACATAGGAATCATGTAGTTTATTTAGGATACCAGATAAGCAAGTGAGATATGAGAGTAGTGAGCAAGAAGATCTCATGTCCATGTTTATATCCAAAATACAATGTGATATCCACTTAGATACATACTATATTTACAATGTATTTAAAACAAATTAAATCGAATTTTTATCTCATATATCCCAACGCTAAATTCTGATAAAATTCGTGCAAATTAATGCAATTGTGAAATGTCAAATGTTACTTAAACTCAAAAAAAAAAAAAACACGATAATATCTATGTCAAAAATGTTCAACAATTAGTATGTATTTATATTTAACATATTATATTTGCAAAAAAATTCGAATGAACCAAGGTAAGTCTCGAAACCAATCTCTTACCTAATAAACTCCAGTATTGATAAATATTAAACTAAAATAATTCAAACAAAAGGAAAAAAAATACTTTTAACGGACAAAATCCATAATTTGATAAGCTGCAAATATGAACCCATAATTCAAATTCATTACATCTCTGTCACAAAGAAGACCTATAGGACGAATGTGGGGAAAAAACTAGACTGTTGGCTAAAAAGCAACACAACCACAAAGTAATAGGCAAATCTAATCACCACCAGCTTTCTGGTAAACATAGGTAAGGCCACATTTACCACAATAGTGCCTATCAAAATGGTTAGCCATGAAGGTTCCAGCGCCACACTCAGCGTTGGGGCACTCCTTACGGAGCCTCTGAACCTTGCCAGAATCATCAACCTTGTAAAACTGGAGCACAGCGAGCTTAACCTTCTTCTTCTTGTGCTTGATCTTCTTAGGCTTAGTGTAAGTCTTCTTCTTACGCTTCTTGGCACCACCACGGAGACGAAGGACAAGGTGGAGGGTGGATTCCTTCTGGATGTTGTAGTCAGCTAGCGTTCGGCCATCCTCAAGCTGCTTTCCCGCGAAAATCAACCTCTGCTGGTCTGGTGGAATGCCTTCCTTGTCCTGAATCTTAGCCTTAACATTGTCAATGGTGTCCGATGACTCTACCTCTAAGGTAATAGTCTTGCCCGTTAGGGTCTTCACAAAGATCTGCATTTTTCACCACTTGGTGCGCCCACTGCACAACACAAATGAACATAATCTCAATAAATAATGACAATGTAAAATATAAATCCTATTTTCTGTTACTAATCAAATCCTATTGAATCAAATTAGTCAATACACCTATATTTGAAACAAAAAAATATGTAAAATATGAATCCTATAGGCACATCTCACTCTATTTAAGCCAAATCAAACAAATAACATATTTATCATCAATCAATCAACTAGGCATCTGTTCCAATGAAAAAAAAATGGACTACTTCATGTCTGTTCAAGACCAAACCTAACGAGAAATACATATTAACATGAAAAAAAACACATTAAAACAATTCTATGTGAGAAATGAGGTATGCAATACAAATTCTATGTAACTATCAGTACATTCTATCTAAACCCGAATCAAATTAACAAGTAATAACACAATTTATATCAACTCATCAATATCACAAGAAACAATGATATATTATGGCAAATGGGATGAGCTATATCAACTCTCTCTAACCAAACAATTCTACACCACAATAGACAATATAAATCCTCTATGCACATTTCACTCTATTCAGGCCAAATCAAGCATGGAACAAATTTTACATCAGTCAATCAACTAGGCCTCAGTTTCAGTTTAGAAAAATAAGTTCCTCTATAATCACTTTCGTCAATTCTAGCTCAAATAAAAAAGGAGAAACAAGCATTAACTTGCAAAAAATCACAAGAAACAATGATATACTACAAATGAGGTGAGCTATTAGAACTCTCTATGAATATACAATCCTACACCTCAGTTTTAAAAAAAAATGGAATAGACTATACAAAACCTCTGTGCACAATTCACTCTATTCAGGCCAAATCAAACAAAGAACAATTTTTTTCAACAACCAAAAAACCAGGTCTTTGTTCCAATGAATTTTTTAAAAATCAAATTCCTCTATAATTACTTCGGTCAGTTCTAGCTTAAACTAAACAAGAAACATATACTAACATGTATAAATCACATGAATACGACAAGCGGGATGAGCTACATGAACTCTCTATAACCATACAATTCTACACCTTGATTTGAAAAACAAAAAATGAAAAGACTGTATAGAACCTCTATGCACATTTCACTCTATTCCGGCCAATCAGACAAAGAACAAATTTTTCAACAATCAACAAACCAGGTCACTGTTCCAATGACTTTTTCTTGAATTCCTCTATAATTACTTCAGTCAATTATAGCTCAAATTAAACAAGAAACATATATTAGCGTGTATGAACGACGAGAAACAATAATATAAGCTATATCAACTCCCTGGAACTATACAACTCTACAACTCGATTAAACAAACAGACTTCATATAAATCCTCGACGCACATTTCACTACAAATCAAACAAAGAACCAATTTTTAATTAATTAATCAATCAATCAACTAGGTCTCTGTTCCAATTCTAGCTCAAATTAACTGAGAAACATATATTATCGAGTATAAAATCACAATGAACAAAAAATTCAGAGAAATGAGAATCAAACAAAATACACATTAACAATGAAAAATCAAACAGATATGAACAAAAACAGCATCAATATAAACAAATTTGTGAATTGAGAGAAATAGGAACTTACGAATTTGAAGCTGAAGAGTTTCGCTGCACAGAGAATTGAAGGAAGAAGAAGATAAAATGTAGAATTAGGGTTTCTGGAGAATTTATGGGTTCAAAATTGGGCCTTCCATTTGGGCTTCGACCCAACACTGATCCAATGGGTCATTTGCACTATTTGGGCCCTTATCGAGAGGCAAATACAATGTATCTACGAAAATTCGGACGCGATACGTAATTATTGAAAGTAAGAAAATTCGGACACGATACGAAATTATTGAATGTATCGTTGAATTAAATAATTAAATTTTATACGAGTGTTTTGTGAAGGTTGCTCTTGATTTTTATTACTCTGGACAAATGACTTTTTTACGGGTATGAAGTTATATTTTTACATCATAATATTAGACAAATTATATATCATCACTTTAAAGAACTTATGTCCCGCAAAATATACTATAGATGTGGTTTAGTGTCTTATGAACATTGTTTTGCCCTCGAGTAGTTGAAATACGCTTGGTAAACCAAAAAAACATAAATTTTTATGGATAAACTGACACTAACTTGTTTATAAGTTTATCGTGAGCCAAAAGTATTTATTTATACCGTTAAACTATTCGATTAAATTTTTAAAAATATAATGTTAAAACTACACAAATAATCTTAAACGAGTTGATCGTCGATTTTTTATCGTAGAGTTTTTGATTTATGCCCCTTTAATAGTTGAATTATGTTTAGTATAAAATAAATATAAAATTAAATAAATGACAAGCAATTTATTATATTAATTTAATTATTTCTTTCTTTTATATAGCCTTCCTCTTAATATTTTAATAATATCAATTTATAAAAACAATTACATGCTAACTTGTCCGGCAACCGGAAGGCCGGGGAAAAACTGCTGGAAAAAACATCGTATAGTCGGAAAATCAAGAAAGTTATTGTAGTCTCTTTCTTCAGTGATTTGATGAAAAAACATCAAAATCTGTAGTGAAAAATTTGAGAATATGGAAAGAGAAATGTGCTTTGAGTGTTTACAGCGTCGAATTCAATCAGATTTCTCTGACCAACTCATCTTCTGCTATGGTGTTTCTAATTCACCTCTTCCCTTTGGTTCTACTGCTATTGTTCAGGTACCATTAACTTATAAGCATAGAAAGATGAGTTCTTTGGATGTTTTTTAGTGATTGTATGAGTTGTTAATTTTGCAGACATCAAGTTCAAATGGAGAAGGGTTGCCTCAGTTTCTACTGAAGTATATGCCCCTGTGTAAAGATAGTTGCTTGGCTAATTACATGTAAGATTTGTGTTTTTCCTTTTGTATTTCCATTCCCCTGTTGGAAAACAAAAGGAAATTATTGTTTATGTGATGTTTATAGCTTTCGTTGAGCTGAGTGTCTATTGGAAATAGCCCCTCTACCTCTAACATATATGTCCCTTCGTAAAAGATAGGTTCTTGGCTAGTTACATGTAAGATCTTGTGCTTTTCCTTTTGTATTTCCGTTCCCCTTTTGGAGAACAAAAGGAAGTATGTGATGTTTATAGCTTTGGTTGAGCTGAGGGTTTATTTAGGTAGGAGGTAGGCCTCCCTAGTTTTTTCTAATGTATATGCTTCTTTGTAAAGATAGTTTCTTGGCTCATTACATGTGAGGTATTGTGTTTTCCCTTTGGTTTTCCAACCCCCTTTTGGAGAAAAAAGAGAACTTTATTATCTATGTGGTGTTTATAGCTATCGTTGAGCTGAGGGAAATAGCCTCTCTACCTACACTCTACCCTCCCTAGTTTTTGTTGACATATATGCATCTTCATAAAGATAGTTTCTTGGCTAAAATTACATGCACGCTCTTTTGTTTTTCCTTGCATTTCCCACCCCACTTGGGAGAGAAAAAGGGGAAGTTATTATCTATGTGAAAGCAAAGAAAGAAAAAGAACCTTAAGGGGTGTTTGACCATGAATAGTGTTCCCACTTACTCTCCACGTGTGACTCAAACTCTCAACCCACTGGTCGATGGTGGAGGTGCTAAACCACTTGAGCAAGCCTCACTTATCAAGTGGAAGCAAAAAGAAACTAAAAAGACAACTTGTACATTTTTGATACATAGTGGTCCCGATTGATCTTATACAACTTGCTGCCCTTCTGTCTAGTGATCAACATTATTTGGAAGATTCTGAAGCCAGAACGAATAGTGGCAGTGGGTGTGAAGTCCCGGTGGCGATTGATCAGGTTAAAACTGAGGTCAGTGTTGGACTTTCCAGTGATAAAACTTCTTCTTTAGAAACTAGATCATCTGAATGTGAAGATTTGCAGAATGGTGGCAGACATCAATCCCTATATGGCTTAGCCTGTCAAAATGTGACCTGTAACTTTTCTGGTACATTTTCTTGCTTTAGGACACTGTCTGCCCTGGCTCCAGTTGCTCGGATTGGGATTTCTTCATCTTCATTAGTTGAAGGTATTGTTTCAGAGTTCTTGTCTGGATTACTTGAAGATCATGTTTTAAATTCTCTTACTCTCATGATAGAAGGTAAAAGATCAGGATTAGAGAGTGTGAACTTTCTTAGTTTAGTGGGGATCCCTTCATTTGGTGAAGAACAACTTCCTGGCTGCATAAGGCATCCAAACATTTCTCCAACTTTGGGAATGCTAAAAAATTCTGGTCAACTTAATTTGTTGCTTCCAAAAATGCCACATACCTTGGAAAACATTCTTCACTTTAGCCCTGGTGCCTTAAAGTCTGACTGGCATATGCGCTATTTACTCTTCCAGATACTATCAGGATTGGCATACATGCATGGTTTAGGTGTTTTCCATGGTAATGTCTGTCCATCCAATATATCATTGGTTGATTCCTTATGGTGTTGGCTACCCATTTGTAGTAAGTTCCTCCAGAGTTCTGTTTCAATTTCCAAAATAGAGGGTAGTTGTGATTCAGGAGTTAGTTGCTGTTTTGATGGGTGCCCTTTACAAGGTCTTTATGCTGATCTAAGCCTCTCCCAGTCTACAGATTGGTATTCTAGCTTTAAACTTTGGTGGAGGGGTGAAATAAGTAACTTCGAATATCTGTTACTCTTAAACCAATTAGCCGGGAGAAGATGGGGTGATAACACCTTTTATATTGTAATGCCATGGGTCATAGACTTTAGTGTGAAACCTGATGAGAATAATGACACTGGATGGAGAGATTTAACTAAGAGCAAATGGCGGCTGGCAAAAGGTGACGAGCAATTGGACTTCACATATTCGACATCTGAAATTCCTCATCATATATCAGATGAGTGCCTGTCTGAGCTGGCTGTCTGCAGTTATAAGGCAAGGAGGTTGCCTTTGGCTGTTCTGAGGATGGCTGTTCGTTCAGTTTATGAACCTAATGAATATCCTTCTACTATGCAAAGACTATATCAATGGACACCAGATGAGTGCATTCCGGAATTCTTTTGTGATCCCCAGATATTTTATTCTATACATTTTGGGATGTCTGATTTAGCTGTGCCTTCATGGGCTGGAACCCCTGAGGAGTTCATCAAGTTGCACAGAGATGCTTTAGAAAGCGATAGGGTATCACACCAACTACATCATTGGATTGACATCACTTTTGGCTACAAATTGTGCGGTGATGCTGCTGTTGCTGCCAAAAATGTTATGCTGCCCTCATCTGCTCCTACAAAACCGAAGTCAGTGGGCCGCCGCCAACTCTTTACTAAACCACATCCTCCTCGGCGGCTGGCCAAGACCAGTGAAGCAGAAATAAATCAGTTCTCTAGAAGTGATTCGACTGAGCATGCTCTGCCTTTTGAAACTTCATTCTTGTATGAATTAGAAGAAGCAGCTGTGTTTTCTGAGCATGCACCTCATTTGGATCCTATCTACAACTTGCATCCAGATGTTCATGAAGAGCTTGACTCACCTAAGAAAGGCCTATCAACTAAAACATTAGATAATATTATGTCCAGAAAAACTGGCTCTAGCACCAATTCTGTTATGCCATCTGCTATTGATGTTAATTACCTTATCAGGAATATTGAAGTGGGTGATGATGTATCTGTGGGATATCAAGCACTATTGCTTTGGAAGCAGAAATGTTCCCATTCACACATTTATTCCAAAGATGTTGCTAATGATATCTTTGCAGTTGGCTGTATCTTAGCAGAACTCCACTTGAGTAGGCCACTTTTTGATCCAACCTCTATGGCTGTGTACTTAGAGAGTGGTGTCTTACCTTCTTTAGTACAACAGCTTCCCCCTGACGCTCAAGTTGTTGTTGAATCCTGCATCCAAAAGGATTGGAGGAGGTATAGTTCTGTATTCACTTTTCCATCTTTTAAAAGCTTGCATTTTTGCTACTTCCTGAACTCCTTATTTAGTGTCGATATCTGCAGAAGAGAAGGAACCATCCAAAACTAACTGTTCTTTTTTTTCTTCAATTAGGAGGCCTACTGCCAAATGTCTTTTGGACTCTCCTTATTTTCTAGCAACAATCAAGTCATCCTATTTGTTTCTTGCCCCCCTTCAACTTATAGCAAAAGATGAATCACGACTTCATTATGCTGCAGCTTTTGCTCAACAGGGAGCCTTGAAAGCAATGGGAACATTTGCTGCCGAAATGTGTGCTCCTAACTGTTTGAAATTAGTCTTGAATCCTTTATCAGATTCGGAAGCTGAATGGGGTTGCATAGTACTTACAGAATTTTTGAGGTGTCTAGATCCAGAAGCTGTAAAGAAGCTAGTCGTACCTGCTATCCAGAAGATTCTTCAGGTTAACTACTGTCTAAATATGTGATCTGTCTATCTCCTCGGCTTTTGCTTCTGAAACCTACTGTATGTTTCTTACTATCAGGGGACTGGTCCTTCACATTTGAAGGTTTCTCTTCTCCAAGGTTCCTTTGTGCTGGATATATGGAACAAGATTGGTAAACAAGCATATGTGGAGACAATACACCCATTTGTGGTATTAAACTTACACGGTACTCCTTGCAAGAACTCTGCTGCTGCTGCTTCTGTCCTGTTGATTGGGTCTAGTGAGGAACTTGGTATTCCAATTACTGTTCATCAGGTTGTAGTCGACCACTTTTCCCCTCCCCTGTATATCTTTGATAGGTGGAAGTACCTACACTTAATGTGAATTTGTTGAAAGGTTATTCTCATGTTGTATGACTGACATTTTGGTTTCTTGCCAGACAATTTTACCTCTCCTTCACTGCTTTGGCAAAGGGCTCAGTGATGATGGAATTGATGTCTTAGTTAGAATTGGTAATGATAAATTCAGTAGTGTAGACCTTTGTTCTGATTCACAAATTATGCTTCTGATTTGCAACCTAACTAGGTGTTTCTTATCTTTCAGGTAGTCTTTTTGGAGAAGATTTCATAGTCAAACAGATTCTACCATTACTAAGAATTGTCATCACTTCGTGCATTGACAATTCATTTGCAAATAAGCATGAAACTGCACAGAGTTGGAGTGCTTTGGCCCTAATTGACACTCTAATGACTTTAGATGGTCTCACTGCTTCCTTGACCCGGGAGGTGCTTGTTAAGGAGCTTGTTGAAGTATGAAATTCGATTTTCACTTCCAATTAATTTTAATTTCACTAAAATTTCACTCACCTTCCAGTTAGTAATGTGTTGAAATACTTATGTAGGATGGAAAATTCTTATATCTTCAAGTTCTCATGCAGACCAACTTAGGAATTCAGGTGTTCGAGGTATTCCCACTTCTCTTCCAATTTTTCTCTTGGGATCTGTTCTTTCTTAACCTCTGGTACAAACCTGCACTTTCTTAAACTAGTGAGCTACATTTGATGAAATAAAGTTGTATAGAGAATACTTTCCAGATTTTATGTCCCAAATTATAGATCTCACTCCCTATGATCATGTTTAGCTCTCAAACATTTCCTTATGCCCATTACTTTTGAACCAAATAATACAACAATCGTGCTCCTGCTAGCATCAGAAATACTCATCTCCCTGGATTTTTGAACACAGTGAATGTTCAGGTCAAGCTTTTAGAAGATCTTGTATATGGATTTTTAATGTCCTTAGCTGTCATGATTTTGTATCGAGCTTCCTACTTTAAAAGCTAATAGTATTGAACTTCCGTAGTACATTTTTCTGAGAGAAGTGACACTTTGATACTCTCTGTGTTTTATTGGCAATATAGGGAGCATGGTTACTAAAGTTACAAAATCCTCCCTTAGTTATGGTCTATATTTTTTGCGGTTATAGAGAACTATGAAAGGTTTTTTTCTTTTCTTAGAAATATCTGGAAGTTCAAGTGAAAATTCCAGACTCTTTCTTTATTTCTTGATGTTTTATGCTTGTTATCTATGTAGATGATGGTATTCTTTTGCATGCAAGGGTGCTGCAAGGAATCTGCTAGCTCTTTGCCAGCAAATTGGATCAGACTTAACAGCGTTGCACGTCCTTCCAAAACTCAGGAAACTTTTTGATGAGCTTGCCTTCTCCCAGGAGAAAGCAGGTCATTCTAGCATCAAGGGAGGAAGCCTTCGAGGTCCCAATACCAAGAAGGAAGATGAGAACAAAATTACAAGCCGTTTGGACCTTGTGTGGGTTTCGTTTTTGTTTTTGGATAGGATTCCCTCGTCTTATTATTTTTCTTATTTATTTATGAGCTTTATTGTATGTAGGATGCTTTTATATCCATCATTTGCATCTCTTCTTGGTATAGAGAAGCTTCGCCAATGTTGTGCCACATGGTTGCTACTAGAGCAGTTTCTTCTACGCCATTATAATTGGAAGGTTTGTTTCCTAATACTTCCTGGAATAAGATTTTAAGTTGGAGAGGAACAAATTCTATATGCTACACATTAACATGCCAACTTTGGTAATAAGTAATGAATGCCTCAAATGGTTATCAAAATCAAGATGGAATACTAAAATAGACTCTAGGGTGCCGCGTCACACAATCAATTTGACAAATAAGAAATATGAAACTAGCTTAAGCTCATAGATCAATTGAGTATTGTCAGGAGATCCATTCCATCAGGTAAAGCTCATCCGAAGCGACTTAGAGCCCGTTTGGATTGACTGTTTTTCAGCTAAAAATAGCTTTTAAGCACTTTTGGAGTGTTTGAGTAAGTGAAAAAAGTGCTTATAAACACGTAATTCTAATCTATGGCTTTTGGCTTATAAGTCAAAAAATGAAAAGCCAATCCAAACAGGATCTTGATTCGGAGCAAGACCCAATGACTTAAATATAGCATGTGTAGAACTATATATTTTTCTTTTTAGCACCATGGGTGCTCTTTTGCATTAAAAAACTATTACCTTTACAAAAAAAAAACTATATATTTTCCCTTGCATGCCCTTTTTCGTTGTGTGTCAATTTCTGAAATGTCATGATTCAGTGGGAATCCACAGGGGAATCTTCTCGAAGTGGTCCATCTAGTATATATGCTAGAAAGCCGACTCATGGTGAGAGCTTAACATCTAACATACTCCAAATACGTTGCTGAATGGGTTAGGGTGGTCAACGCCTCAATCACAAGGAAAAAAGGGTGCCAAACCTCCTATGATCAACAGACATCCGTCCAGTCAACATCAGGATTCTGCTGATAGGAATGCAAGAGGCTCAGATTTTAGCAGGATTGAGCCCTGGTATTGGTTCCCCAGTCCAGCTGCTAATTGGAGTGGCCCTGATTTTATTGGCCGTCCTGGTGGTTCAAAGGATGAACTTCCATGGAAAATCAAAGCATCAGTTCTGCACTCTGTTAGAGCACATCAAGGATTGCTAAGGTCTATAGCAGTCTGCCAAGATGAATGCAATCTTTTCACTGCTGGAGTTGCTCCAGGATTCAAAGGAACTGTTCAAAAGTGGGAGTTGTCAAGAGTTGATTCTGTATCTGGTTATTATGGCCATGAGGAGGTGTGCTAATCTATCTGTTGTTTATCTTCTTGTTGTTCTTTGTGAGACGAATTGAACATGATACTTACCTAGCATGAGTTGGTTCTGTACCTTGAAACTACATTCTAATAAATTCTCTAATAATTATAGTATTTACTAGTGAAAGTTTTATTCATTTATTTGTCTCTCCCTTACAGGTTGTGAACGACATTTCTCTTTTGGCATCAAGTGGAAGGGTAGCTTCCTGTGATGGGACAGTACATGTATGGAATGGCCAAACGGGGAAGCTGATATCTGTGTTTGCTGAGTTTTCTACGAGTTCTGTGCATCATACAAGCTCTTTACCAAAAGCTTCAAAGTTGAATGTGGAACAGGCTAATATGCTACATTTTAATCCATTGTCCGGTGGAATATTGAACACTGATGGTAATTTATACACTAGTATGTATTACTCAGAATATCTGGACAATATTGTTGTGGGTACTGGAAATGGATCTCTCAGGTCAGTGCTTTCTGGAGTTGTGTTAGATTTGAATTGATTCTGATACATCTCTTACTTGGTTTATTTGGTCGTCTACTTTGTATCCAGATTCATTGATGTCAGACAAGGTCAAAAACTTCATTTATGGAGGACTGAAGCAACTGAATCCAATTTTCCTTCTCTCATATCATCTATATGCTCAAGTGCTTCGACCAAACAGCAATGCGGAAATCCTCAATATCCATCTTGGGTTGCTGCTGGACAAAGTTCTGGGCATTGCAGGTTATTTGATGTGAGGAGTGGCAAAATTATTTCCTCATGGCAAGCTCATGATGGTTTTGTCACTAAGGTAAGAGTTGACTTTTGCTTCCAGTAGATTGAAATAAAAGGTTCTACTTACTCTGGTGTCTTTGCTTCCTCGCTGCCTGCAGATAGCCACATCGGAAGAGCATTTGCTGGTTTCAAGCTCTCATGACCGCACCTTAAAGATTTGGGACTTGAGAAGGTTACTTTGGTGTTATACATTTATTCTTAAGCTTAGCATTATGGAGAAACTAAGCTCCCACAAAATGGGGATAGTAAGATTAGGCTCATCCTCTCCTAGATAATGCGACATCTTATCTGTGACTACAACCTTGTAGATAAGCATATATATAGTTTGTTTATCCAGAGTGGAAATTGCTGCATAGCTAAATTCATTCAACAGTAATTTATCTCTAGTAAACTGCATAGCTTAAATTCATCGAACAATAACTCATTTCCAGTAAAAGTTGTTGCGCTCTACTCTTGATAGTGTACTCAAGGCATATGATAATATGGTCTGTGTTTCAATTCCATATCCTTTTTTCTAAGTTATCATTGAGAAAGTTTCAGGTTTGAGATAACCAAATGTCTTATTTCTGCCCGTCACAAAGCCAACCATGCACGATAATAAGTTAGTGGCTGTCTTTGATAGATTTAGTATATATGTGCAGATCCGTGATAAATTTGTTGAGTGTTTTATCAAGTGATTTAGTTTTAAATCTCAACAATAAAGGATTTCTTTCCTCCTGTCTATCAGAGATGAAACCCACAAGGGGATTACGAAACAAATTTAATTGCACAATCTGGCATTCCTTGGTCTTTGTGATGTTTACTCAATGCCATTACTGAGCTTTTTGTTGTTTGAGATTTTTTTTTCATTTCCTTACTTTATTTTATATGGCAGAAATTGGAAATCAAAACCCTTGGCTTCTAGAGGTCACACTGATGGTGTTTCTGATTTCTCCATTTGGGGGCAATATGTGATTTCAATTTTCCGCAGTAAAATTGGGCTTTCTTCTTTGGCCTGTTCTTCTGATGAAGTAAGTATCCTTGCCTGTATCTTTTCACTTTTTACACACTTCTGTTCTACTTCCGCAGATGTTTGTATATTCTGTCTGCTTGCACAGAAGATAGTATCTTATTAGTATAACCGAGATATTCCTATAGAATCTAGAATCTGCTTTTGGTGCCTAATTACTGATTGTCAGACAACTTACCATGTATTGCAGCACCATATTAATTCTGTTAAGATAGATGCACGAAGGATATGAAATGCCATTTGCAAAGGTGAATAAATATAAAAGGAAAATTTTGAGATGGTGACATTGTTCTCCGAGTTTAACATCTTAGCTGCGTGTATAGACCTAATATAGAAGTTAGATCTTCTATTTTGTTTCGTAGGCTCCTTTGTGTACGAGGAGTGCACTATTAAAATATTTATAGGATGAGAGTTGAAGTGTTCTCTTTTCAGAATGAACTCTAATCATATGACCATTTGAAAACGAGAGATTGACCATTTACACAGTATTACTATTTAGGTGAATGTTTTCTAGAGGTTGTCATTAAGTAGCAGAGCATACCCTTCTCTGGTCACTATTTTCGTGCAAACATAGCTTATGAAAAGTATACTAGCTGCAGAATATGGTAAACCGAGGACACGACACATGATATTTGTGTTTAGATGCACTTCACGTGTACAAAACATGCTAGGGAGAAAGCTTGGTACGCTTAAATTGGGAGGAGGGTAGAGGATCGAGCCTGACACCCTAGAGTTTCGAACATCTGCCCAACTAGAGCTAGATGAGAAGTCCACATCGGATTTCTATTACGTTTTGTTATCAAAAACTTCTTTTAACAGTTACTCTGTGGACTTTGGTGGCTCATTTTCAAAGTTTGTTCCTTGCCTCTGGAAAACAATGCTTAAGAATCACTACTTGTTTTACTGGTTGTAATTTGCATCTTACTGTCTGTTAAACAAAACGTGGCCAGGACGTTCAGCAACTTGTCGCGCCTCAGTATCTCTACATGGGTGATCGTGAATCAAAGAACGTGTCTGTTTTATCAAGTATCAGTGTTTTACCTTTTTCGCGGCTCTTTGTTGTTGGAACAGAAGATGGTCATTTGAAGATCTGTTGCTAGCTTGCTTCTGTCCTGGAAAATCTCTTTGCCTTCCAATTTTCCTAATTTATTTTGTATTAATTGTTTCATTTAAGTTGGTTGTTATCAAATTGGACATTCTTAATGCAATTAAGTTTTTCCTATATTTCTTTATGGTGTTTCCTTATACTTGTTTTTGCGTGGAGGATATAATGAACTTGAAATGTCACTTACGTAACTTTCTTTTCATTATTTGACTCATTTTAAAGAAATTTGAGTTTTCTAGTACCTGGTAAAAGAGACTGTAACTATTTCATATATTGTTCAGGGTTGTCAACGATACCTAAAGTAAGGATCAAAACGTGTTGAGCGTTTTACTTTGCTGAATGTGTTATTCATGGTCGTACCGAGGTTTTAAGACATATATTTTGATAGTAACTATTTCATATATTGTTCAGGGTCGTCAACGATACCTAAAGTAAGGCTCAAAAAGTGTCGAGCGTTTTACTTTGCTGAATGTGTGGTTCATGGTCGTACTGAGGTTTTAAGGTATAATATTTTTGCTTTATCGTAAAAAAAAAAAATATATACTTGTCATTCGTGATTATAATTTATTATATTAGTTTTAGAAACTTAGACTCTAAAAAAAATATTTGATGTTAGGTGGTGGTTGTTGGGTTTTATTTGGTGGGTTTTTTAATTGTTAGTTGTACTTTACAAAATCAAAAGTGAAAATGATGTTTTAACTTTGTGTACACTATATATTTATTATAAAATATTTAAACCTATTTCTACCTACCAAATCTTAATATACAACATATTTTTTGTAACATATTTAATTCATACAAAAAAAAAATTCACCATTTGGGTCCCAAATCCAATCACAATTTTTTTTATATAGTATTATTATTATAATATGAGAGGGTGATTTTTTTAAGATAAATTATGCAAATTCATGCATTATTCCTAATTATTTAATTCATTATTAAATTTGATCAAGAAAGGTGCCAAAAGTTTGAAGGTAATATTTTATTTCAAACCACTGATGTTTTAAAAATAAATAAATGGGGGTCTCAAAATATTATATTTGAGAATAAACATGTAGAATCTTCAAATTATTATTATGTATTGCTAATTTAAGAACTTGCTTAATTAACTAATTAATTAATTATTCATGGATTATGTAAGACTGATTGATCAGTTATTACTGATTATTTATGACAAGAACTTCCATTAGGATTAAAAATGGACATTTTGAACATCATTATTTTAAAATCACGATTGCTTAATAAATGCAATCGCGTACTCAGGATTTTAAAAAAATAAAAATTCAAAATTTATGTTCTGAAGTAAATATACGAAAAAGGCAAATGAGATCAATAATTACTATATATGTATATATAAAAAATATTTTGACCAATCTTCTTAAACTTGGTATAATTTAACGTGAATTGAAATATTAATGTTAACGTTTTTTAAAAAATAAGAATATCCATTTTCAATTTTTGATGGGATATTCATGTAAAACGAAAACGTTTTTCACGTCAAGCAACTACTAAATTTTGAACGTGCTCAAGAAAACACATATTTTACGTGATAAATTTCGTGCTATTGGATCAATATATTTCATAACACACATTTTACATGACAAATCTAGCGTGAATTGACATATAAAATACGTGTATCGCTTGAAAAAATATGACATATTTTATGTGATTACGTAAAACGATGGCGAAACCGTGTGGGTTGATAGTGAATGACAGGTAATAGTATAGCAGTATATATTAGATCCACCGACGATTTATTTTCTTATATTTTTAATCCAACGGTTATCCTAAAATCGAAATTGATTGTGAGCCGTTGATTTAAAACCCGATTACCAAAAATGACCCGAAAATGAATGTAGCCCTAATTTATGTCAAAGGGGGATTTCTCTCATTTTTCTATATAATCTCTTCATTCATTTCATTTCTTCCTTGCCCTTCTCCTCCTCACTATATTCTACTTCAATCAAAGGTCAAATTCTCTCTCTCTCCTCTTTCTCTCTCTATATGTATATGTTTATATATATGTTGATTGATTGATTGATGATGTATAGTACTGTTTAAGTAGTTGTAATTGTTTTATATGGTATCCGAAACACGAGGTTTAAGTTATCTGAAATCTATTGTTGATGAGAGGTGACGAACTTATAAAAGTAAAATTAGTTGAGAGGACAGTTTGACAAGTTACCCTACTATTGGTTTTGGTAGAAGGTGTGAGGTATCTCGTAAAGTTAAATTAGTTGAAGGGACAACTTGACAGAGTTATTTCGTGGTGTTGGTAGAAGATGACAGATATCTCGTAAAACTTAATTAGTTGAGGGGTCAGCTTGATAGAGTTATGTGGTATGTGCGAGTTGGTTTGGATATCACGATTATTATAAAAAAAGAGTTGTTTTCTATGGATCTGATTTAAAGATGTTATTTTGATGTTTTGCTATGTTGTTTTAGCTCTTTTTTTGTATGTGTATGTCTTACTTGAAAAGGCTATGCTAATTTCTCTGTGTTGGTTTCAATTTTATGAGGGATTTTGATTTCAAGTTTACATTTTTTTACTTGATCCAGTAATCTTTATTACTCCTTATATGGCACGGAGAAATTAAAGAACACTTTTGAATTGCGTGATCTTAAACTAATGATATGTAGGATGTGACTACTTACCTATGTTGATGCATTATGAAACATTGTTTTTGGTCAAATTTAGTATACTCAGTGTCTCTTTGGTTTACTTATGGAGTCTATTTCGATGGTCATTTCCGTTGTTCGAATTGGTTTTTGGTTACTGATATGATGCACTTTGTCCATGTAGATTTAGAGAAATGGAGACTTTCTTGTTCACATCTGAATCAGTCAACGAGGGACATCCCGACAAGCTCTGTGACCAGGTCTCCGATGCAGTGCTCGATGCCTGTCTAGCTCAGGACCCTGAAAGCAAAGTTGCTTGTGAGACTTGTACCAAGACCAACTTAGTTATGGTCTTTGGAGAGATCACCACCAAGGCCAATATTGATTATGAGAAGATTGTACGTGACACTTGCCGGGAAATTGGATTTGTGTCCGCTGATGTTGGTTTGGATGCTGACAATTGCAGGGTCCTTGTGAACATTGAGCAACAGAGCCCTGATATTGCTCAAGGTGTTCATGGTCATTTGACTAAGCGACCTGAGGAGATTGGTGCTGGTGACCAGGGTCACATGTTTGGCTATGCCACTGACGAGACACCGGAGTTGATGCCCCTTAGCCATGTTCTTGCTACCAAACTAGGAGCTCGCCTTACTGAGGTCCGCAAGAATGGAACTTGCTCTTGGCTTAGACCTGATGGTAAAACACAAGTGACTGTTGAGTATCACAATGACAATGGTGCTATGGTTCCTCTACGTGTTCACACTGTTTTAATCTCCACTCAACATGATGAGACTGTTACCAATGATGAAATTGCTCGTGATCTCAAAGAGCATGTCATCAAGCCTGTCATCCCCGAGAAGTATCTTGATGAGAACACCATTTTCCACCTCAACCCTTCAGGCCGTTTTGTCATTGGTGGACCTCACGGTGATGCTGGTCTCACTGGCCGTAAGATCATCATTGACACTTATGGAGGTTGGGGTGCTCACGGAGGTGGTGCTTTCTCTGGGAAGGATCCTACCAAGGTCGACAGAAGTGGAGCCTATATCGTGAGGCAAGCAGCTAAGAGCATTGTTGCTAATGGTCTTGCTAGAAGGTGCATTGTTCAGGTTTCATATGCCATCGGTGTGCCTGAGCCATTGTCCGTCTTTGTGGACACTTACGGAACTGGGAAGATCCCTGACAAGGAGATTCTCAACATTGTGAAGGAGAACTTTGATTTCAGGCCCGGAATGATTTCCATTAACCTCGATCTACTGAGGGGTGGCAATGGTCGATTCTTGAAGACTGCTGCCTATGGGCATTTTGGTAGGGATGATCCTGATTTCACATGGGAAGTAGTTAAGCCTCTCAAGTGGGACAAGCCTGAAGCTTAAACTGGAATATAAATGTTTCATTCCTTATGTGACAAAGCTTACTATAGGCTGCATGTTGGCTTTTGTTTCGCCTTTTCTTTTGATTTTTTATATCTTATATTTGTTCTTTTAATGTGGTTTTAGAAATATTGTTCTAAGTTTCTTGGATAAGATAAAGTTTGAGGAATATGATATCATGGATTGAGATATTAAATCTTGCCTTTTGTTATGTGTTGCTGACTGCTGTAGACAGGATAGAACTTTTCGATTAAGCGTGGCTTTTGTTATCTGTTCCTTACACAGCCAGCAAACTGTTACTCACATAAATATGAGAAGAACAGTGTTCCCCCAACTGCATTTTTGTTTTAATATGCTTGTAGCTTTCTCTATGTCTGGGATTACCTATGAAATAGAATCTGTACGTCGAGGCTCAGACGTGCAGATCCATCAAATGCAGTTGGATATTCCTTCTTATGAGGACACTAACCCTCTGGATCTTGCTAGCCAGGTAAAAAACACAGCTTAATACAACTCTGGATTGTAATCTCTAATGAAAAATACAGCTCCATGAGGAAGAGGCTTTGCAGATATAAGAAAATTGGAGAAAAACTAGTACTAGGAATCCATCATATAATAAACATAGTCAAAGCTGAATTGGTATTTTAACAGTAAAAGGCAAAAAACAAAAAGTAAAAGGGCAGCAGAACCTGCTTGGAACATCGAATGTAGCATTCTTGCCATAATAGCTCTCTCTATTTAGGAAAAGAAGGCACACCTGACACAGAGTTAGAGAACAAACATGGCAATACCACATGATAAAAGATTGAGCTTTACAATGATACAGTAAAAGTGATCCATTCGTGCCTAAGGCTTAGATTCACCTTCTCGTAAACTTGGTGACAAGGATAGTTACCCGCTCCAAGCAGACAACTAAGTGATCTTATCAATCTACAGCTCTGCTGAAAACACTGAAGATGTAGCTTTGGTGCTTCAATGCATTGTTAAATTAAATTTCATATTTAGTTCTCAAGTAGGCATTAGCTCTAGCTTATCTTGGCTGTCGCAGGAATCTGAGGCAGACATCATCCGCTTTTCTTGCTCTAAATCATAGACTTTGTCTGTCATTCCTTCCTTTCTATATGCCTCAGCCATAACAGTGTAAGTTGTGTCATCTGGTCGGAATCCCTTATCTTTCATTCGCTTGAAAACTCTCTCCATCTCCAATAAGTCCTCTGCCTTTGCACAAGCATAAATAACAGAACTGAAAAAGGAATTGTTTTCAGGGATCTCCAACTTCCCAGCTAATTGGACAGCGTTGATCACCTTAGGAAAAAGGCCTGCATTTGCATATCCTCTAACGAGACAGCAAAAAGTCTTGGTGTCACCTTTAACGCCTTCAGCACGCATTTGATCAAATGTGTACTCCATATGCTTTGCATCACCTATATCTGAAAATGCTTCGATGACGTTGTTGTAAGTCGATGTTGTCCAAGGAAATGAAAGTTTACGCATGTACTCCATCACCGATGACATCTTATCATACATTCTTTTCTTCCCATAAGCACTAATAAGGATATTAAATGTTCGTGTCTCTGGCTCAATACCGAAACTACAAAACTTCTCATACCATCTCTCCATCATTTCAACTTGCCCCTTGTTGCCAAATAAGCTCAGGATTGTGTTCATTGTCCATATATCAGGTCTGCTGTCTGTGCTCTCAAGCATTCCCGAAAGCACTTTCTCCATCTCTTCATATTTCCCCGCTCTCCCGTAACCACTCAAGACTATATTTTGGGTGACAGTGTTAGGAACTATGGAACGTTCAGCCATTTGTTCATAAAGAGAGTCAACCAGATCAAACCGGGATGCATCCACACATGCCTTAATTAATATACTGTATGTATAAACATTTGGCTGACAATAAGGGAGCTCAATCATCCGTTGTAGAATCGTAAATGCCTTGTCAATTATGTTGCTTCTACAGTAAGCACCAACCAAGGCTGTATAGAATTCTGGTGTGGGATCCAATCCCTCTTCAATCATTGTATCAAAAAGTTGTTGTGCTTTCCCTGGTTGCCCGCATCTCCCAAGAAGTACAAGAAGCTTCATATATGTACTTTCTTTCGATTGATAAAAGGGTTGTTCCTTTAGCATTTCAAATACCTAGAGGCAAAAATGCATTGAATTATCTAAACCTCATGTTTGGAAGTGGGAAGAAAAACAGAAGAGAGTTAGAGACATCCAATTGGCAAATACATCAGCAATAAAAGCACCAAGGAGTTCTATACAAAAGAAATATTCGAATGCAAGCCCAAAAAACAATAAGATGCAGTAAGATTACTTAAGAAAAGAGGGTAACCTTCCATTTACCTTTGTATTTTTTGGGAATAGGGAGTCTGAGCTCTTTGATATTTCAGAAAAAGTGATACTCCGGGTTTCAGGTTTTTAATTTATGTTTTCGAGAGTGAAATCTATCCAAATGAGAGCTTAAGGTACTCAGGCTGGCTCTGCATGAAGTGAATACTCCAGCTTTGAACAATATCGATCAGAGTGCATCTCATTATCCACCAGTGTTATCAAAAGCGCAAAGCACAAATATGTATGTGTAGTCCAAGATTAAAAATCACAACCATGAATAAACTCCATACACCAAGTCTCTAACTAGACTAAGATGACTCTAGCATGCACCAAAACTATTATAAGTACGACAGTAAAAAAAGGACTACCTCCGTTCCAATGTGTTTGTCTCATTTTCTTTTTTTTGGCAACTTTTTGATTCTAACTTCACACGTGACAAGTTTCAAACCACGAAATCAAAGACTAAAACCACAACACTTACGTCTTTATTATTTTCTTAATGAACTCTATATCAAGTCAAAACCAATCAAATAAATTGAAAACAAGGGGAGTATAAGTATGATACCAACATCTAACTATGCACATCGCCTCTTCATTTATTTCCGTTCTGCTTTTCTAGCTAACTCTACATGGATCTTGAGATATTAAAGTTTCTTAAAGCAAAATCCACATTATGCTTCAGCTCTACCTCACTCCATTCTATGTTTGCTCGGACTCTTTAAAAAGGATTCTGCCCCGTATTAGATCCTTAAAAAAAAAGTACTTTTTGAAGAATCCAACACACACCCGTTAACATTTCCGAAGAGTCCAACCAACATAGATCCCATTTACCATCTTCAATCATCACAAACATTGCACCTATAAACTAACTTCAGCTAACCTCATTACTCAATCAACAAGAGAGCTATAAAAAAAGAACCTTTACAAGAAATTGAGCAGCCTTACATCATCTAACTCAGAAAATCTACACACTCAATTGCTTCCAAACACTTAACCAGATAATAACAAGGGTTTAAGAGCAAAAGGGGTTTTACAAAATTGAGCAATGCACACAAAAAAACAAACAACAATATCAAAACCAGCAAAATCAAAAGGGGATTTTAGCAAAAACTAACCTCAAGAGCTTGAACCCATTGTTTTTTCTCAATATACTCAGAAAGAGCTTCAGTAATAGTATTAACCCAAGCTTTAGCATTACTCTTTCTATCCAATTTTTTCTTAATATTCTTAATGGGTGTTCTCTTATTGTTTTTAAAACCAGATTGTTCAGTGAATCCTGGGTATTCCCCTTGTTTCCAGTGCTTTTTCTTCGGAAATGCAACTGAAGAAGAAGCACGGCAACATATTACGGCGGTGAGTGGCCGCCGGAAGTCGAAAAGACGGCGAATTTTACCGCCGGCGGGATGAATTAGAGGAGAGGGAAAGAGTGAATATGAAGAAGATAAAGAAATAGAATTGGTCGCCATTTTTTTCTCAATTAAACATTCAAATTTTTTTTCCAAATATATCATGATATATATATATATATATATAATATTATAAAAAAAAATTAATTTTAGTTTTATCCGAATTCGATATCTATATCAAGGTCCTAATTAATTCTACTTTGAATTTGAATGCTTAGGAAAGTATAAAGGAAGAAACAACTCTAATACGATTATTTTCATACTCGAACTCAAAATGTATGTTTTTTTGTATTAATTGAGAATTTGTGTTTTAGTTCGATTTCTTTTACTTAATTTTTTAAGTTTATTTTTACTTATTGAAAACTTTATATATAAACTAAGTCATTCTATTTACTTATATAAAAATACTTATTTTTTTATAATATCTAAAATAAGATACTTTTAACAATAAACTAATGTTATTCCATTCTATATGTACAGAAAACAGTGTGTACACACACTTTTTATCATTGATATCAATGCATGTGTATAGAAACAGCAAGTCAAGGCTTAAAGGGTGGATGACAGAGACGCAACAACTAAGCTTAAACTATTTTCTTTAGTATTCGTTTCATTTTTACTTGTCATATTTTATTTAAAAAAAATAAATAAATTATATAAACTATTTTTTAAATTAGTTAATTTGACTATCGAGAACTAAAATGTACTGAGGGAATACTATTTATGACTAATAAAGCCTATAATAAATATTCACTTTTGTCTTTGCGTATTGATTTGAGTTTTTTTATTATTCTCTTTCCTTTTGTTGCTCTTTCAGTTCACAGATCAAAACCCCCCACACTTTCAAGAAGGTTAGAATCTTGTAAGAACTTCTAATTTTAAAACCCCTTTTTACTTTTTCTTTGTGAAATTTGGGGTTGTTGAGCTGATTTTCTGCAATTTTGTGTCTATATAAATCATGGGGTTGTTATAATTTTTCAGTTTTGTGGAAAAAAATGGAACCCCAGTTGAAAAGATTGTTCCTTTTTCAGTTACAAGTTTCAAGAAAAGAAAAAGATTGTTTTTTTTTGTTTTTTCAAGATTATTTGCTGGGATTACACTTACTGTTTTTGTTTTTGTGAGATTTTTTTAGAGTATGTTGGATGTTATAATGTTTCTTGCTTTTACAGAATGTCACTCCTTTTTTTTTTATGTCATTAGCTTATACTGCACAGCTTGTTGTGGATCAGTAAGAATCTGGAAATGTGTGGTTATGGTGTTGTTTCCTTGTTTTGAGACAATTTTTGTGATTTTTGCACTGTTTGAGTTGTTGTATTTTGTAGATTTTGTTGACTGAGCTATGAGCTGCTTCAGTTGTTGTGATGATGATGATATGCACAGAGCTACTGATAATGGGCCATTCATGGCACACAATTCAGCAGGTTAGTTTTGTCCTTATACCGAGAATCTCTTCCGATTGTTTTCTTAACGTTTTCTGGGGAATGAGTCCAACTGTAGACAATTGATATAGCTAACTAGTTTGTCGTTGAGGCATAGCAGTAATAGTTTAGTTTTGGGTAAGGGAAAGGTTATGGGAGTGGAATTTGATTTCAGGACTTCTACACTTATGGTGAATACTTGAGCATTCTGGGTATCTATTGTGATTCTTTTTTTCGTTTTGCGGGGAATGGATCCAAATACAGCGGAATGAATATAGATGATTGATACAGCTAAACAAACTAGTTTATGGTTGAGGCATAGTAGTAATTGTTGTCTAGTTTTGGGTATGGGAAAGGTTAGGGGAGTGGAATTTGATTTCAGGACTATTAGGCGTATGGTGACTACTTGAGCATTCCGAATGGATTCCAAACTGGGTATCAGTAAATTGGAAGCTCAAACATTTATTATGCTTGTATTTGATGTTTTCGTGATCAGTTCCGGTTGAAGCCTTGTAAATTGATAAATGATCAAGTAAATAGTTCAAATCTTTCGTTAAATTCCTTTGGTGTTTTACCTATCATTTTAGACTCTTTCTGCATCTAATGTCATGCTTTTGTTCATGGAACTTTTGTTTAGTCCATAATTTTTTATTTCAATCCTACGTAACTGGAAACTTTTTTATAGGCAACAATGGAGGTCAGCGTGCCACAGAAAGTGCACAAAGAGAGACACAGACTGTGAATATCCAGCCCATTGCTGTTCCTTCCATCGCTGTTGATGAGTTAAAGGATATCACTGATAACTTTGGTTCGAAAGCTTTGATAGGTGAGGGATCATATGGAAGGGTATACCATGGTGTCCTGAAAAGTGGACGTGCTGCAGCCATTAAAAAATTGGACTCGAGTAAGCAGCCTGATCGAGAATTTTTAGCTCAGGTTAGCTACACCCTATTATCTTTCATTTGACTATGTTATATTGCACTCAACCTTTGTAACCTTGTTGCATATGATGCATGCAATTGCAGGTCTCAATGGTCTCAAGACTAAAAGATGAAAATGTGGTTGAATTACTCGGTTATTGTGTGGATGGCGGTTTTCGTGTGCTAGCCTATGAGTATGCCCCGAATGGATCTCTTCATGACATTCTTCATGGTATGTGAACTATGCTATTGTCCGTACTGGAACCATGTTTTAACCCTACCTTCTCATCAGTACTAAAACATGTTGAGTCATCCATGATGAGTCAAATTTTAGCAAATCTAAAGAACTTGTCTCTGTAACTTGTGTTTGGAAATTATTGTTATTCAATCCAACTATTTCAAAGTACATTTCAGACTCCATTTCAAGAACTTCATTAATGCACCATGCAGTGAATGCTCCCTTAAGTAGTGGTTAACACTGCTTCATCCCAAATTCTGAAGTTCGTTTCTAATGCATTCTATGACATGAAAAATGCCATAACTTATATTCAGTTTGTACCTAGATATCTTCATACAGCCTTGCTTATTAAGAACCATCAAATTCTTTTTCTTCTTTTCGCTTTTTGTTGTATATGATTCCATTGTAAAATATACCCCATCTCAATTCTCATTTAACATGGAAACACTCAAAATCAAGAAATTAGTTAGATTTCATATTCTGTTGATGATATATAAAAAAAAAGTATTTGAAGTTGTTAAAAGGAAAAGTATGTGTAATTGCTTTAAATTCAACCGGTAAATCGGATTGATCAAAGTCCAAAGTTGTATAGAATGCTATGACTTGTAGATTTGTGCTATACATTGGGGCCTCACAGAATTGAATGTATATGCTAAGTTAGGATAAAGTATACTCGGTACACAAAGTTAGAATATTGCACCACAAGGTATGTATTCCAATGATGTGCACACAAAAAATCCCATCAGGTACTTCGATACCAGATTTCAATTATAGATGGTGACGTTGGTGTTATGCAAAGGGAAAAATTTATTTATTAGTAATTAGCATGTTGTATGTCAGTTGAACATTCAGTGAACCAGGGTTTTATTTAGGTCCTTATTCATTTCATCTGTATTTTGCTGTTTCTAATATCTTTATGGATGTCTATTTTCGTCTGTATGTATGGCCAATTTGATAGAAGAGAATTGGAACTTCTCATTGATATCTCTGTGCATGGCCAATCACGCTTTTTTACAAGATTTTTTTTACAACTCTTGATGGTGGTAGTCTCAGCAAGTAAATGTGTTAATGTGTATCATGGCTACTGCTAAAACATCGTTATGGGTGCGTATTATGAGGATGGATAGAGATAATGTCAATCTTAGAGTGCTTGGACTGATGTTACCTTTCTCAAAAAAAAAAAAGAGTGCTTGGACTGCGATTTATACTTTTGGCTGCTCTCTTCAGTTTTTCTGTAACATATTTTGTTATTTGCAGAAAAATGCATAATTTTCTAGTTTGTGATTGCAGGAAGGAAAGGTGTGAAAGGTGCACAGCCAGGTCCAGTATTGTCATGGGCTCAACGAGTTAAAATTGCGGTTGGGGCTGCAAAAGGACTGGAGTACTTGCATGAAAAAGCACAGCCTCATATCATTCACCGTGATATTAAGTCTAGCAACATTTTACTCTTTGATGACGATGTTGCTAAGATCGCAGATTTTGATTTATCAAATCAAGCCCCTGATATGGCAGCACGTCTTCATTCCACCCGTGTTCTTGGGACCTTTGGTTATCATGCACCAGAGTGAGTCCCTCTGTGAATGTATAATACAAA
Organism: Solanum corneliomulleri; assembly: GCA_027704805.1. Lineage (NCBI taxonomy): Eukaryota > Viridiplantae > Streptophyta > Magnoliopsida > Solanales > Solanaceae > Solanum > Solanum corneliomulleri. The sequence goes on along the minus strand of JAKWIY010003063.1, from coordinate 66,805,903 downwards.
TAAGCACATGCTTGGTTAACATATTCTTAGCTGATCTTCCCCACGACTAATCTAATATGCAACAGAAAGCAATGTTAGGCTTTAAGCTCATATTTCTGAAGTCATACCCAATTATATTTCACTTTTATTCTGATGACCTACCCCACCATCACTTTTGAGTTGCAGATATGCAATGACTGGTCAGTTGAGTTCAAAGAGTGACGTTTATAGCTTTGGCGTTGTGCTCCTGGAACTACTTACTGGCCGTAAACCTGTTGATCATACATTGCCACGTGGGCAACAGAGTCTTGTTACTTGGGTATAGCCTTCTAGATTCTCAAATGCTTCATCTAATTCACCATTGTTCGATAATTCTCTTGATTGGTCATCGATGTTATTCACTGTTGTAAACAGGCAACGCCAAGACTTAGTGAAGATAAAGTGAAGCAGTGTGTTGATGCTAGATTAAATACAGATTACCCTCCGAAGGCAATTGCAAAGGTATGCACTCAAAACGGAGAATTTTCTTGCCTAATGAAATAAGGTTCCTGTCTCGTCTCCTCAACTATGTTAATTAGTAACCAAAAAGACGTCTGAACAAGTGTAAAGATCAAATGTTTCATTATATTCAATCATTTCCGCTTATCTGCCTTACTGAAACAGATGGCTGCAGTTGCTGCCTTGTGTGTGCAATATGAAGCTGACTTCCGGCCAAACATGAGCATTGTCGTAAAGGCTCTTCAGCCTCTGTTGCCTCGACCTGTACCAAGTTAGACATCAAGCTTGTGAATTTTCTCCTTACCCCTGCCTTTACGTCATGAAATGAGAAAGATTGATATCGACATTGACATTGGTATGAGTCTCAAGAGGATCGTGAATTCGTGATACTGATAGTCACCTGGACAACTACTCCACAACAATGTTACCTCCACCCCCCTTTTTTTCTTCTTGTTGATTGAATGCCAAAGAAATTGTATATTCACTGTAATGGAAATTACTTTGCAGATTGATTTTCATGGATTTGTGTTGAGATTTTGACATTCTACCAAGCCACAGTTATATTAGTAGATTGTTGAAGCTGTAGTTTTTGTTGTTACTGCTTTCACTTCTGTATTCCCTTTCTCAAATTGTAGCTTTTGTATCAAAAACATCTATATCTCTACGAGTTAGGGAAAAGGGTTAAGTGACTTAACCCGTAGAGTGCTCTATCTTCCCCATACTCCACTTTGTGGGATTTTGCTAGGTATGTTGTTGGAAAGAGTGCAACACGTGATGTGTGGATTAGACAGACGACACACTTTTGAACTCTGTCACGAACAAAAACATAGTATTTAAGAGGGATAAATACATTGTTTATCGAGTTTCGAACCATGCACCACTAAATTTTCCATAAGCTCTGGTTTTTCTGCAACAATTCTGGAACATTCATCAAGTGCTGAAGTTATCACAGCCCAAGAAAATAGAACAAAAACTAGTGGTTTTTTTCATAGACAATCACAAATGAAACCTTTTACATATCTTTTGCTAAAAGGGCATGTGAAGTTATCAACTATCTATACATTACCCATATCTGTAAAGAACAGAGTCAAAAATGAGGAATTTTTATATACTAAGTGACTCTGACTTTCATACACACAAAAAAATGATTATCTCAAACATCTACTACCATATTATAAGACATACCAAATGGAAGAAATATATATATGTATGTATATATGGCTCTTTTTTTGTGCCATTTCAATCATTTCAGCTCACTGTAACTTTCTGTAGTTCAAGCTTATGTATTTGTTCGATGATCGCTTCTAGTTTTCGTCATCAAAATTGGTCTATCACTGCTATCTGTAGATTTTCGATTATGAGATTCTGTTTCTACAGCACCTGCCTGATTCTTTCTCCGTCTTCGTCCCTAGAAGACCAAGAAGTTAAGATTATACAACTTTCCAACCAAATATCTAAGAAAATCGTTGGTTAGTACATCACCTCTCGGGGTATTGGATATTCCTCAGATTCAAGCATTCGAACTACTTGACTCATTGTTGGCCTCTTATCTGAATCTGGATCAAGACATCTTAAAGTAGTCAGTAGAGCTCGCTTAAGGGCGGTTGTGGAAGGCCTTGTTTCGATTGTTGGATCGACTACTTCTTCCGAGCGTTTGCTGCCAACCATCATCTTGAGCCAGTCAACAAGATTCACCTGTATACACCAAATAAATGGCATATCATCACAACAATTACAATGTTTAAATACTAATAATAACATTGGAAGAGCATACCTCGGGAGCAGGGCGACCATAATCCACGGGATCTCTTCCAGTGATGGCTTCCAGAAGCACAACACCATAGCTGTACACATCACTCTTTTCATTCAGTAGACCACTATTTGCATACTCAGGAGCTACATATCTGTTGTGAGGAAGTTGGCCAAACATAGGGAGGCATTTAGTGATGACTATAGGATATTCGACTAATACGAGGTGTAGAAAGAGAATAAGCTCATCCAAGATAGGTCTATAGGTGTACTTACCCGAACGTGCCCATAACTCTGGTTGTAATGTGACTCTTCCCTGCACCTAGCAACTTGGCCAGGCCAAAATCAGAAATTTTTGCATTGAAGTCTTCATCTATCAATATGTTGCTTGACTTGATGTCACGATGCACCACCTTGGGCTCAATTGCCTCATGTAAATATGCAAGACTACACGTATAAAAGAACATTTATAAGAGAACAAAAAGAAGTCCTCCATCCATCCCAATTCAAGTGTTTTTCCTTTTTAGTCTGTCCCAAAAAGAATGTATCTTTCTATATTTAGTAAGTTTTCCAATTCCAACATTCTACATGGAACATTTAAGACCGCGGGATTTAAAGGACCACACATATTTAATTTAAGACCACAAGATTCAAATCCCTTTGGTTCCAAACTCCGTGCTCAGTCAAACTAAGACACCTAAATAGGAACGGTGGGACTTGAGAGTATAAGATAGTAAATGCTAAGTTGAAAATAGAAGAAAACTCACGCTTTAGCAGTGCCAAGGAGAATCTTCATCCGTGCTTCCCATGTAAGGTATCCGTGCTGTTGCATAGCTCCATGTAGCCACTGCTCTAAATTCCCATTGTTTACGCACTCATAAACTAGTAACCTGAATAAAAAAAGGATCACCATACAAAGTGGCGTCTGAAATGTTAATACTGAAAAACTATCTCCAGTTATTGACACAAGATAAAATATGTCTCTTAGCAACATGAAGAAAAGAGTACCAGAAGCTCCTTTCATGTTGTACTAAAGAAGGTAAGCCTATAGTGTATTTGCCAAAACAAAAGAATATAATCCAACATCAGCCGCGAGAGACGATCATGGAATATCGATTTTCCTAAACATAATATCACATGAAAAACTTATCTGGGAGTTGACGATTGAATCTCAAGTTTCAACAAAAAAGCGCAGTCACACTGCTAGATAGTACTACCTCTGTTTAAATTTGTTTGTTTTACTTCCCTTTTTAATCCGTATAAAAGGAATGTCTCTTTTCTTTTTTGGCAGCTCTTTAATTTTAACTTTACATGTGGCATTTTAGGACCGCATGATTAAAGGAAAATTTGTTACATTCTATATATCTATAATTCAAGACCAGGAGATTCACAAGTTCTCTTCACTTCTTTATTCTCGGTGCCATAAATTGAAATAGAGCGAGTAAGTTACTGCTGCCTATATGATGTAATGAAGAGAAACAAAAGAGTTTTAGAAAGTGTACCTGTGAGTTCCTTCAATACAGTAGCCCAAAAGTCTAACCAAATTCTTATGTCGGACATGACCGATGGCCTCAACTTCCACTTGAAATTCTTTCTCTGCTTGTCCTCTATAGATGAAGGACCCCATAAGTCAAATATTTTATATATATGCAAGTGAAGAGACTAATTACTGAAGTAACAATATAAGACTATCGAACTTACAAATTATTCAATAGCTTTTTAACAGCGACTTCAGTTCCGTTAATCAGCTGTCCGCGGTAAACAATGCCATAACCACCCTCTCCAATGATGTTATCCTTAGCAAACTTGTTGGTTGCAGTTTCAAGGTCCCTCAGAGTAAACCAATGGCCCCAACCTAGGTGAGAGAACTCAGGCAAACCAGAGAGAGGGGATGGGACGTTTGCAGGATGTGAAGGACGATTTACTGTTCCGGCAACTTCCTTTTCCCCGGACTCAAAAGTTCTGTCTTTGTCTAAATAATTGAATGAACCTGATTGACTATTATTGTCAAAATCTTTCATCTTGTCAATATTTGAATGTGCCAAAAGCTTATCGGAATCTTTCTCACAGTATGTGTCTTGAAATGCAAGGGGATTCCTATAGTGGCTCCCATAGTTGCTTGCTGAGTTTTGATCAACTCTTATTTCTTTGCATACAGAAGGAATTTTGCTTATGGGTAGTGTATCATGAGATTTTCTTGATTTTTTACGGGAAGAACAAAACGGCAGTAGCAAAAGAATTACCACAATAAAAAATCCAACAAAGATGGCTAATAAAACCCACACCTTGAGATGAAATATATGAGTTTTCTTAGACAGTTCGAAATTAAGGTCAGATGCCATCTTAATGAAACCTGCAAAATCGAAGATATGAAAATCAAAAACCAAAAAAGAAGAAGAAAATCATAAAGGTAAACAGCTCCAAAGTGAACTAGCAGTGAAGCATTTCATGGTGGGCTATATGAAACCTCTATATCAATTTTGTTCTATTCGGCCTACTTCGTTCATATACTAGTAAATAATTAGTTTTTTAACGTAAACTCAAGATCTTCTACAACTAGAGGTTCTCGAAGTATCACACTGATTCCTATGCTAACAACCAGACAAATACACAAAGTCATTAAAGTGTAACAACAACAACCAGTCTTTAATCACAAGTAGTTGGCATTGCCTATCATGTATCTTGTACTCCCTCCGTTACAATTTGTTTGATCTACTTTCCTTTTAAGTTCATTTAAAAAAGAATGACCCTTTCCTTTTTTTAGCAATTCTTTAATTTCAACTTCCCACGACATGTTTAAGACCACAAAATTCAAAAATCTTCTTTACTTTTTTAAGCTCCGTGCAAAGTCAAAATAGGCCAAACAAATTGAAACGGAGGGAGTAATTGTTCATCTAAAAAGGAAACTTTAACTATCCTAATGTATGTATAGAGCTTCATTAACAGACAGTAAATCAGGAGACAATCAAAGTTTCAGACACACCAGCAGAGAAATGCATTTCAATAAAAAGATCTCCGTTTAACTAGCCGATAACTACCTAACTCGTACGAAGTAAATAAGAGGAGGGATCACGAGATCAATCAATCAACTATCTCTCAATCCGAAATTATTTGAAAGCAGCTATATGTATCCTCTGTATCGATTCCAGTACATAGAGGATTCTCACTATAGTTAGATTATGTTTACACTGACATCAATATGCCACATCGGGTTTTACAAGCTCGGACAAAGGCAGATTTATGAGAGAAAAAGAGAATGATATTAGTTCCATTTAGGAAGCAGAAAGAAACATTATACTTAACTGAATAGGAAATAAGACCAACTTCAGGAAAAGATACAAACTTCCAATGCTAAATCAAGTGTTCAAGCTCACAGAATCACACAAAATGTACAACAGACTCAAACTTCCAATGCAAAGACACAAAATATGTTCAAAAATTCAATATTTACACTACCATAAATATACCACAAAAGTAGGTAAGAGTTATTACAATAAATGCATGCAAATTACATAGTTCTTCAATGTAGAACAAATCAAAGTCAAAGATTCAAACTCTCAATGCTAAACCAAGTGTTCAAGCTCACAAAATCACATTAATTGTACAAAAGATTCAATCTTTCAATGCTAAATCAAGTGTTCAAGCTCAAATAAAACACATTAAATGTACAAAAGATTCAATCTTTCAATGCTTAATCAAGTTTTCAAGCTCAAATAGAACACATTAAATGTACAAAAGATTCAATCTTTCAATGCTAAGTCAAGTGTTCAAGCTCAAATAAAACACATTAAATGTACAAAAGATTCAATCTTTCAATGCTAAATCAAGTTTTCAAGCTCAAATAAAACACATTAAATGTACAAAAGATTCAATCTTTCAATGCTAAATCAAGTGTTCAAGCTCAAGCAACACATTTAAAAATGTATAAAAGATTCAATCTTTACCTATTTATGATGAGATCCCAGAAGTAGAAGTAAGCCTCTACCAACACTACACACAACCTCTACTCACAAAATGAAGAAAAATCCAAACCCCAGATCTCTTATACTCCTAAAATCCCCAAACCCCATTTAGGAAATGAAGCCATTTTCAAATCAAGAATCCCATTTCTCAAATATACAAATATACCAAGAAAACAAAAAAAAAAAAGAGGGGCCCTTTTAGAAATGGGAAAATAGACCTTCCTTAATTGAAGCATATACTAAAAGGAAACCTTCCTTCGAAGTAAAAGGCAAAGAGAAATCTCAACAAAGAAAACATGAAATCTTTGAGATGGAAATGTGGGGTTATTATCAGTATTTGGTAATGCTTTGTTTTACAGTAAAATAGAAGCAAGAAAAAAAAGAGTTAGCTTTTTTGGTTCAAAAATGATTTTGAAATTGAGTCTACTAATGAATGTGATTGATTATCAAGAATCTCTCAAATTAATACTGCTGGAGACAAAGTAATTGGAGTACCAGACTTGCAGTGCTCTGCAAATGCAGCTTCCTGTCTCTTGGTATATATATATTAGTACTATTATAATGATTCTCCGTTTTAATTTACGTTATATTGTTATTTTTGAAATAATTTATGTTGTTACAAATCATATCGTTTCAATCTAAGTCTCTTATTTTCTTTTATCGTTTATCTAAAATGAGTGTTTCTTTCTGTATTTAGTAAGTTTTCTAATTTTTAAGTACACAATAACACGTAAGATCATAAGATTTAAATTTAAAAATCATTTTTTTATTTTTAAAAGTTTGTATCTGATTAAATTAAGATACTTAAATTGACACGGGAAAGATATATAATGAATAATTGGCTAGTGAGTCAAACATAAAAGAGATAATGCACAAATACTCCGTTAACATATGGTCGAAATCTCAGAGACACACTTATAGTATATTAAGGTCCTATTACCCCTGAACTTATTTTATTAATAATTTTCTGCCCCTTTCGGCCTAGGTGACATTATCTTGTGGGTTCAACGCTGGTTGACTTTTTAAAAAAAAACTAATATCACGTATATCAAAAAGGGGTAGAAAATTATTTATAAAATAAGTTTAAGAGAATAATAGGACCTTTGTATAATATAAGTATATCTCTGAAATTTCGAATATAAATTAAGGCCATACTTAGCGTATTTTTCTAACATAAAATAAAGTTGATGTAGATACAAATATTAAGAAAAGAAAAGAAGGTTAGTGGGTATAAATAATTAAAATTAGATGTAATAAAGAGTGGAAAGGGACAGGCAATGATGCAATTTGAATGAAATTTATTGAGACACATTATTATTAATTTACTATAATGATGATAATAATAATAATAATAATAATAATAATAATAATAATAATAATAATAATAATAATAATAATATAATTACACCTTTGATCCCTCGAAATAGTATTGAATTATGTGTTTGGTCTTTATAATATTAAACTTAAGTTCATTTAATCTTCTGTTTCTTCCCTTCATATAACAATTATTTAATTATAATATATGTCATATCTAGAGTAGTTGTAGAATTATATCACCCATAAATATAGAATAATCAGATAATTTAATATAATATATAGATAATTATCAATAGTTTAGCATTTAATAATTTGTTAAATTTGAAAAAGATTCATCATAGCTAATTTTAGAATAAATTTATCTTATGTTGTTGGAATAAAATATTCTTAAATTATATATAATTTTTATCTCACATGAAAATAAAATATCGACAACATCATCACAATTTAAACATTCAATCGATAGGAGCGAGCAGTGACAATGTATAAAGATTAGGATATAATCAACACAAGCTAATAACTCGTCCTTATTAAAAATTTCTCGTTAGAGACTAACAATTACAAAAGTTTTAAAATAATAAATCTCGAAATAACTTATTCTCCGATCGAACTATCCTAAAGAAGGTATTACTATAAACAATGGACACACCCAGGCCTTCTCAACTGTCAAATCTCTTTGATTTCTTAAAAAAAACAAATCATGAAAATTGTGAATTTCCATACTTGCATTTATTAATTATTTTGATTGTTTAATTGTGGGGTTAGCAAGTCAAAAAAGAAAAAATAAATAAGACTTGGACGGTTGTTGAATGTCTTTTTATATTTTCAAAAAAATATTTTATGTCGACCAAATTAAATATTTTGACGGTGGCAAATGGCAGTACCAATCTATTTTATGACAACTATTATTTAAAACTAAAGTATTTATTTGTTAATTTATAAAATTAATTAACAAATTCTCATATCGTGTTTAATTTATATTTGTTGTATAAATAATTGTCTATTCAATCGCAAAAATATTACGTTAAGTTAAATACACCAACATTGAAAAACGAAAGATAAGAAAGTAATAAAATTAGATATATGTCAATAATAAGTTAAAAAAAATATGTGCGCGTAAATAGACAATAAATACGATTTAACAAATTCGCGATTACTATAAAAAAAAAATCTAATGGTCACAAATGTTAAGTTAAATACATCAACATTGAAAAACGAAAGATAAGAAAGTAATAAAATTAGATATATGTCAATAATAAGTTAAAAGAATATGTGCGCGTAAATATACAATAAATACGATTTAACAAATTCGCGATTACTATATAAAAAGAAATCTAATGGTCACAAATGAATATTGTATTGGTTGTTACTATATAATGTATTGTACACATAAAATCTGATTATGTCCTATGGCAGGTGATGACTGTCCCCTATACCCTCTCGGGACGAAGTCAGGTAGAATCAAGACGATTTATATGAATCGTGCTAAATAAAAAAAAAATATTTTTATATATAATTAAAATTATTTTTAAATATATATTGTAAATATTAAATTCTGATTAATTTCACTTATTTTATATTTCTAATAAAATTTTAATTCTATCTTAACAATGCTATTTAGGTATTTGATTTGGTAGGTGGAAGTCTTAGAAATATAATGTACCATTCGTGTTGTGGGTCACCAATGTACATTTCTATGAAGGTTGCAATTATTATTAATAATAATTATTTTGCATATTATATAAGATTAATAATAATTATTTTGCATATTTTATAAGATTAATAGAAACGAATTTAAAATTTAAAGTTTATGAATAGTTTTGATGATTCTTTGTTTGTCACCAAACTTACACTTATTTATGATATTAGGTACAACACGAATAGTATCAAAAATATAATTTCATGAATGGATCTGAGAAGAATCGGAGATGTAAAGATTTTATATTTATTTTTATAGAATAGAGGGTTGTTTTCGATAGATCGGTGACTTAAATTGATTTTTTTGAAACAAATTTGCAAGATTAATATGATAACAAAACAATAACATACAAAGTAAATTAAGCTACCAATATGTGACGCAATAAAGAATAAGATATAACGTGACTACTAAATAATAACCCCGTCCTCTTCCCACACATAACGTCTCACCCTCAATTATTTATCTTGATCTTCAAACATTCCTATTTAAGGTTATGTCCGCAGTAAACTAAAGTTATGAACTTATGTCTTATCTAATTACCAGATCTCGACCCTTCACATCCTCAATTTCAAATTTTCAATTATTTATCGAATGTACCTCTATCTTTTTCGATTAAAAAATAACCTCTCGCATCTTTTTATCGATCACATCTTTTTTTTTCTTCAAAATGTACTATTTCTACAGTGTGTAGAATTGAGAATTTTCTTGAATATAAGACTATAGTCTTAAATGTGTTATTTTGTGTCTATTTCATTTTCGACCAGGCAGGAAAAAGCAGCCACAAAATTTGACTACTTATTAGTCTAATATTATGTGTCAATTATGTTTCAATTTCGAACAAGTTAAAATTAATTATACGAATAAGAAATATTTATATATAGTTTGTATCGTTTCATTTAATAACATTATATTTGTTTAATATTATACAAAATTAAATTATAAACTAGAACATTCTTTAAAGTTTAAAATATAAAGTAAATATACTAATCTGAAACTAAACCCTTGTTAATTTGATTTATATACATTTCTTTCTTTCATGATGATCATTAATTAGGTATACAACGTCTTTCGAAATAATTTCTTTTTATTTATAACTAAGTCGATTTTATTACTTTTAACGATCATAAGTTTATCTGACAAATCATAGACATGACTGAACAATCACAAGTGATTTTCTTCAATTTTATTATCTATATATGTTATTTCAAATCTTCTATATCGTGACAGTATTTTAAAATCTTGTTTAATTTTATGTAACCGCGATGAATATACATCTTATATTTATAAATTTTTAATATTCTACATACACCTACTGATTATGTTTTATATTCATCACTTATATATGATGTAATATTCTTCATTATGAGATAGGTTTTGTTGACTAATGAAAAGACAAGGGACCCAATAACTTAGCTATCAATTAACCATATTTGATAACATACCATTAGCATTATTAATTTTATAGTATTAGCATTATTAATTTTATTTTGTCCTTTTTCGTTAGGATTTGACCAAATTCAACCACATAAACATAATTTAACAACCAATCATGTGCTTAATTGCTACTTTCAACATATAACTATTAGTACGAGATCTTTAATTAGGAGTGTAGAGATCCTATTCATTCTATATTGCGATCTTTAATAGTCTGACTGAGTAACTTTTAGCAACAATTTTCGAATAATCGCTTCAAATATTTTGAATTTTGAAAGCAAAAGCTATCATAGGAGTATAAGATCATATGATTATATGAAAATGCAAAGTCAAAAACCATATAGTATAAAGAAAAAAATGAAATGATTAAAAGCATATCTTCCTACTTCAACCAAATCAAGATTGATCAAGATATTAATCTTTTTTGTTTGGGACAATAGATATTAATAGTTTTTCATATATTTTTTAAAAAATAGCGTTGGTATCCGAATCAACATATTTCAACTAATCTCCATTTTATTTGTTATCTTCCATCAACATAATTATCAGATAATTTAACTCATCCAAACTTAGATATGTAAAGTTAACCGGTGTTTTATGCAAGTGGAAAGTAACAAGAACTCGATAAAATAGTCAAAGTGCATGTAAATACATTCAAAATACCATCATTACGAAAAATAAAATGTACACTCGTTAAATTGTCATTGTCATTAAAGAATAATGAGAGTGACGATTCTGTAAATCCACAAACTTTAAATCCTGAATCCATTTATACCCCAAGCTTTACGCTCAGATGAGTCATAGCAGAGGGATTTCACATTTCAAAGATAAGTAAATAATCGTAACTCGCGCACACAGTCGTCTAGTTCAACATCAAAACACCATTGTTGGACATACATAAATACATACATACATTGAAGAGAAAAGAAATAGCATATGAGTAGTATATTGGTGTACTCTTGTCTGCTTGCAACTCTTCTAACACTCCAAAGAGGTTACAGAATGAATCCAATGCACCATAAAATGCAAAAAAAAGGCGAATAAAGGACAAATATTGTGTAACATTTACATAAACGAAAATGGAATGGAAAGGAAAAATGAAATGCACAACAGAGCAAATACGGTATGCACAACTTAGACAGGGAGATCACAGTAAACGAGCAGCTCTCCGCGGATAGCATTCCTCTGATACTTCTTTACAGTGGTACCATATAGAAAATTGGATGGATCCGTCCTTAAAGATTTACATGAAATCTTGTCCGGGCCTTAGATATAGCAATCTCCTTGCAGGTGCTGGAGGTGCCAGTCCGGGGATATCCCTTATATCCTTGTTGTGAGGATTCACAATCTGAAAACACACAAACAGAGAAATCCAGCTGTAAAACACAGTATCTACATGTTGGCAAGCAAACGCTTAAAAGATTGCAGAGTTCTACGCAGGAAGTGGCTAAGAGTACTAAGAGCTTGAAGTAACACTTTCATAGCAGATACGAGCTCTTTATGCATCAATATATGCTCTTGAGTTGAAAGGTGTAGCAAGGATATCTATGATATGTTTGTTATTTCGTTGAGAAGGTAATATATTTGCATATAGATATAAAGTTGGACTTCCCGCTTCAAAAATGTGGGAGTCCCCCATAATTATTTGATATGTTTATTTACTTGAACTAATCCATGGTATGAGAAACTACCTTCACAACAATTATGGCAATTACACCACAGACAATGAGGAAGAGGAAAAGCATGATGCATTTATCCGTGGCAACCTGAAAAAGTTGGGAGCTAGATTAATTAATCAAAAGAGATGAAAGAATACAAAACACTACATAAATATGAGGATTTTACAACATACCTGCCGTCCAATTTCCTTGACAAGCTGGGATGCTTTTTTAATGGAGAAGTGAATTGTGTCGAGCTCGTTGACAACACGACCCATCTGATCAGTCTACATAACAAAGAGACTCAAAAAGTTAGATGGATATTCTAAGACAAAACAAATCAAAGGAGATGAATAATTGCACTCACTTGGCCTTTCAAGGTAGCAGCAGTTTGTGTTCCCACTTCAATTGTTTGGTGAACAACCTACAGAGTAGAAATAGGCTTTAAGATACGGATGGTAGATATGCTGAAACAACGTTAAAATGAACTACTGAACCTGTTTGGAGCGTTCAATGGCTTGATCAGTTTCATCCATTGTCTTGTTTCCAGCACTGATGAGCTCCTGATTTGACATTTCTGCGTAAAGATTAAAATGAATAAGAAGACCAGTATAGCGAGTCCACAAGTTGCTTGGATGCATTCTCAGTTCAGATTCTTCTCTACAACTAAGGAACATGATATTGGAATCCTCAGTAATCATGAATCAACAGGTGCAGTGAGTTTATACCCTCGACCCTTTATTCTTTTAAGTATGGATTTAAGAATGTAGTAATGAACAGCAGGTGGATTACCCATTCCAAAAGTGGCCGAATATGTGTTTTTTAGGTCACTAGTATAACATAAAGCCATGCATATTAAGATCTACAATGGGAAATCTAACAAAAATAACTTCAAAGAAATGCTTCCATCTGAAAGTCCAAGAATAATTGGATAAGAGAAGCTGGGAAAACAAAGTCAGAACCTTACAAATATGCTCCCTAGAATAATTGGAAAATAAATGTTTCCATCTGAAAGTCTAAGAATAATAGGTTATTGTTCCAACCTGATGCCATCTGAACGTTTTCCTCTGCTGTTGGTTCACTTCCACCTGCTCCCATATCAAATAGTTCAACCCTTTTATTGCCAAGACTGCTCATATACCTGCATCCCCGCCAATTGAAAGAATGAAGTAACAAAAACCAACTGCTTATTTATCAGAGAACCTGAACAAACTAGATAATGAAGGAGCAACATCAGGTTTTAGGAACTCTTTTCTTGAGACTAATTTAGATTTCATTAGACATATTTTTCTTTAATTTTCTAAGTACTTCTTTAAAATGAGGATTCATAGTACTCTTGTATAGTTTCCCAATGAAAGAAATTTTCTTCTCAAGAAGTCAATCCAATTGATTTCAGAAACAAATCCCAAAATTTGACGGTTTTATCTTTGTAGTCATTCAATTTTTGTGGAAGGAGTGACTTTATTGAGTAGAAAAGGCCTATTGATGTATAATGGGATCGCACTTTGCAGCCTTGAATCGGTGCTTGTGTATACACATCATATAATTCGCAAACAAAGCCATGCAAATGTAAAAGTTCATTAACATATCCAACTTCCAAACAATCTACACAACATGTGATACAGCATGCAAGTTGAGACAAAAGAGAAGAAAAATTTCTGGGAACAGAAACCAGAGTGGAAAAAAGAATAAACTTGTTGAGAACTCACGTTTTTCTCAAGGCCACATATGAGTTTAGCTCTTTGATCTGCAAAATTAAAAAAAAATTAGAGCAGTGTTCCACAGAACTGATATGTGTAATATTAGTATAGTGAATCGACCAAACAAACGTTTAGTCTCGTAAAGGCAGTGCCCAAAGTTCATATTATCCACCCACATATCTTGATCGCATTGCAACAGCCTCTTATGTATATCCAAAGTGGAATAGTGAAGTTTGCAATTAATTAAAAAAGGCACACACCAAAAGACAATAACGCGGTGGTTTTGAAGGATATCTATAGGATCCGTTGTATCTATGTTATATGGATCACAGAAACCTTGATGGTAAAGGAAAACATGAAAAACTAAAACGAAATGAGAGTGACACCAAAGATGCAAAAATTGCAATGCCAATTAGAAGCTCATTTCTCATCGAGTAGCCCTATTATGAAAAGTTAAGTTACACAAAACATCACTGCCAAAAGTAACAATGTTAACTAAATCAAAACGAAAAATTGTTTCTCTTTGCAAGGTAATGGACGCTTATATTTACAACGACAGAATCATCATGCAAGTGCACGGGAAGGGAACTGGATGAAAAGAAGTTAGCACAGGTTCACAGAATAAACTAAGATAACCATCATTGGAATACATATGCTGCTTACCACTTCAAGCTCAATTGAGATCCCCAATAAACCCCTTTTCTTTATAAGAGATCCAACTTACCATTGATTGCTTCTCATCATTGAGTTGTTTGTTGACCTCGGGAGGACATTTACTCTCCTCGTCTTTAATTTCACGATCAAACTCTTTAACTAACCTAAAATAAGAATGGGAAAGTAAAAGTATTAACAATCACCCTAACATGGAAACTAATTATTCACTACCCAAGAGATAATTCACGAACCACCGTTATTTCTAATGAAAGAGTAACAACTTAAGTATAATAACAATATTATATAGAAATAAGAAGTTGAAAACAGCAGTTTAAAGTAAAGACCAAATAAATACTACAATTACTACTATAATTTGTTTTGGTAGGTACTGAGGACTTTTATTCGGCTTAGACATAAATCCGGTATTCTAATAGATGGAATTCCTGATATACCTTTTGAAGGATCAAATGTAAATTTTTAAAAAATAATGGAAGGACCAAACATTTCATGTTTAAGTGGTGTGTATTTCCAGCTATACGAGTATGAAATTAGGGAAAAGATAAAAAAAGTTACCTTTTGCACTCTCTCATCTTTCCAGTAAGTTCTTCCAACTGTTTACTCTGTCTATTGGAATCTTTGATCTTATCCAGCTTTTGAAATCCATTTCTGAGGAAACACGGAAAAAGATGTGCAAATTAGTGTACATGTCATGAAAAGAAGTTATTAAGGGCATGCACATGCGTGCTTGTTAAGGAACCGAAATGTTATACGGAAGGCAAGAGCACCACAAAGCACTTCCAAGTATAGAGACAGAATAACAGAAACGAAGTTTTGATATAGATAATGAACGACATGCTGCAAAAGTAATAACTACTACTGCTATGCCTTAATGTCAAGCTAGAACAGGTCGGTACCATGGCTAAAACAAACTAGTTAACTAATATATCTCCACCTTTCTTGATCCATTAAACTAATATATCTGTTTCAAATAAAGATGCAGAAACAAATAGCAATTCGTTTTTTTACATTGCAAAGCGACTGCACAACTATGGGAGATTTTCCAGCTATGATAGGTTTGAGTTGGACAATGCAAAGAAAAACTCTGGATTTTTGTAAAGCTGACATAAAAGTGGAAGAATAACAGAACAGAAAAGAAGATAGATCATAACACCGGCCTGTATAAGGAGGACGTATATGGACAAAGAGGAACTCATGATGTTCTGAAGATAAGAGATACTCAATCCAGAATATAAAATTAAATTGTTTCATATTGTTTCATTTTTGGTGTAAACAAGAGCATATAGATGATACCGAGTCCCTTTTACAAGTACTAGAGTGCCCATAAGGAAGAATACTTTTGGTAATCTTATATCTCTATGAATACGGCTCACACAGCCTTATGTGCATTTAAAGTTATAAAAGCTGTTACCATTGAAACAAAATGTATTTTTTCCAAGTACATCCACAACCAAAACGTGTGACTTAGTGGTCAATAAGGTGGGAGGAGAACCAATGAGATCTAAATTTCAAATCCCAACGGAGGCAAAAAAACACTAGGTGATCGCACTTGCCTAAGCCTTGGTGGGCGAAGTTACCCACTACCTATGATGGTAGGAGCTAGCAAGTACTCGGTCGAATAAACGAGGTGAGCACAAGTTGGCCCAAACACCGCCGTCATTAAAAATGGTACATCCTTTTTTTTTTATAAGAAGGTGCTTTCTGCTCTGGGGTAAATAAACTAGTTTGTACATGAGCTAGTGTTGGGGGGAAAATGTACATTCTTTAATGCATTATATAATGATCTAGAAAGTTTCGATTAGGCATGTACTCATAGTCATATAAATCTTTCAATATTTTACCATTTATTATCAACCTTCAATATTTTACAACTCTAACCATAGGTATAACAAGCACTATAATGGACAGAGAAGAAAATAATACATACGGACAAAATGGATGACATATGAAAGCGTTAAATTTGTGATATCACAATCTCCTATAATGTGTATTGTTCCAAAGTACAGCACTTGGCAAAGGTTCATTTAGCAATAGCCCTCAAAGAACATCGTAAATTAACTCAGGTCCTTATATTCTGAATGCATGAACTTATTTGACTAGCTAAAATGGTAAAAGGGGCTCCGACAGCAAGAGAAATAACTCAATTGTTATTGGTCACAAAAAGAAAGAGTTTAAGCTACTATAACAACTTAGCAGATTGCTAACCAACAAAAATAATGACACAGAGGATAATAAATCCATTATTGAAATTCATGAAATCTTACAAGACATCTACCCAGAGCTCCATCACAAACTAACTTAAATCTCTAACCGAAACCCCCACCTCGTCCCAGCTTCAATCAATCAATTAACTAACTCACAGTGAAACTAGTTGGGATAAGCTACACAAAATCCTCTATATCGTGATTAGACTATTTGTGTAGTCTCATTATCAATTTATGCAACACTCTTGCTTTATCCAAGCTCTGCCCACGTAGGCAGAATTCCACCCGCAACTTCAAATCAATTGATGCACTAAACTTCAATTCACAAATTAGACAGGTCAGCAACATAAATTCTGTCATAATTAGAATATTATTTTGGTCCAACTGTTCACGTACCACCACCATCTTCCTTCAGCCAAGTTCTATGCTTTTGAACATGAACATCAGTGAAGACCAATATAGGAAAAATAATACAAAATCCCAGCCATCCATGCTTTTTCGGAGTAGCTATTCCGCATTAAAGAGTGAGACTACTTTCATTTCATCTTCGAAGCATACAAATAAAAGCAATTGAACTCAAAGTTTATCCCACAAAGGGAAGACAGTCATATTTCATTATATACAATAATATCTCAATTAACTACTCTATGCTAAAAGCCTCAAAAAATTCAAAGATTCCATTTTTATCTCTAGTACAACAAACAATGGTTATAACAACTACGACTCGATCCCAAACTTAACGAAACTGGCTGTACAAATGCTCAATACCCTTCCCAATTCATTCGAGGCCTTATCATTCCAATTTACACATCTAAACATAAACAATGCACATCAAAAAAGCAAAAAAAAAAAAAACTGCAATTTTTAATTAAATTGTCACAATAAAGACGAGAAAATTACGCTAGAGCTCGGAAATTATCCCGAATCTCTCCATGGATCTGTTCCATTTGTGGGTTCATTTGTAAGTCCAAATTCGCCATTTTTTGAGCAATCGTTATCCCCTTTTTTCTCTTCTTCTTCCTACACCGCCGGTTAGAACCCAAACAAATTCTTCACCGGCAAATCAGATTACAAACACCCAACTCCCCAAAACTCAAAATTTCACCGAATTCATCCCATTTTACACCAAAAAAAATGAAATTGAAAACTGAAGGTTCTAAAGATGGAAAGATTGAGATTTTATAGGGTTTTTTGACAAGGAACAAAACCCAAAGAGGGGGAAAATTGGATTTGGGATGGTTTTTAGGGTTCTTGAAGAGAAAAAAAAGGGGAAAAGAAAATTAATTTTAATTTGTGTGTTTGGTATTAAGCAAAAATAATGATGGAAATACAGGCTGCCAATGCTCACTTTTTTCTGTTTTTTCTCTCTTTTTCTCTTTCTTGTCAATGTGGTGTTGTGCACATGACACCCTTGCATTGCTAACACAACTTTGGTTTTATAACCGCGGTGTTTTGTGAATTTTACGATCTTATGATATTATTTGTATCGATGAAAGTTAAGTTTGTTTGTGAGTTTTTCAATTTTATGATGTTAATTCTATCGATAAAGTTAAGTTTGTTTGTGAGTTTTACGGTTCGACGATGTTATGTTTATTGACGAAAGTCAAGGTCTGCTTATGAGTTTTACAGTCCTATGATGTTATTTCTATCGACAAAAGTCAGGTTTGTTTTGTATGTTTTACTATTCGATGATGTTGTTTGAATCGACAAAGTCAAGTCTGTTTGTGAGTTTTACGATTCTATAATGTTATTTTTATCGATAAAAGTTGAAATGAAGTGGTGAGTTGAAAATTTGTCAGTGTGAAATTTTCTCGCTATGATATATATTATTAGTTTTAATTGGACTTAGCTTTTATTTAGACGTATGATATAGAGTCGTGATATCACATATAATTTTGGATCATAATTTGATTTTTCATATTATGATCTCGATTTTTCTAAAATGTGAAGCTTGATTCATGCATTTATATTTTGAGAAAAAAGACTCATGCTTTGACATGAAGGAATGTTATATACCATGAGATTGATTAGTGAATCCTTATAAACTTATATGTTTGAATATTTATAAATCAATATTTATAAAAAAAACACATAGAGATATGCTATTTGTCAATATAATATTTTAAGATATTTCAATATTTTATTATGAACTATAATATATTCATGTGCTTAGATCATATAAAAATTGAATTTTGAAAAAAATAAATATCTTCACTACAAAATTATAGTTATTTCAACAATTCAAAGTGGGGTCGAACTAAGAAATGAATTAACATTATTATAACTACTACCTATAGCTTTCAAAGAGAATTTTTCATTACCGTTAACAAGTCCATTATTGCAATATTTTTTTATGACTATTTCTTTTTAAAATTATTCGTCTTGAATGTGATTTATGAACGAACTTTGATAGTTTTAAAAATGTATGTTTTGATATAACATATTAGGTATATTACTGTAAGTTATAACACTCCTAAGCAGTGTGCAAGCTAAATTTTTTGATGAAAAAGTTTAAAATCTGGAAAAATAAATATACAAACTAATCAAAAGAGGTTTGACTGCTACTATATAAATAGTAAAAGAAATTCACTGGGTTCGGGTGACCCCCCTCGACATATTGCTGGCTCCACCCCTACTCCTAAGTCCTAACTAAAGACATTATCTGTATCAACATGCATGAGCTATACGATGACTACACATATCATAATAACTTTGTTTTTGAATTAATATTACTCATCAATATCGTATTCCCATCTCAATAACCAAACGAGTCCGTAGTTTCTAGACTCGTGCTCTCATTGATCTTTTTTATCATGTCAATCGCATGTTAGATAACACTAGTTTAATTAAACAACATAATTCGATATCCAAATACCTTTGTTTTATATCATAATTTTTATGTACAAACGCCTACCGTTCGATCCAATTTACCAAAGATCCCATTTTGATAACCCATTGAAACAAACGGGTCTTGGGTTTAAGCCCAGATTATTATTTGCAAGCCCAGTTGAGGGCCCATATTGGAACTATAAATTCTTCATAAACCCTAACCGCCATTTTTCTTCCTTCAGCTTTCAGTGTAGCGGCACTTTTTCACCTTCAAATTTGTAAGTTCCAATTTATCATATGATTTTTTGTACTGTAAAACACAATTGTATTTAGTGACTTGATGTTTTTGCTCATATTTTATTGATTATATGTTTTTCGATGTGATTTTAGTAATTTTTACATGTTAATTTGGTATAGAATAGACCCGAGCTGCAATTTTGTTGATTGAAATAGATGCTCAGTTGATTGATTGATGAAAGATTTGTTCTTTGTTTGATTTGACCCGAATTGAGCAAAATGGATAGCTTAAGAGTGTTCATATGGCTAAACTCCATTATTCATGTACTGTTGTTTCTTGTGATTTTTACATGTTAATATATGTTTCTCATTTAATATTGGCTAGGCTATAATAGACCTAAATAGTTTTAGAGGAACTGTAGTTTTAATGTATTGAAATAGATGCCTAGTTGATTGATTGATGAAAGCTGTGTTTTTTGTTTGATTGGATCTGAATTGAGCAAAATGGGTGTTGAGTATTTATGTTGCCTGAACTCTTCACTTTCGATGCTGCACCCTTGTTGGATTCTTGAAAAATGCACTATTTTTTTTTAGAATCCGATATACACCCATTGCCATTTCTGAAGAGTCTGAGCAACATAGCAGAATATTCATTTTGTTAGACCTATGTGCTTGTAGAGAAACTTCTAACTTTCTTCATTGAAACAGATGCCTAGTTGATTGATGAAACTTTTCTTATTATTTGATTAGACCTGAATAGAGAAAAAATGGTACAGAAGGTTTATGTATTCATTGATTTTGCCAAGATAGAAGTGAATAATTTCAGTGTATTCATATGGCTGACTCCATTTTCAACATATCATTGTTTCTTGTGATTTTTACTTGTTAATACACGTTTCTCGTTTAAATTGGGCTAGGCTATACTAGACAGACGTAGTTATAGAGGGACTGCAATCTTTTTCTTTGAAACAGATGCCTAGTTGACTGATCAATGAAAGATCTGTTTGTTTTGCCTAGTTGATTGATCGATGAAAGATTTGTTCTATGTTTGATTTGACCTGAATTGAGCAAAATATTTTCCCCATATCATTGTTTTGATTTTTTACAATCTAAACAAGTGTTCGTTTAAATTGGCCCCAAATATGCCTTAATGGTTACAGACATAGAAGCCTAGTTAATTGATTGATGGAATGTCCGTATATAGTTTGATATTATCCAAATAGAGCAAAATGTTAGTTTTGTTTGTAATTGAGGTGTTGTCCTTGGTTTGGCTCGGGGTGTAATTGAATAGTTGCATATAATTCATAGCTGACTCCCTTTCACGCACACGATATCATGGTTTCTTGTGATTTCTTCAAGTTATATATGTTCCTTTGTCTAATGTGGTCATAGAGGAATTCCAGTAACTTCATTGCTACAGAGGCTTAGTTTTTTGATTGAAGGAATATTCGTATCTATGCATCGTATGTAGTTGTAGTCAGTGATTTGGCTCAAATAGAATTGAATAGTTCTACATCTCTAAGATAAAACGAAGTAAATAGTTACAATGGTGACGAAGGAAACTTTTTTTTGTTGGAATAGAGACTTAGTTGATAAATATCTGTGCTTTGTTTGATTTGGTCGGAATAGTGTGAAATAAGTGCAAGGGATTTATACAGTCGACTCCCGCTTTGTTTATAATTGTGATGTAGTCATTAATATATTGAATATATGCTCTTTGTTGAGTTGTGCAGCTGGTGCACCAAGTGGTGAAAAATGCAGATCTTTGTGAAGACCCTGACGGGCAAGACTATTACCTTAGAGGTAGAGTCATCAGACACCATTGACAATGTTAAGGCTAAGATTCAAGACAAGGAAGGCATTCCACCAGACCAGCAGCGATTGATTTTCGCCGGTAAGCAGCTCGAGGATGGCCGAACGCTAGCTGACTACAACATCCAGAAGGAGTCCACCCTCCACCTTGTCCTCCGTCTCCGTGGTGGTGCCAAGAAGCGTAAGAAGAAGACTTACACCAAGCCTAAGAAGATCAAACACAAGAAGAAGAAGGTTAAGCTCGCTGTCCTCCAGTTTTACAAGGTCGATGATTCTGGCAAGGTTCAAAGGCTCCGCAAGGAGTGCCCCAACGCTGAGTGTGGCGCTGGAACCTTCATGGCTAACCATTTTGACAGGCACTATTGTGGTAAATGTGGGCTTACCTATGTTTACCAGAAGGCTGGTGGTGATTAGACAAGTGTTAGTTTGGCTATTACTTTTATCTTAGATTTTGCCCACATTTGTGTCCCTATACTCTCCTTTCAATGTCTTGTTTGTGACAATATGGGATTATGTTTGCAGCTTATAAAAAGCTATGGATTTTGTCAGCTAAAATATTTTCCACCTCTTGTTTTTGTGCTTCTATTCACTCGAATTTCTTCTGTTTCATCGATTTTGTTCGGATCACACCCTTCTTTCAACAACAAAAAAAGATCTTCGTTGGATCATCATTTGTTATCTTGAAACCTCTTTGCTTGATTTGATTGGTTGGTTAACCAATCACAAAATGACAAGTTTTTTGTGTTGAGTTAAATTGGTGAAAAATCTAAACCTAGAAAATCTCTCAAACATCACATGCCAATTTTGACTTTTGAGTAGCAAAAGCTATCAAATACAATAAGTCAATATGCTAGTAATAGACACAATTTATTGCATCAAATACAATATTTAGTGACTAAAACATACAAAAACTATAAATCAATTCATCTATTATCTAATGTTTATTCAAATAACTACTACAATAACTACCACACAAATTACTACATCTTATCGAATTTCGCGTAACTAATTCTCAAATGACAAATCTAATGTAACTAATTCTTACATTATAAATCTTGTATCACTAATTCTTACATTACAAATCTTACATTTATAAATGACGAGTAACTGAAAATATATCAAAAGAAGTATATTTAAATGAAGCTGAAGAAAGTATATTTGACCTTTTCTCATCCTATTGCTTTGCATTAAGTATAGTAACTGTCTTCTTCCATGCTATGAAAGAACAAATTTTCTTATAGGTCAATTAAATTTTCCATTAATATCCACATTTATTGACAAAAATCACTTCTTTTCTAGACCCCTTTTGGATTCTTGAATCAAACATGAACCCCATTTTTGGATTTTTTGAAATGTATTGTTTTGTTTTGAGGTTATAAAGTACCTTACTTTATCATTGTTGAAATTGTGTTTTTTTATTAAAAGTTTTGTTTGATGGCGAAGAAGAAGCTGAGTGATAGCGTCGTTAAGGAATTGGCAGAGGAGGTGAAGGAATGGGGAAGCATGAAACAAACTGGTGTTAGTTTAAAACAGATGATGAATTTTGGGGGTTCTTCGAAAAATTTGATGATTTCTGCTCAATTTGTTCATAAAGAGTTGCCTATTCGAATTGCTCGTAGAGTTATTGAGCTTGAAAATCTTCCTTATGGATTGTCTACACAGAATGCTGTTTTACAGGTTGGTTTACTCGTGGAATTTACATTGTTTGTGTTGGTTTCATCGAATTAAAATGTGTGAAAAATGATGAATTACTTGTAAAAAATTTGTTGTATGTTGTTTTTTATAGATAATCTATGTTGTTGGAAGATTCATTGTAGTAGTAGAAATGACGGTGTTGTTTAAGCCAACTTGATTCGCGTCTTTGTTGTTGGGAGTTGAATCTTGATCTCCAATGGTTATTGACCGTTGAGTCAGTGTTGTTAAAACGTTCTTATTGTTGCTTCTGTTAATATTTCGTTCGTTTTCACCTAATTCTGTTGTTTTTCTGGTGTTTGATCAATCAATATGCATCCCAAAGTTGAGTTGGCTCTACGAATCATATGTATACTTTTATAATTTCCAACAAATTCGAGTTTCCATACATGTCGATGCAATTCTGTAACTTGGTGTTTGATGATCAGACTAAATTGGATAGATCCGTTCCTATTGTACACAACTGTATACTGCTTTCTCTGTTTTAGGTTCGTGATTGGTATTTGGATTCTTTTCGTGACCTTCGATCCTATCCAGAAATAAAGGATAAAAACGATGAGTTGAAATTTACACAAATGGTTAAGATGATCAAGGTCAGGCACAATAACGTCGTTCCTATGATGGCTTTGGGAGTCAAACAACTCAAGAAAGAACGGCCTCAGTTCGATTATAAGGACTTGAAGGAAGTACACCAGTTTCTTGATCGATTTTACTTATCTAGGATTGGGATTCGTATGCTCATCGGTTAGCTCCATGCTTAATCTTTCTAACATCTATCTTTATCTTGTATAAGTTGTTTCATATCAACAATGTGGTTTTACAGATAAGTTTTCGTTAAATGCAGGGCAGCACGTAGCCTTACACGATCCGAATCCACTTCCCAACTGTGTGGGATATATACATACAAAAATGTCTCCTCTGGAGGTTGCACGCGATGCCAGTGAGGATGCACGGAGTATGTGCTTACGTGAATATGGCAGTGCACCTGCAGTTAACATTTACGGAGATCCTAATTTGACATTCCCGTATGTTTTCTTCTTGAATCATGACAATATCATTCGTTATACAAAACGATGTTCTGTTAGGTCCTATATTTCTTTGTTTTATGTTTTTTTATCTGCAGTTATGTTCCATCTCATCTGCATATGATGGTATTTGAGTTGGTAAAGAACTCTGCTCGTGCTGTACAAGAACGATTCATGGATTCTCACGATGATGCCCCTCCTATTCGTATAATAGTTGCTGGTGGTTTAGAGGATGTCACCATTAAGGCATGACCCTCTTTTCGTTGCAGAAAGTTCCTTATCATTGTAGACTTGTTCCTCTTTATCTCGGAAACTTACTAAGTATGCTCGTTTTGATACAGATTTCTGATGAAGGAGGTGGAATACCAAGAAGTGGCCTTCCCAAAATCTTTACATATCTCTACAGTACAGCTGAGAATCCGCTGGACGAGGACTTCACATCTACTGGTGCAGCTACAGCCTGCACCATGGCTGGTTATGGATATGGAATTCCAATAAGTCGTTTATATGCTCGTTACTTTGGAGGAGATTTGCAGATTCTATCGATGGAAGGCTATGGTATGATACCTTATTCTTCGATATTATATCATCGTTTTCATGACAGTCCATAACCGTTCAGACATCTGCATAATTGCATTGTGTATATGTAACTTAGGCTGAGATGCTTCATTCGTTGAAACCACGAAAGGATGTTACATAAACAGTAGCGTAGCCACGTAGCATGAAGGGTTGTGGTCGTTTAGTTTTGAATGGTAACCGCTCTGTTGATCATATCTGCATTCACAGAAGAGTTATGTTTGCGTATACAAGAAACTATATCGTGTATACGTAGTTATTAAACTTTCAACATCCTTAACGAAATCTCTAACTTCGTTACAGGTACAGATGCATTCCTTCATCTATTGAGGTTGGGAGATTCACAAGAGCCCTTGCCTTAAATTCTAATGTACTTACAAAGGGAGAACTTTGAAAACTCATTTTGGGTACAAATAAATGATGTTAGTAGCAAAATCTCTTTGTTCTATTAGGGCTCGGTGGACGTTTGGTACAAAGATTAATAGCGCAGAGATTAGTAACGTATGGATTAGTAAAGTAGAGATTGATAATGTAAGGATTATTTTTTATGAAGTGTTTAGTCTATTGCTTTCCGTCTAATCTTGTGTTTGGTTTGAAACTTTACAAAAAGCCTCTTTCAAACAATTACCGCGAAATTTTTTTCTGAGTCTGACAACTACGAACTCTATTTACGATCTATAGACTACTAGACACGTAAAACTAACTATTTCAAAAATTAAATTTTTGGGCTGATTCTTACGAACCGTAAAACCATCTACGGACCGTAATTTAGATATGTAAAATGAAGTCCTGAAACTTTTATTTTAGGGTTAATTTTTACAAATCTGATTACATGTCGTAAATTCAACTACTGGCCGTAAATGAGGCTCGTAAAATGTGCTTTTTGAAGTTTGACTTTTCACGAATACATTTACAAATATTGAACCAATCTACAATTCGTGCTTCAATTTAACTTTTAAATGTCCATTTTATCCCTATTAAATAAATTTACGTCCACACAAATATTGAAGACTTATTTATCTTTCTTTCTTAATTCTCGACTCACACAAATTCAAATTTAATCAAACTGAGTATATATATATATATTTGACATATTTAACACGTGGCATGCCACTATCCATAGAAAAAAAAGAGTCTACTTTCTTCTTCCACATTTCTCTCAATTCTTGATTTCTCTGTAAATTCACCAAAAATTCATCCATGGCGATTCTTCTTCCATCTTCAAAATCACCATAACCCATTTCTCCATTCATAATGGAGCTCTACTTAAACGATTACACTCTCAATTTCCCCCCAAATACTAAAAAATCCCCACACTTACTCTTCTCCAAAACCCCAAATTACTTCCGCCGGCGCCGGCGCCGGAATCGGAGTTGTAAGACCCAGATATCCTCCGCCGTGAGGGTTTCAGCAGTGGTGGCGGCGCCGGAACAGTCCGGCGGGAAAATGGTAGTGGAGTTAGTGGGTGCTTTTAATGAGCTAACTGAAAGAATGGATACTAGTGTTCTTTCTACTAGCTCTTCTCGATTGCTGTTTAAAACTCTTAAATTGTGTATTCCGATTCTTCAATCACTTCCACTTGCACCCGATGGCCGATCTCCGATATCGAAAGCTCTGTCTGTTGCTGTCATTTTAGCTGATTTGCAGGTGAAAAAAATTTACTCGCACTCGATGTTTATAGCTCTGAACTTACTAATCTAGCTGACTTTGATGTTATTATTTGAATGTGACAGTAAATAGTCTGTAAAATTTATTCGTATTCGATGTTTATAGTGTTGGTAAAGTTAGATTACTATTGATATGTGACATTATAAGTTTTAAGTTAACTGAACTTTATCTATTAAGCTGATTTTGATGTTACAATGTATAAAGTTCCATTTTTTGCTAGCGTTTGACTATAGATTTTTGTAAGTTTATCTTGATATCTGTTTGGTAATGAAATAGTTTTTGGAACTTTCACTTACAAAGTTTTTGATTTTTTCCCAAGTAAAATGGATGTCCAAACAGAACTTTAAATTCCAAAAACCACAACTTGAAAAACTCGTCTTTTCAAGTTTCAACTTCGAAGGCCAAAAGGGAGCAAATTATGTGGAAAATAGTTTTGCTACTTACTAATTACTATTATAGAGGGTAAAGTTCAGTCATTTTTATGTGGCAAAGTAGTTTTGAATACAATGGGTTAAATTTCGATGGACCAAGACTAGTTATTAGACAATTAAGTGAAAAAGCCATTTTTGGGGGAGTATAAAACTAGTAGAATTATTTTTATGAAGACGAGATGGAGGAGGAAATAGAGTAAAGTAGAAGGAAATTAGCTCAAAGTTCTACCTTTACTTAATGTGTTGAACAAATAGATTTTTTTTATGATTTAACAATATATATACAGAAAGTACTCATATATATTTGTGTGTTTGCCTTAGATTAGTTAATTTAGTGCTACAAGTCAATGTAAATGGTTAATGGTAATTTTATGGGGAGTAGTAAACGAATGAGAGAATATTTTCTCTTGCTAACAATCTAACATCCGTTTCTATGAGTTATGATGATTGAAATTATGAAAAAAGTATTACACATGTCGAGCGTTTGTGGACTTGGTGTTTATATAGCATCTGTCCATTTTGGGACGTTCTACATTCTATTTCTCACAGCAATGAAGACTTTCAAGAATTTAATTTCATTAATCTATTCACGCTTGAACTTTGATGTGATATTGTTGTTGTGTTGTTCCATCGTGACTAACATGCGTAGTTGATTGATTGATTGTTTGTTAGTGTAGCCAGAATTCTGGTAATGTCAGTTGGAGTTGTTCCAATCTCTTGTAAATATTTTTGTTGGTTAAAAATATACACTTTTTGGAGTGATGATCTGATCAAACAATAACGCGGTAGCATATGTTTATAACCGAACATGGTTTTCTCGATAATTTTCTTCAGATGCACCACCTACTGATTCAGAATCAAAAGCATGACTTTGTAACCCCTTATTGGAAGCTTGCTATTGCGCCCTCTGTGTGTGTGCATGTGCATGCTCAATTTAAGTGAAAGCTAAAAGGTATTTGCCATGTGTTACAGATGGATGCTGAAGTTATATCCACTGGGCTACTAAGAGAAGTTCTAGAGACGGGTGCTATATCAATATATGACGTGAGGGATCGGATTGGTACCAGTACTGCTCATTTAATGCATGAAAGCTTGCGTGTGAAGCATATGGCCTTAAAGGTAGAAGTATTGGATGATGATAGCGCAACTGCATTGAGGAAATTTTGTCTGACCTACTATGATGTCAGGGCATTAGTATTAGACCTTGCTATCAAGCTCGATATGATGAGGCACCTTGATTATTTACCTAGGTACCGGCAGCAGATGATAGCACTTGAGGTTATGAAACTACATGCTCCTCTAGCGCATGCCATCGGAACTAACCTATTATCTCTTGAACTCGAGGATCTTTCTTTTAGGTACTTGTTTCCTTACTCATATCTATATCTTGATGCATGGTTGAGAAGTCACGAGTCTGGAAATAAGCCTCTGATAGATATCTGCAAGGAGCAGCTGCTTCAGTCCCTCAAATCTGATCCACCATTAAATGAAATGGTGAGTAAGATATCTGTTGAGGGTCGTTATAAAAGTCGTTATAGCACCATGAAGAAACTCTTGAGAGATGGTCGTAAGCTTGAAGAGGTGAATGACATCTTAGGTCTAAGAGTTGTATTGACTCCTATATCAGGAGTAGATGAGTCGGAAATCGGGAAAAAGGCTTGCTACAGAGCACGTGAAGTTGTCCAATCGTTGTGGGAAGAGATACCAAGTAGGTCAAAGGACTATATCTTAAGGCCTAAGGCTAATGGATATAGAAGTTTGCACATGGCTGTTGATACCAGTGAAAATGGACGGACTAGACCGCTAATGGAAATTCAAATACGAACAGAAGAAATGGATATGCTAGCATCTGGAGGGCCAGCATCTCATGCATTGTACAAGGGCGGTGTTACTGATCCTGAAGAGGTAAACATCGTATTAGATCCCATTTCATAATGCCAACATATTTCAAACATAAACAACTACATACGTATCTGGGGAAGGTAGGATGTACACAAACCTTGCCCCTGCACTTTCGTCTATACTTATGTTGTTTGTCGTCAAATCATACACAGGCGAGACATCTGAAGGCAATCATGATCGCTGCAGCAGAGCTTGCAGCATTGCGTCTTAGAGATTTTCCTTCGGCGAATCAAAAAGGTCTGGAAATTGACAAGAGAGGCAGGGTGTTCCGTCTTCTTGACAAGAATGGAGATGGTAAAATAAGCATCGACGAACTTATGGAAGTGATGGAAGAGCTCGGTGCCTCAGGAGATGATGCGCGGGAGATGATGCAACTTCTCGATTCAAACAGTGATGGTTTTCTGAGCTCAGATGAATTTGATATATTTCAGAATCAGGTACATGAACTAATATTAAATCATTTAAACTTTCAAATTACCTTGAACAGTCTTTTGCTCTTGGATGACATATAAAAAAGTTCCTACATGAGTCATTCTCTAACACGTTCAACTTTTGACTATAATACTAATGTTGTTTCAGGTCGAATTCATCCGGAATATAGAAGATAGAGATGATCATTACCAAACACTGTTAAATGCTAAGCTGCAATTGGCAAACGACACCGGTTTGATTCAACTGTACAGTAAAGAGCAAGGTGGTAGTCTGGTAACAAATTAAATTAGTAAATTCTATTAAATCTGTGTTCTTTATGTATGTATTTATTGAGAAGGCCGTGCGCTATACTGGGGATTTTTGATGCCTCAAAACAGATATCTTTCCAGGGAAAGATACTCGATCCCTCTGTATAATAGTTATCTGTGCACGGTCTCAATCAAATATAATGTATCTGTATGTTGTAACATGTATCATTTCTGTACAACTCTAGTACATAGTGTTTTTATGGATAGAATGTACACATTTGAGTGAATAAATATACTTGGTAGTGTATCATTTGGATTGGAAAATTTGTCCCTGGTTGTATGGTCTCATTCTTCGGAATAGTATTTGGATCTCGAAACAATATTTCTGTGATGCTTATTTTATTTCCAACGACCAGAAAATTGGTAATACTTTCCTAATGAGATTAGATATTTCTAACTGTCATGTATATGTACTCATAGATTGTCTAAATATAGAAGAAAAAGGTAAAACCCATCTATGGGGCTTTAGTCTAGTGGTAAGAGCACGTGATGTGAACACGCTACAAGTTAGAACCCTGTTGTCAGGGCGGACCTAATAAGAAGATGAACCCCCTTTGACGGAAAGTTAGAATGTTTATGCATGGTTGGAATTAACTTTTGTGTATATATAGTTGATGCTTAAACCCCTTTGACTTCTTTATGTGATTACTTTTTTATAATTGAACCCCATTATCCACCAAGATTTGAACCGTGTGTTACTGGCCTTCCGGAATTTCTTTAGGACTATTTCTCTTGAATACAACGAGAAAAAACCCAAATACATGATCCGATTTGATAGGTTTCTCGTACAAAGCTTGCCGACCACATAATAATTCATAATAGTGTGTAGCAAAGAGTGAGGCAAGATAACACCAAGTATAAAGTAAAGACATGATGTCTATCTAAGTTAAATTTTTTTGCCCTTTATTGATAGTTTCATTGTGCCTTCTTTAGCAAAATTATGTGTACAAAATAACAGCTGCTTCAGAGTTAGCAGAGGGAGAAAACAAAAGAAACTTATATTTACCTAGGAATTTTCTTATCCAACAGCAGTTATATGAACATTACAATAGACCTATATTTATAGTTGCAACTCATGTACTGTCTTCTACTCTGTTACTCTCAGTTGTTGAGGTAATTCTTGCTTCTCGGACGATAAAGAATGGGCTTGCTCACTGGTATGATTTCCATCTTTCACAATTAGATTAGTCAGTAGTTCTTCACTTTGCTGGACTCCCAGTTCATCTGATAATTTATTACACAACTGTGAAATGAAAAATATATTGATTAGTGTCTTGAGGTTTGAGGATAAGAGCAGATCTAGGACCTCGAGTCTATGGATTCAATGATCGAGCTGAAAGCAATGAGTCTAGTTGAATCCATAGAACCTGTCCTGGATCCGTCTCTGATAGTTACTAATGTTGACGAGGGTGTAGATATATGTACCTGTCTATATACTGCAGAATCCCCGGAAGATTTCTGTAACTCTACAACATACAAGGATGTACTAATCTCGAAAACCTGAAAATTTTGTTAAAATGTTGGATTTTTACTACTTTGGTGTTCATGAAAAAAAGAGGAGTTGAGTATCTTAAATGTTACTTACCTCTGCTACTATTGAAAGACTTGCTTGTGTTTTTTGACCTTTGTTCTCTAGCAATACTTTTAACTACAATACAAACACATAAACAAGGTTTCAACATATCCGGTATAGTCGTGGGGAGGGTAGAGTGTACGTGGACCTTACACCTACCGTGACAGGTAGAGAGGTTGTTTCTGATAGATCCTTGACTCACGAAAGCAAAGACACAACATTTATGAAGACGTAAGAGACAACATATGAACATATATGTACTAACCTTTCCAGGTTTTTTCTGGACTTGAAATCCCATTTGAACAGCTAGATTCTCAATCCTATCTAGCAGTTCTTTTGGAGAGAGATTAGATGTGAACCTGATCTTCCTCTCAGAGACATCCTAGATGAATTCCAAGTAATTATGTCTAGGTATTTTATCGATCGATCATCGTATGATTCGAATAAATAAAGGTTAAGAGCTCACCTCATTTTCAAAAAATCCAGATAGATCAAGGCATGAGGACATTCCTATAAGTTGAAAGGCATTATTGATGACAGAAGGTGATTCTGGATTTCTTTCTATGTCAAGTGGCTGTCCAATGATATAAAGAAAGATCAATTAGTCAAATCACGACATCGTTGAAGATATAATTAAGTAAATAAACATGTTATCATAGTGAAGTCCAAGGTTCAAGTCTCACGGTCAGCCATATCAAAAAGAATTTTTACATGCTCGGCCATCAAAAAGCATATGATCAACACATGATGGAGGTGTGAGATGATCTTCTTAAACGAGATGGTCACCCAATTCAACAGACACGAGCATAATGAAATAACGAAGTAAATCTCTCTAGCATGTATTAATAGTAGACATAAGTCTTGGGATTCAAATTCTCATGGTCATGCATTATCAAAAAGAATTTTAACGTGCTCAGCTATCAAAGCTAAGCATGTTGATGATATAACTAGGTTTTTAGATGAGATAATCACACAGTTCAATAAACACGAGATAATGCAAGAGATGGACAAACTATGTAAAGATCAAAGATCATACTGCTTCATGTATTGTCAACACTTCATCATCTGAGGATGTATCATCACTTTCCACTTCTTCTTCATCAGGATTTGTAGGAGTATAGTTTTGTTTAAACCATTCATCTTCTTTAATCTCTGCCATTGTTATTCTAGTTTGTGGATTTGGATCAAGAATCCTCTTTATAAGATTCTTTGCTCCTTGTGATAACCACTTTGGTATTGGAGCATCCCCTTTAAAAATCTGATTCACAATCCCTAAAAACAATATTAAAAACTTCTCTACCAAAGACGACTCCATATAAAACACATAGCAACATGTATAGTAGCAGATCCAACAAATAACAACAGCATCGTGTATTCAACAAAACTTAGCTAGCGTTTGTCCATAGATTTTGGACTTACTTCTGAAAAAATTCAAGTTCAAAATATATGGCCAAATGGGAGCTAGTGTTTTAGGATATATCTCTCTATATGTGCGTGAAAAACAAGTCAAACGCATATATCATCAAACTCAAAACGTCTAAATTCTGGATTAGCCACTACACGCGTGCACGCACTAGAGAAGAAAAAAACTAACCTTTTGATAAAGCACTGCAAGATTTCTATCATCAAAGGGTAAAAAGCCAGTGAGGATGACATATAAAATGACACCACAAGACCAAGTATCTGATGTTGCACCATTATAGCCTCTGTTATAAAGAACTTCAGGAGCAACATAGTTGGGACTACCACATGTTGTATGCAACAAGCCATCATCCTATAGATGAATAAGAAGAGCTAACTTAGCTTGACAACAAAAAAAACATGTTTTTATGGTAAAGTAAATGAACAAGAGGGTCGCTCAACTAATAGTCAAGGCGGATCCAAAGCTAGTCAACAGGTTCAACTGAAATGCACTACTTTTCTGGCTCGAATTTACTTGTTTACTATACAAAACATCTTAAGTTTACCATCCGTTTTTTACTTTGAGATCATTCATACCCTTACTATGAGCATATTGTCTTGTACTAACCCTTGACTTTATGGAATTTCATGGTAGATTGGGCCAATTACCCGTGTCAAAAAGATTTAAGCTCTGACTTTATGAGACGATTTGTGAACAATAAGTGTATATATGACATCACAGTATAACGAAGGTAAAATTAAGACATTTCGTATTAGTCCCTTTCTGAACCTGTTAACTCTAAACGCTAGATTCGCCTCAACTGTTAGTAGTCACAAGTTGAGTACCATACCCTAAGATGTTGAGGCAATGCACTTAGTCCAAAATCTGTTATCTTTATGTTTCTGCCTCCATCAATGAGAACATTCTCTAGCTGTATTTTGTGAAAACAAGTATAATTAATATATACAATATGTTTGTGACAATTTTCCAATGAAGAAACTATAAATTTTAAAATAGAAATATTTACATTTTTTGTTCTATATATACCTTGAGGTCTCTATGGAAGACACCTTTGTCATGGCAATAACTAACACCATCAATTAATTGTTGAAATAATTTTCTGCCTAGTGTTTCTGATAGTTTACCTTTAGTAGCCTATCAATGAGGATCAATAAAGATTAGTTGATTTCATGCAAAAATACACAAGTTAATGGCTAATTAAGAAAGATATAATACATAAATATGTCTTTTAATTTGGTCTCAACTGACAGTTACGTCTTTCAACTTTGATTATCCACAAGTAGACATGTAAACTTGTATGATGCTGAACAAGTGGACACATGTATTCTACGTGACATAATACACAGAGAATGCAAATTGTCACGTAAGGCGCGTGTCTAATTGTTCATCTTTATACAAATTTAAGTATCTACTTGTGCACACTCAAAATTGATTTGCATAAATAGCATATCAGACGAAGTTAAATGTTACGTTTATGTATTATGTCATTAAGAAAATCTACTTACTATTCTGTCAAATAATTCACCACCATTTACATATTCCAACACCATATAAATCTTGGTTTTGCTTGCTAATACCTGTTAGAAAAAAATATTTACATAATCAGATCACTTAAAAATTACAACAGATTTGACTTGTAACACTTACTTTTACATTGTCATTTTGTGAAACTTAAATCCCAACGCCCTACCCAAAAGAACGATACAATTCACAAATAGTCAATTTTCAATCCCGTGATAAAAGAAGTCATTATCATAGCGGTTTACATGTGAAATTTGAAACTTTTAGATAGATCATGTTGCTACTAAAAAAAATAAAAATGTAGTCAATGTCAAAATTAAATATAGCACCCCAAGTTGTTGGGCCTTTGATTATTGTGTGGCTAAATTTGTACCAAATGGTCTATTTTCATCTTAGAGATGAGATCATGAGAGTGGGACCTAATTACCCTTTTTTTAATGGATCTAATTTCAAATAACCAATAAAAAAAATAGGATATTTACATAAAGTCAAAATGTGGATGTAGATGGCTAGGGTATCCTCATCCATATTTTTCTTCTCTTTAATCAACTAGACGAAGTGTTCGAGTCAGCTTACAGATAAATTTAATTAAATTCGACGAGTACCTTTGTCAAGATTGTAAATTTATTAATGATTTTTTCTAATTAAAAAATTAAGCTAAGTGAATTTCAGGATTTAATATTCTCTTCATTTTGAAATATACGATGGTGTATCGTGGCATAGTGTATAAGAAAGAAAGAATTTTTTTTAAAATTTTGATCTAAAATAAGTCATAAATGTTGTATAACTATAATTTATGAATCATTTTATAAACAATAAATTTGAAGTTATAATGTTATTAAATATAAAAGGAATCATTTTTTTAGAGATGAAAAAAAAATTGTGTCACTAAAATTGAGACAGATAGGATACTAATTAATCACTAAAGAATGTGGTGGGATAAATAAATTTCTATCGTTTCTAATAAAAAATCTCGTGTTCAAGCTTAGAGTTAAATAAGGGAGATATTTTTATTTTTTACTAAAATAATATCCTTTTTATATTAATATACAAAACACTCATTGATGTAAATACGAAATCGTTTTACAATTCAAAAATATATAAACCTTCTTAAATTCAAATTATATTTACCGAATCCAATCATCTATTTTTTAAAGAAAAAAATTGAATAATCCAAACACTAAAATATATTTTTGTTTATTTAAAAGTAGATTTTATTGACAAACAAATCTTTTTTTACGATAAGATCAATATAAACACGTATTACAAGGCACAATATTTCTATTTCAAAATGAAAAGATTCTTTCCTAATTAACTTCAACATTAAGTAATATATTTTGTTATTATTAATTTTTATCTATTATAATAATAAAGATATTTTATTTTTAAGATTTTAAATTTCATATTTTAAATCGATTTGAAGTAAAGGAAGAAAAGAATCTCTTAAATGTAAGGTTGTGAACAAGTTATTCTTTCCTCAAAGCAAAACATGAATATTTTGCATTTTGTGTAATATTCAAATAGAGAATAAAAAGATAATAATAAAAATAATATTCTTTTTTTAAAAAAACAAAAGAAGAAAAAATAAACAAGAAGATAGAGATGACTTATTCAAATTTAAATTTGATATGAGAAATAATAGAATCGTAAAAATTTATTCATATAAAATATTATTGCTAAAATTAATATACCTCGTATAATCTAACCACATTTGGATGCTTGAGAACTTTTAAAGTTCGGATTTCCCTCTTTATCTGTACAAAAAATAATATAATCATAAAGATGTAAAAGCTAATTAAATCGAAGAGACATAAATAACTAAATCCTATTAGATAGTGACAATAAAATCATTCTACCACTTACTATTTTAGTGAATCTAACATCATTTTCCCCTCTAGCTACTTTTCATCAAAGAACACAAAAATAGAATCTTTGTGCTATAATTTTTGTGGTTTTATTTTATATCTTTATTCGAATATACTGATTAATTTATATTTGTGAATCGAAAGAGACCAATTACCTATCCCATCTTACCTAAGTAGTAGAGACAAAATTAGTGTCTAAGTGTCAGATCTTATGTCTACGTGCATAAAATTAATACAAATTAGCCTTTCGATTCTACTTAGCGTCATCCCAATAAAAATTTAAAATATCTGACTATTCAACTCGCGAAAATAAAAATGGAAGAATAAAGAAGGGAAAGAAAAATTTTCCCTTGTATCAAAGTTAATATTATTCAATAATTCATATATGACCAAATAATTTCGATTTCTCTATGCAATACGATTTTTGAACAAAGAGAATCCAGCTAAACCTCTTAGCTCTATCCAACTTCATCTCAATCAAAATTAACAATAATTAAATTTTGAAATTCTCATACTTGGTGAGACTAAAATTTTCATTAAAAAATTTAAAATATGAAAAAGATAAATGCCCGAAGAAGTTTGATATATACAAAAAATAATAATTAATTATATATAGTATATAAATAATGTAATTTTTCACATAGCTCAAATGAATCATCAGTTCTTCATGGATCCACTCATGGACAAATACACAAAAAATATTTTTTAAAAAAAAGAACAAGATGATTCAAACTTGACCCCTCGATTCTACTCAACATCGACCCTAACCTACTAAAATCTAGAACAATGTGGAGTAAAGAAGGAGCCAAAAAAAACTAATAATTCAACTAAACACCCTCGACTCCACCTAGCTCTGCCCCAATCAAAATTCACAACGTCTAAAATTCAAATCTAACACGAAAAACAAAGAGAAAGGACAAAAAGAAGAATGATTTAAACTAAATCCTTCGATTTTACCTAATTCTGACCGAGTAAAATTCACGACAAACAATTCGGAGAGAGAAAAAAGAGCAACAAAGGAGAAAATGAAGAAGGATTCAAACTAAACCCCTCGATTTTACGTAGTTCCGACCCAATATAACCCAAAACAAACAATCCGGAGAGAGAAAAAACAGAGCAATAAAGGTGAAAATGAAAGAATGATTCAAACTAAACCTCTCGATTTTACATAGCTCGGACCCAATAAAATCCACGACAAACAATCCGGAGAGAGAAAAAACAGAGCAACAAAGGAGAAAATGAAAAATGATTCAACTTAAACCTCTCGATTTTACATAGCTCCGACCCAATAAAACCTAAAACAAACAATCCGGAGAGAGAAAAAACAGAGCAACAAAGGAGAAAATGAAAAAGGATTCAAACTAAACCCCTCGATTCTACATAGCTCCATCACAATCGAAATTCACAAGGTCTAAATTCAAAATCCGATCAAAAAAACAAATAGAGCGATAACAGACCTGATCAGTAATTCGAAGATCCTGGATCCGATTCTTCTCCAAAATCTTAATAGCAAAAGATTTGGCTGAATCTGTATGCTTAGCGAACTTCACTTTCCCAAAATTACCTTCTCCTAGTGTTCTTCCAAGCTCGTATTTCCCTACTCGCATTCCCTTTTTCCCTCTTTCTCTTCGTACTATTTCTTCTTCCTGCTGCTGCTGTTGATGCTGAATCAGTACCATTTCCCACTGAATTCGAAAAATTGAAAAAAAAATTGGGATTTGTATAAACCCCTGTTTGATTTTCTGGGTTTTTTTTTTGATTTGATTTTGAAGAAATTTAATATGAAGATAGAATGAGATGCACGATTTGGGTTTTTGTGTTTTTGAAGTTTGAAGTTTTCTTCAATGGCTCATTTCGTCAATGGAGTGCGTTGAGGTTTTATACTAGTTTAATTGGGCCACTAATATAACGTGTAAATTTTTGCGGAATCTACAAATGGATAGGTCTTTAATTTTTTATTTTATTAATTAAAAATCTATTTTTAAGAAAAATACGGGATATATCTTGTGAAATATTGTAATGCATATATCGATGGAAAAAATTATTTGCCTTGGAAAATTTTTGATTAAAAATGAAAAAATACGTATCAATATGAGTTTTGATATAGTGATGGGACTGCTAATCCTAAATCAGAAGTCTCCGAGCTGGGTATGGAGAAAAATTATTGGGAGCGTTATACTCCCAAACATGCATGATTTGGATTTAGTATGATCTCGAATACAGACTCTGAACATCATGTTGAAAATCAAAAAAATAATAAATATTCATGATACAAATTAGTATTTTTTTTTTTATTTGTCATTTAGGTTGTGGTACTACATCGAGAGAAAAAAAAGACCGCATGTATTTTAGCGAATTTGAGATGTGCTTTATGTGAGATTTGTCTAAATTGTTATGTGCTTGTCTTCGAAAACATATAGGTCAAGTCTGTTTAATTTATACTCGGTTAAGATATCGTACTTATCGTTTTGTCAATTTTTTATTGATACTATAAAAACTCATCTTACACAATACGATGATGGGTAAGGAATAAACTATAATAAATACAATATATATTTCTTTAATGATCATGCACAATATTCATAATCAATATGGACCTAGTAATAAAGAATATTAAAAAGTTATTAAGAATCAAACTACGAATTTCGATCTTATACGTAACGCAATACACTAAATTATTTATTTATACTCAATGTCATTTGGACCACAACTTTATCCCTATGGATATAACCTAATGTTATGGCTATAGAATTGGAACACTAAAAATTTCATAAAATGAGTCTAAAATTTAAACTCTGAAAATTTAATATTATTGTTTTAATATTAAATTCATCACAATTTAGACTTATAATCTATTGTAATTTTTTTTAACAATAAATACTTCTAGAATGCTGATTATTAGGAATGAGGATATATACTACTAACTATATTAACAACACATGACTTTTTTCGTGCCAATTAATTTGAATTTGAGGTAACTTCTCCTTAAAAGTTATAAATAAGTATTTTCAAAAAATAAATGTAATTGTAGTAAATAAATATAATTTTTTTCTCCTATATATGATGTGTACACATATTATTTATATATTATAGGGATAATGTACATATTATTTATATATTATAGGGATAATGTACAAGTATCTCCTCAACCTATGACCGAAATATCAGAGACACACTTATACTATACTAAGATCCTATTACCTCTTGAACTTATTTTACTAATAATTTTCTAACCCTTTACGGGCCTATGTGACACTATCTTGTGGGCCCAACGTTGGTTGGCTTTTTTTTTTCAAGCTAGTACCACGTATGCTGAAAAGGGATAGAAAATTACTTATAAAGTATGTTCAGGGGCGTAATAGGACCTTAATATAGAATAAGTGTGTCTCTGGGATTTGGCGCATAGGTTGAGCGGGTACTTGTGCATTTTCCTTATATATATATATATTATATATATATATATATATATATATATATATATATATATATATATTTTGTCATATACATGACTAATAACTGAGCCTTTGAGTGAGTATTCTTTAAATTTCGGTTTTCAAAGGCAAAATGTGTTTTTATTTTTCACGCGATATTTGATATTTGGAATCATACTGCGTAAGATTCTACTCGTGAAGGAAGCGCTTCCTATCAAGTCGACTCGTCTTTCAGGCCTCTAATTAAAAAAAAATAATTTCGCTCATTTATCACATCAATTGACGATTGATTATAATATTAAAAACGTCTAACGACTCATGGGGAAATAAATGGTCAAGTCAAGGAAAAGTGGCGATACGTAACCAAATAGTTTGTACTATTCTTACTACTCATTAGCATATATTTTATTTATATTTTAAATTAGTTATCATATTTCATTTTTACACGCTTCTTAATAAATAAATATTAATTAGAAAAAAATTATGACTATTTCAAGAATAATTACAATAATAATAAAATAAGAAAACAAAAACTGATTTTATTTAAAAATTTTAAAATGACAAATAATTTTAATCAATCTGCTATTCATTATCATTTCGTATTAAATTAGAATATTATCGTCAAAGAACTATTTTTAGAAATGAAACATAAAACATGAAACATGTGGCCATGAATAAACTAATATGAATCTTTGACAATTTTTTCCCTTTGTTTTTATAAAATAAAGTCAAATTGTTAGTATTTTTTTGAATTTTTGTTATCAATGCAATGACATCACGACCCTACATGCTATTTTCCGCATAATTCTAATGAAAAGGAAATTTTATGTTGATAAAATATCATTTTATATGACAATATTTGGTTAAATATTAATATTAATAAATGAATATATATCTAGCTTAGATATTACTAGTATATATTTATTGATTGATAGTGATTGAAAATATTTATTAATACTAAAAAATATCTCAAATCATTTAAAGAAATTAAATTAGGTTGAGTATTAATTATATCAATGAGGATTATAGCTCTTTATATCGAGTCGTTTTTAGTAGAAATTGAAATTTTATCAGTAAAGATAGATTTTTTATTTTAATTTCAAATTAAATAATTGAGCCCCAAAATTAATACCAAGTGGGAATTAAACAAGAGTAATTATCTTGTTGTATGAAGTTATTTTAATCGGAGATTTTTGGTACGAATTCTGAAAATAATTAAAAAAGTTATTGAAAGTATCGATTAGAAATGGATCTTGCAACACATGAATTTAAAATCGAATTTCAAAGTAGATAAAAAAAAAAGTGATATAATATTTGGACATATTAATGGAGAAAATGACTCCTATATTATATAGCACAATTAATTACAATAAAATGGAAGAAAACGACTATAAAAATATCTCATTACTTTATTTTCTAATTTATTTATGTGTTATATTTAATTTATATAAATATAAAAACTATGTGAGGTATCCTTTCGTGGCCAGCTTCTTAACAAAAACATAGTGTACAAAATTTGCATACAAAATATTTTTCAAATTCAAACTAATAATAATCGGAATTTCTTTATTTTAAGAATATTTTCTTATATTCAATTTTATATTGGACAAAAAAATAATTTCTACCAATGACGGTTTTGGTAGGGACTATAGCTTTTTAGGCCGCGGAAGTTTGAGACAATAGCATGTTTATAATTATAATGTATTTAGATTAAGACGTCCTTAATTAAATATTCTAAACTCCACATACACATGTCTAAAAAAATACTGTAAACGCTACTATACATGATCGATTATGTGTTTAATAATGACTAATTACCTACTCCCTTCGATCCCAAACACTTGTTGATTTTGTAAATTGAATTTCTTTCAAAATATTTGATATTTTAAGAAAATAAATATATTTAACACTTATTTTTTTCAATTTTTTTTTTTTTTGTGGACACAATTACAACCTTATAAAACAAGCATGGGCCAAAATGATTTCACTAATAATTTTACATAATAGGAAAGGTAGATATTGCAATAGGCCATATGCTCCATTTACTTTATCTTATAATTTGATATATAATGGCACATACCAATTATTACATTAAAAGGAGTGGACACATGATACATAAAATCGAATTTTGAATTTAAAATTTATAAATTCGTGTTTGAGGTATATCGATTTTCATCCGATTTATCAAATTTGAAATATATGACTAATTATTTAATAATCAAACACAAATAGATATATATTTAACATGTTTGAGATGAACCAACAATTTGTACACTATATCGACTCCTAAAAATAGACTTCCGTCCCAAAACACTTGTTATGTTTCATTTTTCGATAGCCAAATATATATATTTTTTACCATCAAATTGATATAGAATTGTAATTTTCCGTATTTTTCGTTAAGTTTGCAAATATACTCTTAAAATACTATTTAAAGTTCACATGTTGTGATTTGCTTTGATTACATTTTTTGAGTCAAAGAGTTTTTTATTGTTGTTATTATTATTATAATCAAAGTTCACTTAATTTGATTTTTTAAAAAATAAAATATGACAATTATATGTGGAAATGACAATAAGACACAATGGAACATGACAGAGTTGCACTTAACCTGTTAATAATTTGTTATCCCTTCGTTCGATATTGTTTGTCATGGTTTCTATTTTTAGAGTCAAACTCTAAAAACTTTGACTAACATTTTAAAATGCATTTTTTCATCATATTAATATATAAAAAATTGTAATTTATAGTACTTTTTATATAGTTTTAGAATATCTATTTTTTTTGTTTAAAATATCGAATTAATGTAATATAATTTACCTTTGAAAATTAATCAAATAGACTTTCGATAAGCGCAACATGACAAACAGTGCTATATATATAGACTAATTAATATGAATTGGATGATATCATTTTTTGATTATTAAGCTACTTAATGAATGTCTCTATAATTGATTTACTTTATTGCTTAATATTATTACTTATTTCTTAATTAATGAGATTAAGATTCATTTTGTAAGCAATAAAAGTTGGTGTAATGTTGAAGCCATTTTTTTTGGTACTTTGCTTGCAAGTTATAAAAATATTGGCGTAGAGTTAAGATTTTTTAATAAAAAAATTAAAATCCATTCTCTAAAATAAATCAAAATACTAATATGAATTAAATAATTAGAAATTTAATATTATATAAAAATTAGATCTTGCAATTTTAACCCTTGTATTATTGCATAATTTCAATATTTATGTTATATGACTATGCACATTTAACCTTCAATTATTCATAACATTCAGATAATTGAAAGTTAAATGTGCATAGTTAAGTAATACAAAGGATTAAAATCGGATTTATGCATAAATATAGGAATTAAAATTGTTATTTTCCTTAATTTTCAAGGATAAACTAAAAAGAATGGATAATTGCAAATTTTATTGCTTTAGTGTTCCTTAAAAAAATCAAATATATTTTATTTTTGTGAAATTTCATTAAATATATTATTAGTTACATTAACGAGGAGCTCGGTTCGACTCTTTGCTTCTTAAGAACGATAATTTCAAAAATGAATCATTGTCCTTCTTCGATTCTGACAGCCCAACCTGAAAGCCAACGTCTAATATCCAAAGAAAAAAAAAGTAAGTGAAGAAAATAAAGAATGGATAATTGCAAATTTTATTGTTTTAGTGTTCCTTCCCTTATTAGTTATCACTTTTTATGCTATTTTTTCACAATTATTTTAGTTTCTTTTATTAGACTTTAAAATCGTTCAAAAAAAATCAGATATATTTATTTTTATAAAATTTCATTAAATATATTATTAGTTACATTAATAAGGAGCTCGGTTCGACTCTTTGCATCTTAAGAATGATTATTTTAAAAATGAATCATTATCCTTCTTCGATCGTGACAGTGTAACCTGAAAGCGAACATCTAATATCCAAAGAAAAAAAAGTAGGTGAAGAAAATAAAAGAATGGTGGAGCACATATAATTTGTGGAATCGAACGAGTTGCATGTCATTATATAGGGTCAATAAAATTATATATCTATATCACTTTATTTATTTCAGATGTCATTAA
Organism: Solanum corneliomulleri; assembly: GCA_027704805.1. Taxonomy (NCBI): domain Eukaryota; kingdom Viridiplantae; phylum Streptophyta; class Magnoliopsida; order Solanales; family Solanaceae; genus Solanum; species Solanum corneliomulleri. The sequence continues at coordinate 66,762,233 of JAKWIY010003063.1, read as the reverse complement.
ATAAATATCGTCGTATTTTTATTTTCAAGTAATTTATTAAACGAGAAAATGCTCAAATATATTATTGAATTTTGAAAAAAGACTTATTTATGCAATCCATTAAAAGAATGTTTTATTTATGTCACTTTCGTTTAAGAGAATGAACATTCATGCATGATTATGAATAAGCCGAACTTTCAATGAATGACTTAATAAGTCTTTTCTCAAAGTTTAATGACATATTCAAACCTTTTTCCTGATTAAATTTTAAATCCAGTGACTCAAACGTTTAATGAATTAATGTCTCACCAATAAAATTAAATTGTGAATCTATCTGACTTGTGAATGTGAATGAAAAAAAAAAATTAAAATCCATTCTCTAAAATAAATCAAAATACTAATATGAATTAAATAATTAGAAACTTAATATAATATAAAAATTAGATCTTGCAATTTTAACCCTTGTATTATTGCATAATTTCAATATTTTTATGTATATGACTATGCACATTTAACCTTCAATTATTCATAACATTCAGATAATTGAAAGTTAAATGTGCATAGTTAAGTAATACAAAGGATTAAAATCGGATTTATGCATAAATATAGGAATTAAAATCGTTATTTTCCTTAATTTTCAAGGATAAACTAAAAAGAATGGATAATTGCAAATTTTATTGCTTTAGTGTTCCTAAAAAAAATCAGATATATTTTATTTTTGTGAAATTTTATTAAATATATTATTAGTTACATTAACGAGGAGCTCGGTTCGACTCTTTGCTTCTTAAGAACGATAATTTTAAAAATGAATCATTATCCTTCTTCGATCCTGACATTTCAATCCGAAAGCGAACGTCTAATATCCAAAGAAAAAAAAGTAAGTGAAGAAAATAAAGAATGGTGGAGCACATATAATTTTGTGGAATCGAACGAGTTGCATGTCATTAATTAGGGTCAATAAAATTATATATCCATATCACTTTATTTATTTCAGATGTCATTAAATAAATATCGTCGTATTTTTATTTTCAAGTAATTTATTAAACGAGAAAATGCTCAAATTTAAATTTTGAGAAAAGACTTATTTATATAATCCATTAAAAGATTGTTTTATTTATGTCACTTTCATTTAAGAAAATGAGCATTCATGCATGATTATGAATGAGCCGAACTTTTAACGAATGACTTAATAAGTCTTTTCTCAAAGTTTAATGACATATTCAAACCTTTTCCCTGATTAAATTTTAAATCCAGTGACTCAAATGTTTAATGAATTAATGTCTCACCAATAAAATTAAATTGTGAATCTATCTGAATTGTGAATGTGAATGAAAAAAACTTAATAAAAAATCATTTTTGCTTAAATAAATGGACACCATGCGATGTGATATCGATAAAATAATAATAATAATAAAGTGATATTATCTACAGAATTAGTCCCATGCTCATGTTCTATGATCCAACTACTATCTTTTTTCTTTTCTTTTTTTCAATTATTCAAATCTCATTTAAACCACAAAATGGGAAAAAGATGGGTGACCACGGAGGCACCAAATTTTCGTCATTTTAATTTATTTATCTGATTTTATTTTGTTACGCAGGGTTTAAAAAGTAAAAAAAATAAAAAATTAGATCTTATATGCTTGTAAATTAAAAATATATAAAATGTAACTTTTGATTTTAAATGACAGTTATTCACATTATTGAAATACCTGCTTATATCAATATAGTATATTTCTCTTATGAAGCCCAAAAGTTACAATTATAAACAAAATTCTATTCAATAATTTATAATCAAGAGGCCATGTAATTTTCAAAAGTCGTCTTTGTATAATGTCAAGAGAAACTATATACGAGATAAAGATGGCCAAAGGTATTTTTTGAAATTCATTCAATACAGAGTGTTCAATTCGATCTACTAAATCTATAATTTGTACGAAATGACTTATTTATCACTTCAGTTTATCGTTAAAATTAATATAATTTGATGAAAATATCAAGACGAACTCCATTTTTTCATTTGATAGTGACCCTTACCAATTTCCTCTAGTCATTATATATTAAAGAGAGTAATTAAATACACACATAAACTTGACCGAAGGGAACTGGTCACCCAAAAACTGACCCTTTTGTATAATTAGAGATCTCGGATTTAAATTCTAAACGAAATCAGCTTTGATATAGAGAGTGTCTTATTCTTCAAAGTAAGATCTTCTTATGCAAATTCGAATTAATCTAGCCACAAAATGAATAGCAAATATCGAGTGGAAGTTTTTAAAAAAAACATTAATATATATATATATATATATATATATATATATATATATATATATATATATATATATATATATATATATATATATATATAATATATATATAGGAATGTGGCCAAATTTGTATTGGGTCCCTATGTAAATGTAACTACCATTTTAAAAAATATATATATGTATATATAATGGGATCTCAACCACTAGTTAAATTTCATTAAAAAAATGAAACAAAGATCTTTAAAAAATCTAATTTTGGGATAGAATTAAATATTATGAGATATGGATCACAAGTCACAAATAGATCTCTTTATTGCATGGATAAGTTTTAATTACTAAATAATGTTATCATTCTCTATACTATACATTAATATTTATAGAAACAATATCCACATAAGACATAAACAAAGACAGGGCTAATTAAACTTGCCACAAGAGTCGATGTACAAATAAAGAATCTGTTTTGACATGAAATGGATATCCATATATCTCTGACTCATATTTACGAGATAATAAAATACGACAAAAGCTATACCGAAAATTAGTTCGCGTTGAAATGAACGTATCAGTTCACATAAGGGTGCACGTAGAATACCAAAGGGAGTTATTCATGTTCAAGCAAGTTGCAATAATATCATTGTCACTGTACGGGATGAGTAGTTTCTTTGTCCTCAGCTGGTAAAACTATCTTAAAGATTTGAATTATATATACACAAATAGTTCTGATTTATAATAGTATCAATTTTGGTGATGCAAATTGCATGCCCGAGCTAACATTATATAACCCAATTGAGAGAGTCGCGATTAATACAATGTTGTTAAAGGAAATATATGTGATAATTATCGAATATTTGATGTATCCAACACGATTGTTGAGATCAAACATTGCGTATCCGCCTCAAGCTTCAAAAATTCCATGAAAATCTATTATTAGGAGTTTCAACTAAATCAAACGACTGTATCCACCTCAAGCTTCAAAAATTCCGTGAAAATCTATTATTAGGAGTTTCAACTAAATCAAGCGATAAATAACTGAATCTCAGTGAATCAAAACAGCAAAGCCACTCGGCCGCTTAATTTATCATCCAAAGACAAAGTAAATTAAGGCCAAACATACAAGAAGAGTCCAGTAATACATTTTTTACAATACAAAACAAACAAAAAACATCAGCTTTCTGTTTTACTTATTACATATATAAAAACCTATGATACTCCACAAAATACATACATATAGCAAACAACTCGAACTCTTCAGAAATATCAAACATTACGAGTTACGAGTTGTATCCATCCCAACGCGATGCTGACATTGAAAGTAGAGAGTCTGCACAATTACTCATAACTCTTCATCTCTATTTTTCCCTTTTACTTTCTCCTTCGCTGATTCCAAATTTGAAGCTACACTTTCTTTAGCTCTCTCCAATGTCTCGCCCGCTTTGTTTTTCGCGGTTTCGTATCCTTCTTTCGCCCAATTTACATGTTCCTCTGCCTTTTCCTTCATTTTCTCTGTTTTCTCCGCGGCTTTTTGCTTTGCTTCCCCTGTTTTATGGTAAGCTTCTTGTGCTTTCTCGGAGGTGGTGTGTTTCGCCTTTTCAGCGTCTGAACACGCCTTCTCTTTCGCCTTTTCCGCTTCTGAATAGGCTTTTTCTTTTGCTTCCCCTGCTTTTGAGTAGGCTTCCTCTGATTTCTCAGATGCTTTTTGTTTTGCTGCTTCCGCAGTCTCGTAGGCTCTGTTTTTCGCTTCTTCACCTGTTTCGTGTGCTTTGTTTTTCACTTCTTCCGCTGCGTTCTTCAGATTTCCTGCCTTGTCTGCTACGTATTGTCCGGTCCCTGACATTGCAAATTTAAACAACTATCATCTCAAAGGGCACCATCTACTTACGCGTCAAAGTAATTGTCACTACTCTGATGTTTGCTAGCTCGTGGCCTAATGGTTGGCACAAACTCGAGGCCTCAGGCCACGAGCTCTCACCTAAATGCAAGTGTGCCTAGGGTAATGTATGCGAGCGCAATTAAAATTCTTAGGAAGTCCATACATTTATGTATTTATGATCCTTAAAATTTCGTCAATTGACGACTATACAAGTATATTAATTGGCCATGCGATGGATGCTCGCTCTGATGTTTGCTAGGCTCGTGGCCTAATGATTAGGCCTCGAGCTTTGAATGGCTCAAACTCGAGGCCTCAGGCCACGAGCTCGTGTCTCACCTAAATGAGAGTGTGCCTATACTAATGTATATGAGTGCAATTATAATTCTTAGGGAGTTCTTATGTATCTATGACCCTTAAAATTTCGTCAATTGACGACTATATAACGACTATATAAGTATATATACTTAAATTTGTATAAAATTGAACAAATAAGTACATTCATTTAAAATTGAACAAATAAGTACATTCATCCTACATGACACCCTACCTGACATCTTAGGTGTATTATGCCGCGTAGAAGACTTGTGTGTACTTGTTTAATTATCTACTTATCTACTTATGCATATTCTAATTTCAAGGGCATAATCGTTCATTGACATTCTCAGTCATAATCAGTCATAATTATTCATTGACGTCAAATTGAGAATCATGGTTTGCCATAAAAGAACTAACACCACTACTCTCGTAAGTGAATATTTCATAGTAACCTCATTGGACCGTACATCTTTCTCGATCGCGAGTTCGATATGATCAACTATAGACCAGCATTCATTAAAACAACAAATATATGAAAGGAGCATATAATAACAAATAACATTTGGTTGTTAACACACCACAAAACTACAAACTCATAATTTATAAACTTAAAATTCTGACTCTGCAGCTCTAGCTAACGTATAAAAGAAAGCAAAGTACTAACCTGAAGCAATACTACGAACTCATAATTGATAAACTTAAAATTCCAACTCAAACAAGAAAGGAGTATATAATAACAAATAACATTTGGTTACTTCAACACACCGCAAAACTACAAACTCGTAATTCATAAACTTAAAATTCTGACTCTGCAGCGAACGTATAAAAAGAAAGCAAAGTACTAACCTGAAGCAGTATCAGTGATCTTATCTTTAGCATTCTTAGCAGAATCCATAGTTGAATCAGAAGCATATTTAACACTTGAATCATCATTATGATCATTACTTTTCAAACCAAGTCCTTCTGAAATCTTATCTTTAGCCCATCCTGCCCATGATGATGACTCTGAATTTTCATTTTCTTTACTAATTTGTTGTTCAACAACAACTTCATCATCATGTACTTTCTTTACAACTACTAAAATTAAACAAACATAACACCACAAGTAACAACACACAAATCAACTTTTTTGAACCCATAATATTGTTTTACTACACACAAATCAACCTTATGTGAATTGTATTTGTATTGAAAAATATGTGATTTTTGTGTGGAATTATTTTGTTGAGATATATATAAGAAGGGCTATGATATGGTTAGTAGACATGTGGCGTTATACGTGTGTATACGTGTTATTTTTTTGTGTTTTTGCAAAGTGTATAGTCAATATATTTCTATACGTGTCATTCATTATCAAGTTTTAATTTTTGTTGGCTTTTTGGATAGCATTATTTTTGTTCTTTGTGCCTAGTGTTTACCCTTACCCTTTACATTGTGTTTGGATGGTTGTTTGAGAATTGAGATTAGGTGATATTGTATAATATTAAATTAATAGATTAAAATAAATAGATTAGTTACGGTTTGTTTTAATTGTGCTCTGTAATAAATGTTAGCTAAAGACTGTTAGTCGTTTTTCTTCTAAAAATCTCGCTCGCCATTCTTTTTCTGCTCGTCTCTCTCGCTTTATGCACAGAAGTGTATAAATTGTGTTTATGTAGCGAGAGAAAATTATATATACACATGCAAAAACATATATCTTCGTGCTATACACTTAATTATACAATTTACAAACATTTTACTTTAATTCAACTGTAGACAAATACAAATTCTATACAAATATTGTGTGAAAAAGGCTAACGAATTATACAATTGCGAAGTATACAATTGCAGTGAAATGCAATTTTCTCTCGCTTTATACAACAAGATTGTATAAATTGTGTTTCTGTTTTTGTATAAAGCGAGAGAAAAACATATATCTTCTTCTTATACACTTATAGTTATACAATAAACATACAATTTACTTCGATTCAATTGTACGCAAAACAAATTTTTTTATACAAATATAATCAAATTATGCAATTGCAGTAAAATAAGCCAGCGAATTATACAATTTAGACCAGCAAATTATATCATTGTATATGTATAGCGAATATACAATTTTATGTTTGATATGGAGCACAATTATGCAAACTTTGCATAAATAACAATGTGATTACACTAAATAGATTGTTACATAAAATGAATCTCTTCATCATTATTTAGTCACAATAAATTTTAAACGACATAGTACAATAAAATTAAAATAATAATCAAAATAAATATTATAATTTAAACTGAGAAATAAAAATAAGGTGTTATATTTATTTTTGAGCTATATATTATAAATATATTTTAAGTTTTTTCTCTATTTTTCTATAAGAAAAATTTACCTAAAATGTCATATACTATTCAATATTCATAAATACTTTTATTTAAATTAATACAAAAAATTATTATCAGCATTTTTTTTATTTCATATATAAACTCATTCTCCTTCTATCTTATCCTTTTTATTATCTTCAAAAAAAATTCAAAAGAAGAAAATACAGTGACACTCTTTGAAGAAGAAGAAGAAGCCATGTCTTGTGCTTCATTTTCACTTTCGTTTCTTCACAATGCTTGTGGTGATAGCAAGAAGATTGATTTTCAATTTCGTCCCAAATTGGTAACACCAATTAGGGTTCTTACAGTTGAAGCTAAGGTCAAAACAAGAAGGGAGGACAGAACTGCTCGACATATTCGTATTCGCAAGAAGGTAAATTCTATTTACAATGTTGTTTTTTGGATTATTGGGGTCTTGAATTTGATGTTTATGCATTCTGGGTTGTGAATTCGTGGTGTAATGTAGCTAAGTCAATTGGGTCAGTCTTGTTTTTTTAGTGATATGGGGCAATGATATCTGTTTGTGGGGTTTTGAGTTTGAGGTTTAAGCATTCTGGGGTGTGAATTTGTGGTGTAATGGAGCTGTGTCAATTGGGTTAATCTTGTTTTTTTAGTAACATGGGGCAATTATATCTGTTTGTGGAGTTTTGAATTTGAGGTTTTAGCATTCTGGGTTGGAATTCACGGTTTAATGTAGCTATGTCAGTTGAACTAATCTTGTTTCTACCAACATGTGGCAATGAAATTTGTTGGTGGGTTGAATAAAGTTGAAGTCTTTAATAATGAATTTGTGGTATTATGGAGGTATTTACTAGTAGAGGAAACAAAAAAAGCCACCTTTTTCGATTGGGGGTTCTCTTTTGGTTTGGTTAGTCTTGTTTTTTGCTTAAATGGGGCAACATGGTAAATGAGAATTCATATAGCTGGCTTCAACTTGCTTGAGGCAGATAGTCGTTGTTAAGGTTAATCTTGTTTACCAATCGTCAATGCAATCTCTTCTTGGGGTCATGAATTTGTGGTAAAATGAAGGTACTTTACTGGCTGAGGTAACCAAAAAGACCCACCTTTTTCAATTTTGCTTTTGTCGGGTAGCAATCTTGTTTTCGCTTATATGGGGTTGACATGGTTAGTGAGAACTCCTATAACCGTCCACACTTGCTTGGGGTTGAGGCATAGTTCTTGAATTTGTTCTCCGTGCATTCACAGTTGTACAAATCACAAGTCCTGAATAATGAATTTGCTGCATGGTAGAGCTATTTAACTAGCAGAGGAAACAAAAACCATGAGGAAAGGAGAGAAGTAAATAGAACATTATGTTGAGATTGAAACCCAATGATGTGACTAGGAGGGGAAAGAAAAATTGATAACCTTCCTAGAATTTTTAGGAATATGTTAGATTGACCTCCTTCCAAGAATTTCACTGTAAGTGGTTTCTTTACCATAGATTATGGGTAGAGGGGATAGATGGATCCTCTTTGATGTTTAGCTTTATATGCATGCTTGAAAAGATAGTTCCTTAGAAGCAATGGAATATAAGAAGTCGGCAGAAGTTTGGCATGAAGATGCTTGTTGAAAGATCTAGAACTGTCTTTGCATACTGTTTCGTTAAGACAAAGAAAGTACACCGGTTCAAGTGTATTGAAAAGGATGAGCTCTCTTTTTCCTCGTTGTCTCAAGTCCATAAATCTTAAATATTTTTATTGTGGAAACTTTAGAAAAACAATACATCCACGCTTACATAAGACAATTTGCACTTGCCTTTATACAACATATAGCTATGAACCCTCTATCACCTTTCTCCTTGATTCCATTTCCATAAATTTTTGTATGGAATAGACTTATATTTGTGATTAATACGCTACTTTATAGTAATTCTTATTTTCCTTGGTCCTCTTCTTTCTGGTTCGTTTTTTATTTATGTAAATTCATGAATTCTATTGCATGAATATTAAAGGTAAATTCATTGTTACCGTTATCAAAAGAATCTTAAAGGTGCATATATCATTAAGAGTCAATTCTACAACACATCTTTTGACTTTCAGGTTGAAGGGACACCTGAAAGACCAAGAATGTGTGTGTTCCGTTCCAACAAGCATATTTATGTTCAAGTTATTGATGACTCCAAGATGCACACACTGGCTTCAGCTTCAACGATGCAGAAACCAATCTCTGAGGAATTCGACTACTCTGCTGGTCCCACTGCAGTAAGTTCTCAAATATATTTTCTCAAAAAGGTTTAAGACCTTTTTTAGGAGTAATGATTAGCAAAGTATATGAGTTGAGTTGTTGGGTCCTCATCATCCAGTTTTTGTATTTCCCTGCAAAGGTAAGCAGATGTTATTGTAATCTTTGTTGAGTAGGTCGACCGAAATTGTTGCTCTTGTGCTTCAAATTCCCCGAGGCTCCATGTGTCACCCAACCTTTAATAACTGCAGTACTGATCAATTGAAGTACACCTACCCTCGTGGATGTAGCTTCACATCATTTAGCCCCCATCACACTTTATGTTCTTATATAGCTTGAGCTGAAATGTGTTATCAAACAGTTTTAGGCACTGTTTGTCTTGGTTATCATCTCTTGATTGCTCTTTCGTGGCAAACGTAACAACATGTGCATTCTCCCATGTATACATATAATCTGTTATGTTCATGATGGAGTTCTTTCCATCTATTAGAATCGTGTTGCTGCTATTAGATATTACTCCGTAAAACATAGATGAACTTCACATGATGTGGTCAGTTGCAGCATTGAAAGGAAGATCTTATGAGGATTTTGTTGATTTTCTAATTGCATCTCTTTGCTGAACCTCTGAGGCATATCGCAACCATTTTTCCAGACGGAAATGATTAAATGAACTAAGAAACGGAAAACAGCAAAAAGAGGGTGGATAATTACTACGATGTGATTCCCCTGGCAATTTCCTTGCATCAATATAGTTTCTTGAATACTTGCTATGCTGTTAGTGAACAGAGGACTCTATCATACAACCTTTTGTTTGCAGGAAGTGGCAAAGAAAGTAGGGGAAGTCATAGCTAAGGCATGTCTAGAGAAAGGGATCACGAAAGTAGCCTTTGATCGCGGAGGTTATCCTTACCATGGACGGATAGAAGCTCTTGCTGATGCTGCACGAGAACACGGCCTTCAGTTTTAGAAAGCGGTTTTCGTTGTTCCTATTTTTTGTTGTGCAAATGTCCTTTTCCAATCTTCCTATTTGTTCCAGTTTGTAAAACTCATGACTAACAAGAGAGATGAACTGGAGTTTTAAATGTATGATCTGCAATTTTTGTCTTAGATGAGAACTTTGATTCCTTTTGTACTTCAGATTTGGCTTTGGTTTTCCTATTTAGAGAAATTTAACTAAAACAACAAGATAATGGTCAAACACACACCCTAACTATCATTTTTTCTCGAGTTTTACATTCATTATCAGTCGTTCTCTTTATTTAGTTGAACTAACATCAGTTGGTCCATCTTCGTACCTAGAGATCACCATTTATGTACTAGAACACATCTAGTTGAATAGATGATGATAGCTCAGATAAAAAAAACCAATACAAAAATCACTTTTTCATGAGTTTCACATTCATTATTAGTCGTTTCTCTTATTTACTTGAACTATCACCAGTTGGTCCATCTTCGTACCTAGAGATCACCATTTATGTATTAGAACACATCCAGATAAATAGATGATGACAACTCGGATAGAAAAAATGAACTAATAGTTGCGAGTGTGACGAGTGTGAAAATCGCGAAAAATGATAGCTCTTGTTTGACTATGAAATAATAATTGTTACATAATGCAACATTGCAATGTTTGGCTGATCATATCAGAAAAATAGTATCTAAATAGCCAATGCAGTGTTTGGTTGACATTATTAAATAATATATCTATCAAGTTATGCAAGAATCTATATGTGAAAATAAAATATGAAATAAGAATTTCTATTATGATAATATCTCCACATATTATTTATCATTACATAATAATTCCTTCATTATTTGACCACATCATAATAACCATATCATTGATATTTCATCACATAAACAATTATTGCATAATTTGTTTGTGAATCAAAACAACCCTTTAAATGTAAAATTACAATACAAATCCAAATACAATTGAAATCTCTCCATGATATTTATTGATCATAGGGATTGAACAAATTGGCATAAAAAACAAGTTTATAACTTGAATAAACAACCAATTTGTCACTTGTTTTTTCTACCTAACCATACTAAGAAGCATTAACAAATTTTACCAAATCTTGCTTTTGGGTGTCAAAGAGTATAGCCACCACATTCACAAGACAATTAGCAACAAAAAAAAAACAGACAGTTCGGTACACAGAACATTCCGTTTTTACACAAAGTTCAGAAAAAGGGTCGTATCAACTTGCACGGCTTGAACCCTTGACGTATAAATCACACAGAAACAAATTTATCGTTGTTAGCAATCTCCCTTTCAAGACACTAGCAACTATGTACATAAATTGCTTGATTCTTGATACTTGATAGCTTGTCCAACAACAACTAAAAAAAAAAGTTCAAGTTCTTGTGTTTGACTTGTCTAAAATTGACCACATCACTTGAACATCATCATATGGACAAGACATTACTTCCACTTGCAAATTTACCATATGGTTCTCCGACCCTGAACAAGTCGATCGAGAATTTAAAGTTAGCACGATCATAATGACTATTATTTTTACGTTTTAACATAGTTATTCATGTCTGAGTTAGTCGAACTCACAAAACCGAAATAAAAAACCGAACAGATTGATATATAAATGTAACATACATACCTTCTTGGTGTGACTTCTTATCCCTAGATGATTCTTGATTGAATAAAGTTCGAGCTTTTCTAAATGGAGAAGTGATTGTTCGAACCCATGAAGTAGATTTTCTATCACGATTATAAGTTGCCATGAAATTGTAAAAATATTTTTTTGTGTGTTTACTATATGATCTTATTCTATATGTGATATATCTAAATTTCTATTGGCTAACAACACAAAATTTGGTTGGTTTATATAGAATTTACGTGTCACATATAGATACAATACAATATTTTTTTAAAGTAAAGATATTATATTGCCCATAAAAGGCAGGCAAGATCCGTGAGAATAGCACTGTTTCATTATGTAATCTCTTTTTCACTTCCGTTCAAGTTTACGTGATATTTTTCAAATTCCGATATTCAGATGAGTTATTTTCTCAATCGTACTTTTATTATACATCTTGACTATCAATTATTCTGACTTATAATACTTCAGATATTTAAATTTTATTTCAAAAAAGTTAGAAATTCATGTCCGAATTCACAAACTTTATATTTACTATCGAAATTCAAACAACGCCTGAGACAGAGCGAGAGTAACATTTTCGATCCTTTAACTATTCATAAATTTTGAGTTTGGACTTTTAGTGATATATTGAGTTAACACATTATACTTTCAATCGATAAAAATATATGTGTTTTGATCCCTTTTTTAATATACCGCGTTATATAATAATAACAACAGCATACTCGATATAGTCTCATAATGGAGTTGAGGTAGGACGGTGTACACGTAAATCTATTCCTACCTTCGTGGGGTAAATATGTTGTTTTCGATAAATTAACGACTCAAAAAAATCACCATCCACCCCACACCCCATTCTTTTTATTTTAAATTTGATTAGAAGTATTTGTGCACATGGCATTCACGCTCCATTGATGGCCCCTTCCATGTGAAGTTCATTAATTTGGGCATATGATGTTGACGTAAAGTTGATGAGTCCAATTATCAAAGTTATATAACTAATTAAACTAACCAATTATATTTTTATAATTATTTAATTTGACTTTTTCTATAGCTTTAATATAATATAAATTCAATTATTTTTTTCTAGGATTTTAGTTAGTACTTAGCAAGAATGCAACACGCGATGTATGTGTGAGTTAGATATACGTGCATAAACTTTATATAGTATTTTCTAAGAAAATTAGTTTTCGGGGTTTCTAGTCCAACTATATATTGAGCGCATGGTATAAATTCGGACTATGATGTTTTTGTTTACGTACATTACATGTTGAAACTTCGTGTGTTTTGGTTTGATAAGAACGTAACACGTGACATGTGTTAAGTGCATGTGATCATCGATTTGACCGTCGAGAGGTTTTGTTCTATCGTAAAACTACAAACATGTGGTGGTGTTATGTAATATGTGATAGTGTTAGATGTATGTTACGAGTTCGAATTTCAAGGTATTTTTATTTAATGATAACGAAGCAAAAACATATGTGACGTGTGTTGGGGGCACAACTAGCTATTTATTACTAGGTTACTTATTAAAAATATTATCAAAAAAAATTATTATAATTTTGCCACACTTCTTGTTTTTATGTTTCGAATTTTAAGGTAAAAGGTTTATTTTTTAATTTTAACTTCAAGTTTGACTTTGATTAAGCTCAATTGGTGGAAAAAATGGGATCCACAAGAAGAGAAAACAAGCAAGTTAATATAAACAAAACGGTGATGACTAATAGTAATGATTGACGATATATTATAATTGTTGATAGTAATGATTGACGATATTTGATGGTTAATGATACATAATAACTGTGGTGGTGACTGATAATGATGGTTGACGATACATAATAACGTTGATGTTGAATGTTAATTGATAGTGATAATTGACGATACGTAATAATAGTTGATAGTGATGATTGTTGATAGCGAACAGTGATCAACACATTGATGTGATAATAACATTTCTTCTTTTACCTTCAATGAAACATTGTTTGGATTTCACTTTCATCCTAAAAAACAATTAAATAAGAGATATTACTAAAGTATTTTAATTTTTTTTGTATAAAACATATGAATTATTTAAATATGTTTGTAAGAGGAAGTGTCATCTATTGGATGAACAATGACAAATATATTTTTACTGTACTATACAAAATTTATTGATATCTGGACTATTTGTGAAATGGTAAGCGTAACGAGGGTGTATAACTCTAAATCGCAACTTTGAGAGGTATATCAGACTTTTTTCTCCTTAAAATAAAGACGTTGTGGTTTTGTATGGGATAATTGTGCAAAAGACGAGTTTTAATAAAAAATGCGTTATTTTTTGGAGGATCCGACATACACCTGTCAACATTTCTGAAGAGTCCGAGCAACATAGTCTTCAACTGCGAGAGCAGAAAGTAGTTGGAGTTGATTCATTTTTCAATTGTATGCATTTTTTTCATTTGACATAGTCAAAATAATCCCTATGTTCTTGTTATTATGCTCAACATGTTGTCATAAGATGGATATTTTTATTGTTATTAGCTATTGACCACATTGCTAAAGTTGTGTTCTTTTCTGACCATATTGCTAGTAATAAGCTAATAGTTGGAGAATCAGGCTGAAGTAGGATGATGGAGGAAGAGAATGCTACTGAACGAGGCATCGATAACATTAAAAATAAAGTTTTAGTATCCTCAGATGGCTCGAGTTGTGCACGAGGACAGGACAAGACAGAGAAACAGAAAGTGGCTGCTGCTGCTGCTGAAGTTCCATACTATAAGTTGTTATCTTTTGCTGATACAATGGATCATGCATTGATGATTATTGGTTCGATCGCAGCTGTTGGTAGTGGAATTAGTTTTTCTATGATGGCTGTACTGTTTGGAGAGATAGTTGATTCGTTTGGAATGACTCTGGATAGCGATAAAGTTGTTGGTGAAGTTTCTAAGGTACAATGAATTTTCAATAGAATGCTATTCTGGTTATGTTTTCTTGATGATCTATCGACTGTCTGTCATAGTCCAAATTCTAGGAATGTATGGTCGTTTTGTCCCTTAGGATATGACACATCGAGTCCAAAGTTGCTCGTGCCATGTTTACTTGTCCTCTGTCTCATAGAACACTTCACTTTTCATTTCATTTCTGATGTGTGATTTACCTAAGGTGTTATTCTGTTCCCTTTCTTCAGAAGCTTGCCAATCCTCTTCTCGACCCGTCCTCATTGGGCATCATGTACCCCCTTAAGAACATAGTATCCTAGGTTTCCCCCACCATAATAGGAGTCTAACTTTGATATCATATTTGTAACATCTCGAGTCCATGACAGGTAAGGAAGTGACGCCACATTGAGCCTGAAAGTGCTTATACCATGAACATTTGTATCTGGTCTTATATATATTGCACTTCACTTTCCTTTCCCCTTCTGATATTGGATTTGCGTAAGGTGTTATATGCACCCTTCTTCGGAAGCTTGCCATCTTAAAATGACATTATCAATCCATCTGTCATGAATAGATACGGGCGTTTTAAGCTGAAGAATTTCTGATGAATTGACAAAGTGTTATGTCATTTTAATGCTTGGTTTCCTGTCCTTTTTTTTCAGGTAAGCCTTAAATTCATTTATCTGGCTCTGGGTTCAGGTCTTGCTACATTTGCCCGTACGTATACTTACCATGACAATATACCTGGTTCTGTTGTCATCGCATTGTTAAAGTAGTTTCTCTTTAAGACCAATAAAACTCAGTACTCATATTAGCATCTTTTCAGAGGTGACTTGCTGGACGGTCACAGGGGAAAGGCAGGCTGCTCGAATCAGATGTTTATACCTGAAAACTATCTTAAGACAAGATATTGGATTTTTTGATCAGGAGACTAACACTGGTGTCATTATCGAAAGACTGTCTAGTGATACTCTTACTATTCAAAATGCCATTGGCGAAAAGGTATTTCTTCAATACAGGCCCATGTGTATCATTACCATTTGATATATCTAGAAGACTTAGCCTGCAGTCACATTAAACTGCAGGTTGGAAAATTTATCCAGATATTAGCTACATTCCTTGGAGGATTAGTTATAGCTTTTATTAAGGGGTGGCGTCTAGCGTTGGTCTTGTCATCTTTGATTCCTCCACTTGTCCTATCTTCTGCTGTCTTGACTATTCTTCTGGCGAAACTAGCATCGCGTGCACAGACTGCTTATTCAGAAGCTGCAACTGTTGTTGAACAGACAATAAGCTCAATTAGAACTGTATGAAGAATTGGAAAAAGACACTTCCTTTTTCAATTTTCAACTATTTCAGAAGTTCTCATTCACTAAGCTGCGTTGTGATCGTGCAGGTTGCATCATATACTGGGGAGAGAAGAGCTATTTCTGAATATCACAATTCTCTGAACAAAGCTTACCATTCTGGTGTACAAGAGGGTTTGGTTTCAGGGCTTAGTATGGGTGTTTTCTTTTTTGTTTTCTATTCAAGTTATGCTTTAGCAATATGGTATGGTGCAAAAATGATATTGGACCACAACTATACTGGAGGAGATGTGATGAATGTCATGATGGCTACGCTGACCGGCTCCTTGTAAGTTCTATTCTGGATCTTCTTTTTATGTTTAGTTTCTCTCGCTCATAAGACGGACTGGAGGCTACACTGACAGATATGGTATACAAACCAATAAGTTACAGAACATGTATTGATGACACTGATATGTATACTAAGCCTTACTTTTCTAAATTATATCTGCTTATTATTGGTCTTTTATTCTTTGTTTTCCTTGTAATTGCAGTACTTTAGGACAGGCATCTCCATGCTTGCTTGCGTTTGCTGCTGGAAAAGCTGCAGCTTTTAAAATGTTTCAGACAATAAACAGAAAGCCGGTCATAGATCCTTATGATATGGAAGGACGGAAACTTCTTGACATTAGTGGTGACATTGAACTTAAAAATGTTCATTTCTGTTATCCAGCAAGACCACAAGAGTGCATATTTAATGGTTTCTCTGTGTCAATACCTAAGGGAACAACGACAGCTCTAGTAGGACGAAGTGGAAGTGGAAAATCGACTGTGATCAGTCTTATAGTGAGGTTCTATGATCCACAGGCTGGTGTAGTTCTGATTGATGGTATAAATATCAAAGAATTTCAGCTTAGGTGGATCAGGGGGAAAATTGGCCTTGTTAGCCAAGAACCTGTGCTGTTTGGTTCAACGATAAAGGAAAATATTGCCTACGGCAAGGATAATGCAACACTTGAAGAAATTAAAGATGCAGTTCGACTTGCCAATGCATCCAAATTCATTGATAAATTACCTCAGGTCAGGCTCTAGAGTTCTTTCGTTTTAATTTCCACCAAGTTATAGCTATCTAAAGTTCTTCTCAATAGCTTATAAAAAATGTTTTTGGCCATTATTCCTTCTAATTCAGGGACTAGATACCAGAGTTGGCGATCACGGAAGTCAGTTATCCGGAGGCCAAAAGCAAAGAATTGCTATTGCAAGAGCTATACTGAAGGACCCCAAAATTCTACTTCTAGATGAAGCTACAAGTGCTCTTGATGCAGAATCTGAGAGGATTGTTCAAGAGACATTGGATAGTGTCATGATCAACCGAACTACAGTAATCGTCGCACATCGCTTGAGTACAGTAAAGAATGCAGATGCAATAGCTGTACT
The DNA here is from genome assembly GCA_027704805.1 of Solanum corneliomulleri. Classification (NCBI taxonomy): domain Eukaryota; kingdom Viridiplantae; phylum Streptophyta; class Magnoliopsida; order Solanales; family Solanaceae; genus Solanum; species Solanum corneliomulleri. The sequence goes on along the minus strand of JAKWIY010003063.1, from coordinate 66,744,995 downwards.
TCAGGAGGGGAAGATCATTGAAAAAGGTGTGTTGAATATTCAATATTTTCCAGCAAATTGGGTTGCAGATGATAAAGAAGACAGTAGAAATGCATGTATGTTTGTTTACTGGCGAATCTTGTCTTATTTTAGAATGCTGATTTCTTTACCTTCCAAACTTTTAGGTTCCCACTTGGAACTGATGAGAAATAAGGAAGGAGCATATGTTCAGCTTATACAGTTGCAAGAACTTAGCAAATATTTAGGAGACAAAGATTCAAATGAACTGGATAGCGAAGAGATCATCATAAACCCTAACAACCAATCAAATCACCAGATTTACGTGACACGATCATCAAGTAGGCACTCTTCGGAAGTTGAGAATAGCAGCCATCATCCGTCATCCGTTTCAGTTAGTGCAGTAGAGAAAGCAGTTGGTGAATGTAATGATCCTAATTCAACAGTTGTATTGAGGAAGGATAAAGACAACACGTTTTATCGTTTGGCCTTAATGAACAGATCAGAGCTTCCAGAATTATTACTTGGTTGCATAGCTGCAGTGGTCAATGCTCTAATATTACCTATTTACGGAATACTTCTTTCTTATGTTATTAAGACTTTCTATGAGCCAGCTCCTGAACTCAGAAAGCATTCAAGATTTTGGTCATTGTTATTTCTTGGTCTAGGATTCACATCTTTACTAGCAAAACCCTTGAGGACGTTCTTTTTCGCTGTAGCAGGATGTAAGTTAATCAAGAGAATTCGCCTCATGTGCTTCGAGCAATTAGTTTACATGGAGATTAGTTGGTTCGACAGAAAGGAGAACTCGATTGGTGCAATTGGCTCCCGACTATCTACAGATGCAGCATCTGTCCGAGGTATGCTTGGAGAGTCACTTGCTTTGCTTGTTGAGAATACTTCAACAGCTATAGCTGGTTTAGTTATTGGACTTGAAGCAAGCTGGCAAATGGCACTCATAATGATAGTTATGGTGCCGTTAATTGGACTACATGGATATCTGCGCATGAAATACACTAATGGCGGTGGCGCTGATGTTAAGGTTTGCTCCAAACTTCTGTTCTAACAAAATTTTACAAGTAAAAGTAGCAAGTAGTGCTTATGCAAGTAAAATTTTCTTGTAGAAACTATACGAGGATGCAAGTCAAGTTGCTAGTGAAGCAGTTGGAAGTATCAGAACAGTGGCTTCTTTCTCAGCCGAAGAGAAGGTGGTGCAATTGTACAAAAGAAAATGCAAAGGTCCAGTTAGAGCTGGAATAAAAGAAGGGCTATCGTGTGGTGCAGGTTTTGGTTTTTCGATGTTCTGCTTGTACTCTGTCTATGCTGCCAGTTTTTATGCTGGTGCTCGATTGATTGAGTCTGGTAAGGTCACATTTGCTGAGGTTTTTCGGGTAAGTCTCGAGAGGTTAACATAGAACTCTTTTCAAATCTCTCTTTATAAGTTCCTTCTCTGTCATTTAACTTTCCTACTTCTGAATTTCAGGTTTTTTATGGTCTTAGCTTGACAGCTACCGCGATTTCTCAATCAGGTAGCCTTGCTCCCGACTCCTCCAAAGCCAAAACTGGTGCATCTTCAATCTTTGCACTTCTTGACCGACAATCCAAGATAGACTCGAGCAATAACTCAGGAATGATATTGGACAATGTGAAGGGAAACATTGAGTTTCAACATGTCAGTTTCAATTATCCAAGTCGACCTGAGGCTCAAGTCCTAAAAGATCTATGCCTAGCCATTAGGTCTGGTGAGGTAAATTCTAATGCATTATTCATAGAACCACTTCCCAGTCTTGTTACGCGACTTGACAACAATTGTGATGAAAAAATGTTATCTTTCATGTTAGACGGTTGCTCTGGTGGGAGAAAGTGGGAGCGGAAAATCAACAGTTATTTCCTTGTTGCAAAGATTTTACGATCCGAATTCAGGCCTAATCACATTAGATGGACTAAAAATTCAAAAGCTGAATGTGAAATGGTTGAGAGAACAAATGGGACTAGTAAGCCAGGAGCCTTTATTGTTCAATGACACAATCAGAGCCAATATAGCATATGGAAAAGAAACTGATGCCACAGAAGCAGAAATATTAGCTGCTGCTGAGTTAGCAAATGCTCACAACTTCATCAGTGGCTTACAACAGGTACGCCTCAGTCTCAAACACGTGAGATCGACTATATAAATCCTCATTTCTTCAGTTAAGCTCAACATTTTCTAGAATTTGCACATATCAGACAGATAAAGAATCATCATGTAACAATGTGCAGGGCTATGAAACAGTAGTTGGTGAAAGGGGCATACAACTATCAGGCGGACAGAAACAAAGAGTTGCAATTGCAAGAGCTATAGTAAAATGTCCAAAAATACTACTACTAGATGAGGCTACAAGTGCGCTTGACGCGGAGTCTGAGAAAGTAGTACAAGATGCACTTGATAGAGTTAGATCAGGCAGAACAACAGTTGTGGTGGCTCATAGATTGTCAACAATTAAAGGAGCTAATGTTATAGTTGTAATCAAAGATGGAGTAATTGTGGAGAAAGGAAATCATGAAACTTTGGTTAATAGACAAGATGGTATTTATGCTTCTCTAGTATCAAAGTCTGCTAGCACTATGAAGTAGCAGCTCGGTGCACAAAACATCCCGCATTCACACAAGTTCCAGAAAGGGTTGCAAACCAATGTTTTGCGATGTGGCGGCAGTGACTGATTCTACGGCTTGAACTCGTGACCTACAAGTCAGATAGAGACGAACTATGAAGTAGTACATGTTATATAGAGATTGATGACTTTAACTTTTTTCCCGATGATTTTGGCTCCCTAAAGTATGACTTAAATCTAAAGTACATGTTTGTGTAATATAAGTGGAAAAAAAACATCGTTGCATTATTCAAAAAGTTGCAAGATTCATTCTTCTATCTACTTTTTTAAGAAACTCACGCCGCTCAAAAAGAAAAGTATCAAATCGAATTAATATATGTACACATGGTTAAGTTAGTCAAGTCGGGTGATTTTTCTATTTTTTACAAATTGACGATTTAAATCATATTCATACAAAATATATGGCCAGATACAATCTCAGCTTCTAAAATTTCAAATAATGTAATTTATTTTTTTATTTTCATAACTAAACGCCTACGTAATTTCACTAAATTTTCATCGTTTTTGCACATTGTATATAATGTACATACGTACTGAATATTTTACTAAAGAAAATCTTTAAATAGTTCAACGTAATATTTTTTAAATGAATTCTTTTACATAATCTTTCTAATATAAATATATATTTCGAAACTTACTTATTGTTGCAAGTGAATTTACTTGATGATACAAAAAAATATATAAACTAAAAAACACACAAATTCTAAATTTTGAAAATGAAAGATTTATTTCCTATTCATATCCTTATTCTTAATAGTAACTTTGATCTTCTCGTTATATCTAAGACATGATCAAATTAATTTTTTTTTTTTTTTATTGGTTCAATAAATTTCTTAACAAAAAAAATAAACGGAAGATGATTCTTGTTATTTTATTAAGGATGTTTTTTTTGCCAATAGAAAGATGTATATTATTTGAGTAGTAGTCAAAAACTCAATATCTATCTCAAAACCCCCAAATTTGGGGGGAAAAACGCGGGCAGCAGTTCTTGAAATTCAAAAAATTGGAGTTTTGGAGAAGAAGAAGAAGGAAAAAATGGATTTTGATGATTGGGAATTGAGTGCAGAGGAATTGGATAAACTTGAAAGAGATGCCCTAAGGCAAATTGCTGAGCGAAATGCATCTTCTTCTTCTGCTACGACGAGTTCCTGTTTGCAATCATCTCGCCTTCAAGGAGATGTTAATGGTTCTGGGGTTTCATATAAAAGGGTCAGTTTCATTTCTACTCATGTTTCGGTGATACCAATTTGGGATTTTTCAACTTTGTTTGATTTGTGTTAGTGTGTACTGTGTTTCGTAGTTCGATTATTGAACTATTTTGTTATAGTTACTGTTCTTTTTTTCTTGTTTAGAATGGTTTATTATTCTTTCTGGAGTATTTTGCTGTGATCTCTTCAATTTCGTTATTTAGTTTTTCCATTTGCGTTGATATGCTTTTCCTTGAGCAGTGAGTTTATGGGAAGCAACCTCTTTTATCTCTGTTGGAGGGGTAAGGTCTGCATATCCTCATTAGATCCCACTTGTGGGATTATTACATTGGGTATGTTTTTGGAATTATTCAACCTACGTTCTTAAGGTTTCAAATTGAAAGGGTAGATTGTTTGACACATTACGTTACGGATATTTGCATGTTTTAGTGTGTTTTTGTGGTATCTTTGAAGAATTCTGCAACTTTGGCATCCATGTTATGTAACTGTATTTATGTGTTGGTGCAACTTGAGCTAAAGTATTAGGCTTTTTCTGATAAGTAACTAAATTATTAGCTTTTCGGGTTCTGTTGCAGGAAGATGTGTTATCTGCTGCACCTATAATAAGACCTTCATCAGGATATGATAAGGGCTCTGGTGAGTTTCTTGCATTTTCCATCTTAAGGTGCTTATATCTGATTTTTCAATCTTTCTGACTCTCCTGTATGCCTGTCTTCCAAAACCCCATGACGAATAAAAAGGGAAAAGCTCTGTTGGAAATTCTGGGCCTCATAATGACAATCACTTGAAACAGCTAACAGAAAAGCGCTATGCTAAATTTTTCCTTCATGCAAGTGGAAATATTGCTGCAAAGTTTTCATATGACCAGGTAGCTATTGGCCTACTTGCATTATTTTGTTGAAGAGTTCCATTTTGGATTTTTGAAACAAGGTGGACCTTATTTTCTACCAGATACTTGTTGAAGCTTGCCGTAAAATCCCAAAAGCTAGTTGGAGTGCAAAAGAGAGGTATTCTTGTCCTTTTCTTTGTTATGCTTCCTCCACCCTCAGTCTTGATTGTCCTTACAAATAGGTGTAGGCAGGCAACAGAACTGCTGCTACACCTCCCCCCCCCCCAACTTAAGGACAACAACACTACCAAACTAGCTAGTGTCAGCAAATGAATCCTCATTTCCAATAAACCCCGATAAAGAAGAGATATGGGAATTTAAAGTCTAAAAGGAACAAAAAGCAATGTTTTCTGCGATTCTACCCAAGTACACAAACTGATAACAAATACTTTTTCATTTTATTCTTTATTCTTGTGACCTGAAACTGCCTTAATGTTGATGTCCAAGTATATTTGCAATCAGAATCGTAAAAAAGGAGGAAATGGCTAAAGAATATTTGTTTTCTGGGAAGTACTACTCTCCCATCTCTTGAATAGCTTCATCCTTAACACAATGAATATTTGTTAAGTTTGTAGGTCGAGGATTAGGTAGAAGGGTAGCAGTTAGGTTTGTCTTTTAGTACTTTCCTGAATCCTGAGGGAGAGGCAGGGAGCTAGCCTCCTTTTCTCATCTTTTCTTATTCAGTAGTCTTACCTTGTATTTGCATGCTATTTTTTTCTTCAATTTTACTACTAACTGTTACTTTCGATTGTTTTGCTAATCTTGTTATTTGTTGTTATTTTCCTTTCTATCCTGTTATGATTACACTTCTTTTGACCCGAGGGTCTATTGAAAACAACCTCTCCACTCCACAAAGGTTGGGGTAAGGTTTGCGTGCATTCTACCCTCCTCATACCCCACTTGTGAGATTACACTGGGGATGTTGTTGTTCTGGTGCTATCCATGTTAGAATGTGGGTTGGCCAAGAATCTTAAATTATGTTATTCAGGGATAATTTCTAAATTTAAATGCACTGACGACCTCTTAAATGTTGCAGGTTGTGGATGTTTCCTTTGTCATCGTTGTCTGTAGCAGAAAAAGTTTTCCATGAAATTTCTGGCTCCAATCTAGAGGTAAGGATTTCAAATCCTTTTGGTCTCCCGGAATTACAGTTTCCCAACTTCAGATGAGACTATAAAACTATTAGGAGTTAGCTTCGGTGGACCTTGTGCATATTTTTCTTCCCATAGAAGCTGGAACTTAAACTTTAAATCCTTTTTCGCTCCTCATTCAAGCAAGCTAATTTTGGTTCATCTTTTACATGCAAGTTGGAGAATTTAGATCCTCTGGTGCAACGTGCTATCGCTGCTGCTTCTGTGATGCCTGACCTTCGAGGTAAAATTCACTGCTACTCTGCTTGATTACTACCATGAAGATTATATGGCGATGCTTATCATTTAACAGGTTAGCAAAGAAATAACAGAAATTGCACCATCTTTCTTCTAGTGCTTGGAATGAGATTACTGATCAGAATAGGGAGAGTAAATTCAAGAATTAGACGATGCACAGGTTGAACAACTGGTTCAACCATTTTAAACAAATTCTTGTATGCTGGTTCTTGTGTCATTTTAGGCCCATGTATTTGATGTTGGTTTGCTAAATGTATTGCTCTCAATACCTATAAGACATTCCTTCTGATGGTATATATTGTGAAAGAAGTTGAGCATCCAATCAAAACATTAAGGCAATGGTTGGGTTTCTCAAGATCTTTATGCACCTTTGGAATCCCAATCCTTTACCCAATCCATTTAGGTCAATTTGTGACTCAACTCACTTCTGCAAGTATAAACTGATTTTGGGTTCACAAGTTAGCTTCAATTTAGACTTATGAGAGTGAGAATTGACTTGGCACAGATTTACCATGATTCCATGTGAAAGAATCTGAATATGTAATCAAATGCTGAAGGCAACCAGTGGAATATCGTTAGACCTTCATAAACATCCTTAGTAGATCTTATCCAGTTCATATTGGAAGGGTCATGTTAGCATATTTTTTTATTACGCTCTTGTTTCCTAGAATTTTATAGAAGGACATCTTATCCTCATCTATGTAACACCTGCTTTTATATATCACGAAAATGTTCATTTTGTTTAAAAGGACAGTTCGTCTAGTATGCTTATTCAATTCCTCTTTTTTTTACCAGATCATTATGAATTTATTCCAAATAGTATTGAAACAAAGCTGTTGCCTTTTCAACGGGAAGGGGTTAAGTATGTTGTACAACTCTTTTAAAGTTTTCAAGTTTTTCTCTCTATTAGTCAATATGACCAAGAGAAGGGCACATTTTTCTTTGACTAGAAAGAAAGGCTAACGTTTTCCTATTTAGATTTGCATTACAACATGGAGGGCGTATCCTGTTGGCTGATGAGATGGGACTTGGAAAGACTCTTCAGGTTGTGGCTAAAACTATGTCAAATTGGATGTTAATTTATAGTATTACCTGCTACATGATGATATTTTCATATAATGACAATATCAAGTTTGTATTAATTATTTATTTAGGTTGCAGCCTTTCACTATATTTGATATGGAGTTGTTTTTTCCTATGATGTCCTACTTTATGTCCTAGTTCTAGCTTGATAGCTTGTTGTCAGCCTGAAAGGCCATATTGAAGTTCATGTGTAAACCCCAAAATGAGGTCGTAAGCACTGAAGGGTTTGAATTATGTAAGGGCTTCCAAAGGGTTTGTAAAGGTCTTGGGCCTTGCACCCATTGCCTTAAGGTTTCAGGTTGGTTGCTTAAATTATTTCGCATAACTAGTTGATATTTGATCCCGTGGAGAAATGGTGTTATTCGTTTCCTGACGTCTGTATGAGCACTTGCATTGCTTTTATCTAACCATTAGAGATACCTCGAGATGACATTGCTGCATCCAAATGACTAGATCTAACTCACACCAGCTAAACAGCAGCAACAAAGAAACCCAGTATAATCCCAAGAGCAGGGACTGGGTGGTAGGAAGTACACAAACCTTACCCTTTCTTGAGGGGGGGGGGGAGGTTGTTTTGGATAGACCCTCGGCTCAAAGAAATATGATAAAAATTAGGAAGATTCAAAGTAAACAAAGCAACAAATAGTAATACACATTTTCAACATTATCTTTGTCAAAAAAAAAAAAAATTAGTAAACACATTGGAGAATAAGAAACTATGCGGTTACTATATACTACCTAAGTATGCCTTGGCAGAAGATTATTTTTGTTTCTTTCAAATCGCAACTATATGTGACATAGGTAGTTTGATTTTCAGCTAGCATGTGCTTATATTCCTCAATCCATAACTGAATACACATAAGACCAAAAGTATTGACATATTTTATAATCAAGTTCCTATAATCAGAATTTTCTTTGACATGCATATTTGGTTACCCTATCTCTGTATACCGTACATGCTGAATTTCTGCTTACATTGCAGGCTATCGCTGTGGTTTCATGTGTCCGTGAATCATGGCCAGTTCTTGTTCTTGCTCCATCTGCCTTACGGCTTCACTGGGCTTCGGTAAGTCATGTTAATATTTGTAAATTATCAGTAGTTTTGTTTTATTCTCACCGTCTTTGGTGCTTTAATGCAGATGATTCAACAGTGGATGAACATCCCGTCATCGGAAATACTTGTATGGTTCAATACCTTTTTTACTTTTTTTGTGAAGATGGAGTGAGTTGTTTGATGTTTTAGAATTATCAATGATCTTGAGATCTAAATATAATGATTTTCACAAATACATTTAGTATCATGTTGCCTGCATTAGTCTTTACAATTCGGTCTGGGAAGTTAGGTGTACTTCAAAATTTAGCTCTACAAAATCCTTGTTTTCTCATGAAAGAGTTCACTCGAGTTCCCACATATCCTCAATTTCATTTCAAGTAAAAATTTCACATTTTGTTGTTGCACAAGGAAAAAAGATGTATATAATAAATTAGTTTAATTTGGTGGTATAAATATTTAGTATATTGCAGTTTGTGATAATTCATACCATGGTGAATACTTAAGGATGTTGAATCATTAGAATATCTTGTTCTTATGTTTTAAATGTCAAAACTTTCTTCAGATATGATTAATTGGTTGATAGATTATGGAGAAGTTGTAATAGCAAGAAAATGAAGCAAAAAAACACAAAATGTTAAGGATAACTGAAAGTCAAGGACAGCAATAAGGTGCCAATCTTAAAAAAGTGTTGGTCAACCTAATTAATATGGCTTAATTTGTTGTGTTTCCGTGTTATTAAATGAGTATTTCCTTGTACTCATGAAATCAAGTTTTACAGTACACAAAATTTGTTCTCTTCATTCTTTTTACCCTTCAGATTTTCTACATTGTATAAAAGCATTTCCTATTAGAAACCTCAGTTGCCTCGGCATATTAGCAATGAGTTTTATGCTTCTCGCCTAGCCACATGTTGCTCCTCTAGCCTTTATGTGGCTGATTTTGAAAGAGAGGAATAGGAGAACATTTGATGGGGTTGAGAATATCATTCTATACTTGAGGAACAACCTCATGTTTTTAGTTTCTTTTTGGTGCACACACCAGGTCCCTACTAGCGTAGATGGTTGGCATAGATGCTTTCTTCATTTGGTATGAGCAATCTTTTCTATTGACAAATCTCTTTTAAGGCAGATGCTGCCTTCTAGTCTTTTAAGTTCATTCAATAAATTGGATTGAAAATACTACTTTTCCCTCTAAAAGAAACATTTATTGCACCCTATCTTCTTTGTCTACCATATTGTTTTATATGTAAAGAAACTAATTTCTAAGGGGCAGTTTTTTGATGTTTTTGTGGTGCAAAAGTTTCTAATGGACTACTTTGCACGCATAATTCATCACCATAATCTCATTCTGTTACCCAGCCTACTTTGATGTGGATTATGAGAAGCTTTTTGTCTATTCAGTCACTAGGTTAGTATGAGTTGATTAACATTTTTACCTTTCCATGCAATGGAACCTGCAAGAGTTGATGCCACTAGAAGTGCATTTACGGTAATATTACAAGCTTTTTGCATTTCTAGTCTCCTGATAATTAATTTTTTTCTTCTATTTTATATAGGTAGTTTTATCTAAAAGCAGCGGTTCAAATAAGGGAGGATTCAAAATAGTTCCTCCAAACACTAAGAAGTCCATTGACCTTGATGGTGTGTTCAACATAGTATCATATGACACTGTACCTAAGCTTCAAGATTTACTTATGGCATCAACGTTTAAGGTAATTGTAGTACATTATATACAAGGTTTGGCATCAGCTATATTCAATCTTCTTATACCTGAACAATCTGAACCCTTCGTAACTTATCTTTTGATAGACCGTGATGCATGGATCTATGTGTTTGTCTATTTCTTGTAAGTGATATAACAAGACAGAAAAAAAGGGACCATTGAATTATCTGGATTTTGTTCCATTCTTACTTGTTTGGATACCCTTTTGTTATATAACGATTGCAATGCGGTGGACATAAATTGCCATTTCATTTTACTAAGTTGAGGCTCGATGAATTTTGTTTGAGGTGGTTCCTTGTTATGTTGGGTGGACTACTTAGAGGAAATGATAGATGGCTTTGATGGGCTGTAGAACCCTATCCAGGAAATCAAAGAACCTTTTTGTCATCTGGAATTTTTTTCTATTCTTTGCTTGGATACACTTTTATTGCTTCAGTGGCAACACTTAATTGGTTCACTTTCATGTGCTGCTTTTACACTTTTATATTAACAACTAATGTCTTGAGCTGTCAAAAGACAATTGGAAAATCATGATAGTGTCAAGCATCCCTCATGATGCAGGAAATGGGTTATTGTTCAGCTCGAGTCATGCAGGGGGTGTTATCCCACATTGATAGTGGAAGTGGATTGTTGTCACCTTGTATGGTCTTGGCCAGTTATCACCTCATGAGCTAGGTTTTGGAGTTGATTTAGATCCTGGACCCATTTCTTAACAGATAGTAAATACAAGAGGCTCACTGGTCCCGTACTTTTACTTCAGTTCGATGTTTGGATATTGATACTTATCTATGATCTTGATTATTTTGTTTAGGGTAAGTTCATTGTGTTGGATGTCACGGTTGTATTTTCATGCTATTTAATGATTGTTATCTATGATGATTTGTTTATTCAGGTTGTTATAGCAGATGAATCACACTACTTGAAAAATGCCCAAGCAAAAAGAACCAGTGCTTCCCTTCCCTTATTACAGGTCTTTTCCTTTCTTCTATAAAGAAATGGTCTGCATGCATTTTCTCTGTGTTCAGGGGTGGGAGTTGGTCTATATTGAGATCTTATCCAACGGTAAGTCAATGGAAGTATTACTTTTCAGAAAAAAGAAAAAATGTAGACGGCCATATCACCACAGTGACCTGTGTACGGTACATGTAAGGCATCTCTTGATACTTCTTACTGTTAATTTCATCCATCTAAATAGAAAGTAATTGGATGTATCACTTGTGAAAAGAGGCACACATCAATTAGTCTGGTGCACCACCCTGAACTGTATGCAATATATATTTCAAGATACAATTTACAGCAGAGAATTCCACACAACCTCTTCCTTTGTGACTTTGTCTAAAGCTATCTCCAGTATAGAACACATCGAAATGAACAAGAAAAGAAAAGAAACAAAAAGTATCAGTTGGACCGTGGACAAATGGATCTTGAATAACGAACTTGCAAAATAAATTGGTTTGATATTCCCATCCAAGTTGATCAGCATACATTTTCACCATATGTATAAGTTACGAGTGGTCCTGATGAACTTACACGTTGACTGCTGCAGAAAGCTCAGTATGTGATATTGCTCAGTGGAACTCCTGCTTTATCAAGGCCAATTGAACTATTCAAACAGGTATATGTTCAGCTTTTATGATCAATTAAGTATTAGGCTCCGCATACAGTTTATAATGGCAGTCGAGTTTCAAATTGAAGTTCTTGTGAGCTAAAATTTTGTGCTTTCACAGCTCGAGGCCTTACATCCTACTGTATATAAGAACGTGCACGAATATGGCAACCGCTATTGCAAGGGTGTAAGTCAAAATTCTCCTGGATCAGAAGCCGCCTCCTGAGATCTTACAATAATTAAGAAGTGCTCTAACAGGTTAGCTGAACATTCTAGGGCATCTTTGGAGTTTATCAAGGTGCAAGTAATCACGAAGAGCTGCACAGTTTAATCAAAGCAACACTGATGATTCGACGACTGAAAAAGGATGTCCTTTCTGAACTCCCTCAGAAGCGGAGGCAACAGGTATAAATTTTAGGCTTACATTTGATGGTTCTAGCTGCATGACTTCATCTCATTCTCTCTCACTTTATTGCAGGTTTTCCTAAACTTGGGGGAGAAGGAGATGAGACAAGTTAATGCTCTATTTCGTGAGGTACTCCTGAATACCTTTGTGATTGCGCTTTTGTATAACCCTGCCCACCCTAAAATTTGAATGGGCTTTTACCAGAAGTGCTGTTTCCTCTGCATTCTTTTATCGTCTAAGTTTATGCGTTGAATGACTTCAATTCTTCCGGAACCTCTTTGACTTTTCAACTGTGAATACCTTAACACTTGCTGTGGTATTTTTCACAGTACACTTAATATTCTATTACTCATTTCTGAAACTTCCTTTTCTTAATTTGAATTTAAAGATTGGAATTTAGTAAAGTAAATGATGTCTGATACTCCCTGTCCAAAGATTGTACTGAACTGTCTTCAATAATTATGCCTGATTTTCCTTGATTTCTGAGGACGATATGTACTTAATCTAATGTTGTGTCCTGTAGTTGGAGGTTATTAAGGCGAAAGGCAAATCAGCTCAGTCCGAGGAGGAGGCTAATTCTCTTAAGTTTGCAGAGAAGAGCCTCATCAGTAAGGTACATTTGCAAACTTCTGTCCTGATTTTTTTTTTTTTATCAGTTTGAGAGTTGATCACTATATCATGGACTCTTGAAAATAGTATGTCTGGTTTTTCTGCATAATATGCTTCTCTTTGTCTCTTGATCCTTAAGAGTTGACTCACAAAGTATCCCTTTCTCCAAAAAAATGCTGTTAGAATAGTGCTCCTGTGTGCAGGCGGTTTGAAAAGCTTTCCCTCTTTTGAGGCTAGTGGATCACATTTCCATGACTAGTCTCATGCATGTCTTACCTGTAGGTAGAAGATTCAAATAAGGAGGACCCTAGATCATAGAATCTCTTCTTATCTATAACTTATTTCAATTGGGAAGTTGAAAACCAGGTTGAAGGAAAAGCTATGACTTCTCTTCCCCCAAACATTAAAAGATCTGTTTTCTGAACAATTCGTGTTCAATGCCAGCAGATACCAGTGCTTCTCCCATATTCCTACTATCATTAATATATTCCTTAAGAATCTTCTAGTATCTTGTAAGTATATTAAGTATGATTTACTCCCTGTAATTAACTACTTATGTATTTGATTCTCTTTTTTTTCTTAGAACATGTGCACTTATCTTTTTGGATTATTTTCTTTTTTTTTTCTAAAGCTTGATTTGCTGCTTTATTGCTAGAATTGATATATTTTACTAGAGTTGTAACCCCTATACTTTGCTTGTTGGGCTGCAGATTTACACTGCCTCCGCTGAAGCCAAAATTCCAGCAGTTTTGGATTACCTAGGAACCATGGTTGAGGTGAGATGATTTTTTGTGTCTTCTACATCCTAGATATTCAGAATACAAAGTGAAAGCATCTCCAACTTCTGTATTGAAGTGTTCTTTATTTATATCTTTCATCATGTTGGTTTAGAAAACAATATCATCTGCGAGGAAAGGGAATATATTGTTCTCATGTTGAAGAGCAATAGAGAAAGATAGCATCAGAAAATGTTGCATTTAGTTAGATAGAAGAAATAAACTACAGTACCAGATACATAACCTAATGACCTATAGATAAATTAGGATATAGGGAGCATTGTTGTAACTCGATGAGTTCAAAGCAACTAAGTTTCAACTTGAGTTTTAGGTGGCTAATGACAACAGAGGTCAACTAAGACTTGTCTAAATGTACAAATTCTATAAACTACTTTCGAGTCAAGTGCGAGGTTCAAGCTGTTAAGCAATGCTTGGAAGGTCCTCATATCAGTTCTATCATTTAACCAAAGAGTGCTCTGACATGCAAAATGCTACTGCCTTTTTTCTGACAACGATTTATGCTGTGTGTAGAGCAGTCGCACATCTTCTCCAATATGCTCACATCTTGCTTGTTCATATAAACTTTGATACTCTTTTTATGCTTCTTGGTGTGGTAACTTGGTTTCTTCAAACATGCAGGCAAACTGCAAGTTCCTGATATTTGCACATCATCAATCAATGATTGATTCAATACATGAGTATTTACTTGTAAGTTTTTCATATTTTAGTAGATTTTGAGAATTATAGATTAGTTGAACATTCCCTTGTTTTGCAGAAGAATAAGGTTGGTTGTATTAGGATTGATGGCAGCACTCCATCAGCATTACGACAAGATTTGGTGACAGATTTTCAGAAAAAAGAAACAATTAAGGCTGCAGTGGTAATGTCATTAATGTGTTTATAATTAGTCAAAGCAGAGTAATTTTACTGTTGGAATGATTTCCTTATCGATCCTTAAATACAGTTGGAAAGTGAGATTATGTAGGATGGAAAATAATATTGTTATAACTATTGAATTGTAGCTTTCCATCAGAGCTGCGGGAGTTGGGTTAACGTTAACGGCAGCAAGCACAGTGATATTTGCAGAATTATCATGGACACCAGGTGACCTTATTCAAGCCGAGGATCGAGCTCACAGAATTGGCCAGGTGAGCTACAGAATGTATAATTGTTTCAGGATGACTTCTCTGCTTGAATTATTTTCAGATCTGCTAGGATGCCTGGCTTGGCTTGTTTTTTGTTGCTGCAAGCTCAAATATTCAATGGCCAGTATTGACCACACTATACTTAAAGAATCACCCTCTCCAGGACTCTCTTTCCACTTGAGCTTTGTATATTAAGAATGCGTGTGTGATTAAGCAGTCTTAGCCATGAGATTCATTGATGTCCAACTCCAGCTTCATCCATTACAATGCTCGTTTGCAGTGTCCTTAAATTCATCTTTGACATACTTACCTCGTGATGGTTCCTTAGCACTTAATGCACCCAAAAATAGAAAAGTAAAATGAGCATAAACAGCAAGACACTGATTCATTTGTCTCTATAAATAAAAAGTAAGACACTGATTCATTTGCGGTGTTCTGGTATTACCTGTCTGGATTCCAATACTTTTGTTTAACTACTGATTTTATGGGTGCCTCTGTGTGTCCATTTATCAGAAGAGCTAACCAAGAATTCCAGAGTCAGAACTTTAACAAACTTCCTTTCTAGGTGTCCTCTGTCAATGTGTGTTATCTGCTGGCGAATGACACTGTTGATGACATAATTTGGTATGTTCCCTTGTTACTAGTAAAGGTTTCCGATTTATTCAACTCTGAACGATACCAAATGTAGAAACTACGGTGTAATGGTTATGTTTACGTCTCTTGTGCAGGGGTGTCGTTCAGAGCAAGCTTGACAACCTTGGACAGGTCTTCTTCTGTTTAATTCTTTATGTGCTTGAATACTTGAGGTACAAAACTGACACCCTAAGCTAATAAATCTACAACTGTATATAACAGATGCTTGATGGCCAGGAGAAATCATTGGATGTTTCGACTAATCAGTCCCACCACAGCAGCTCTTCGAAACAGAATACCCTCGACTCCTTCATAAAGCGCTGTAATAACTCACCACCTCAGGATCCCAGCAAAAAACATTGTCTTCAGTAAGCCACTCAAGAACAAATATTGAACCCCCATCTTGTATGCACATTAGTGTATATTCGACTAGTATATGATACTGTTTTTGCAAGTAGTATGGTGTATTCCCTCATTTTTGTCTGATAGATGTAGGCTGTTAGAAATGCAGCTTATGGTAAACACATTTTTTGTTTCAACTATTTTATCACCTTGTATGTTTTGAATATCAAATGATTAATGGTATCGATCAATCAACTACGCCTTAATTTCAATTTTGGGATTGTACATTTTCATGTCTTCAAATGAGTGTGTATAGTCCCTTTCTATATGTTATATGATATTTAGCAATCATGTTACATTTGTTAAAGATTCACATGCAAAGTTCAAATCATTTGTAGATTAAATCAAACATCACAAGGACAAAATTATACCAAATATAAAAAGAACCATCTCACTATATAATGATAATATTCACATAAATAGCAAACTTTATCTATATTGCTGATATTTACATTACAAAAAAAGATTCAAACTCATTGCCAAAATCCCAAAAAACCTACCTACTATATTGCTAATGAAAGAAAAAAAGATTTAAGGCAAAGCATTGGCCAGCCCTACTTCTTGATATCTGCCAAGTAAATTGGCTGCAATTAGACTCACATCCTCTAAACCAACCCCAATACATAGAGAGTTACTTGTAGTTGGAGCAGAGCTAACAGCAACCGAGTCACTGGCTTTGAAGGCGTCCGAGCTGCTGCTGCTGCTACACCCTGAAACTTTGACATTAGGACCAACTTTACACTTTCCCATGCATTTGCAACCAGAGACTGCAGCTTCAATCCCAGCAACGCGTTGGAATTCTTCTAGTAACGCTCCAGCGCCCAATCGCTTGCATTTACCACCCATACATACTTCGATTCTCTTTGTCCCCTCTGCTGTTGTCGTTGTAGCTGCTGCTATAGATGATACATTAGACCTTGTGCCTGGTGTGATACTGCTGCCTACATTGCCAATGTGACAATCACTAGCTTCCAAGCAGCATTCGCCTTTTTGTTCAGGGACTGAAAACTCAAAACTTGTCGTGTTCCCAGTTGATTCATCAGTGGTAGTTGATGGCATGCTTGAGATCTCTACTGTTGTATCGACTTCTGGAGTTGAAAGGGAAGGGTTTAGTGTTGCATTCTCAAGTGCTCGATCACACGCTTCAGGAATCGTTTGAGCAAGTGTTCCGATTTTCAGGCTTTTCATGTCAACCAAATTTTGACATTCATCATCACTTGAATCACTCGATTCTGAAGACGAGCTTGAAGATGATGACATTGCACAGCTCCTTGTGTTGCTCTGTACTTCACTTGCTGCTACTTTCATCTTCATTTGTGCTTTTTCTTCTTTTCTTTTCCTCTTCAACTCCTTCTCCTCTGCCTTCAACTGTTGAAGCTGTCCCAACAATAGCTCCGCCGCCTCCTACAAAGAGAGAAAACAACAACATAAATAAACTGGAATAGCAATAACTAAATCAACTAGCACGAATAGTCGGGCGCCTCTACAAGGAAATCGCACTTCCATTGTCTTCCTACTAACTAAACTTAGCAATTCAACAACAGGGGAAGGAGTTTAACATTGGAGGATTAACCAAAACATGCTGTTAAAAGTGCTAATCATGTTAAACAAAATCGTTAACACTGCAACAATCATCCAATGTACCACTTCAAAAGCTTCAATCTTTTTGCCAACAATGTCTAGTAAGATCTAAGCTTTTACAAATTGCTATAAATTTCAAATGAAATCCAGGAATTTGAAACTCTAGTTTAATCCTATAACGATCGGAAGTACAGGCTATGTATTATTGCTAAAGCTAGTAAGCATAATTCATAAAAAAAAACTTACCGAAATTGTCTTCCCTTGAACTTGATCAACCAAATCAACATCACAACCAAACCCTAATCCCATCCCATTCAAATTCGACAAATTCTTCGTCAAACCCTTAAGTAATTTCATCTTCTTCTTCGTTTTCTTTAACTCCGCCATATCCTTCTCTTTGTTCTTCTTCTTCTTCCCACACCTAATAATTCCACCTCTACCAGATGAATAATACTCCAAACAACCCTCATCGTAAAACCCACAACCCATTGATTTCAAACTAACACGTGAAACACTACAACTACGATTCAACGGATTGCTGCTAACTCCGACACCGGCGCCGGTGACTGAAGGAAATCGGCGTAAAACTCCGGCAGAGGCTTCCATTATGGATGATCAAATCCTTGTTCAACTTTACACTGAACAAGAATTTTTTTTTTCTTTCCTATAAATTTATATATATTTTTTTGATTATATAAAGGAAAAAAAAAATTCAAAAGTTTGAATAACTGACGTAACTGTTTTATGACGTGGAGGATTTTGATTGGTTAAAGATGAGGTGGATGATGATGTGGCATGTACACCCGCTAAATTGTGACAGTTATAAGTTTCCCACGTTTTTACTTCTTCCCGCCACGCGTTTGTGGTGTTCGTTGAACCGTTCGATTGAGTTTTAGAGGAATCGACGGCTGTGATTGTGCCAGGTAAGTGACACGTGATGATGTGAAAATTGATTACGTGGCATATTCTGCGGTCTCAGTTTTTTTTTTTCTTTTTTCTTTTTGGGATGTTAAGATAATTATCATAGCAAATATTTTATCAATAGAAAATAGAAAATACTTCCTCCATTTTACATTTTTTATATTTCAATTTCATTATTTTGCATATGAAATTTTTAATTAAGAGTGGAGGGATTCTAACGATTTCATTACAACAGATGTTAAATTGATAAATGGATGTTTGTATCAGTTTGGTGTAATGTTTATATACACTCTACCAAATAAATGCGATAATTTTTTTTAAAATAATAATATTTATGATCACGAAAATATTTAGAGATATTAATTAATTATATGCATATTAAACCATAATAAAGGAAAAGGCTAAAACATAAAAAAGAAAATTGTTGATTGTGTACATGTTTACTAGCAAAGTTTGAAAAATAAGATATTAATTAAAGACTTAAATTATTAATTATTAAAATAAAGATAAGGTATTAAACTAATTAGCTTTAGAATTTGTTAAAAGTTACTTTAAGAGCAAGCAATTAATATCTTTTTGGGTTTCTTTGCTTGGACGACTTAAAAATTCTCCAAATTGAAAAAAAAAAGATTATTTATTCCTTTCCTTAATCAAGTGTGAAATTAACAATTTACAACTCTTAATTCTTTTTTCTTTAGTTAAGCTAACTTTTATGTTACGTCACGTAATTCTTTGTATCGAGCCTGATATGATAATTTAATTAAGCCGATATAATGCAATAATAAAAGATTGCAAGTAATATATAGAACCCTAATGATACTTGCACTATTCATGTTTTCGTGTGAGTTATAGGTCATAGGTTCAACTAATAGAATCAATAATACTCGCATTATTCATGTTTTCGTGTGACTTATAGGTCACAGGTTCAAGTAATGGAATAAAAAATACTTGCTTTATTCATGTTTTCGTGTGACTTATAGGTCACAGATTCAAGTAATAGCGTGAATGATGCTTGCATCGGAGTAAACTATCTACGTCACAACCATTGGTTGCGACCCTTTGGAACTTGCTAAATGCGAGATGTTTTTTGCATCGGATTGTCCTAAATGACTGTGCTGGCAGACTTTGATACTAGAGAAGCATAAATACCATCTTGTCTATAACCAAAGTTTCATGATTTCCTTTCTCCACAATGACACCATCTTTGATCACAGCAATCACATCAGCTCCTTTAATTGTTGACAATCTATGAGCCACCACAACTGTTGTTCTGCCTGATCTAACTCTATCAAGTGCATCTTGTACTACTTTCTCAGACTCCGCGTCAAGCGCACTTGTAGCCTCATCTAGTAGTAGTATTTTTGGACATTTTACTATAGCTCTTGCAATTGCAACTCTTTGTTTTTGTCCACCTGATAGTTGTATGCCCCTTTCACCAACTACTGTTTCATAGCCCTGCACATTGTTACATGATGAATCTTTATCTGTCTGATATGTGCAAATTCTAGAAAATGTTGAGCTTAACTGAAGAAATGAGGATTTATATAGTCGATCTCAACGTGTTTGAGACTGAGGCGTACCTGTTGTAAGCCACTGATGAAGTTGTGAGCATTTGCTAACTCAGCAGCAGCTAATATTTCTGCTTCTGTGGCATCAGTTTCTTTTCCATATGCTATATTGGCTCTGATTGTGTCATTGAACAATATAGGCTCCTGGCTTACTAGTCCCATTTGCTCTCTCAACCATTTCACATTCAGCTTTTGAATTTCTAGTCCATCTAATGTGATAAGGCCTGAATTCGGATCGTAAAATCTTTGCAACAAGGAAATAACTGTTGATTTTCCGCTCCCACTTTCTCCCACTAGAGCAACCGTCTAACATAAAAGATTACATTTTTTTCATCACATTTGTTGTCAAATCGCGTAAGAAGAGTGGAAAAGGGTTCTATGAATAATGCGTTAGGATTTACCTCACCGGAGCTAATGGCTAGGGATATATCGTTTAGGACTTGAACCTCAGGTCGACTTGGATAGTTGAAACTGACATGTTGAAACTCAATGTTTCCCTTCACATTGTCCAATATCATTCCTGAGTTATTTTTCGAGTCTATCTTGGATTGTCGGTCAAGAAGTGCAAAGATTGAAGATGCACCAGTTTTGGCTTTGGAGGAGTCGGGAGCAAGGCCACCTGATTGAGATATCGCGGTAGCTGTCAAGCTAAGACCATAAAAAACCTGAAATTCAGAAGTAGGAAAGTTAAATGACAGAGAAGGAACTTATAAAGAGAGACTTGACAAAAGTTCTATGTTTACCTCTCGAGACTTACCCGAAAAACCTCAGCAAATGTGACCTTACCGGACTCAATAAACCGAGCACCAGCATAAAAACTGGCAGCATTGACAGAGTACAAGCAGAACATCGAAAAACCAAAACCTGCAGCACTCACAAGCCCTTCTTTTATTCCAGCTCTGACTGGACCTTCACATTTTCTTTTGTACAATTGCACCACCTTCTCTTCAGCAGAGAAAGAAGCCACTGTTCTGATACTTCCAACTGCTTCACTCGCAACTTGACTTGCATCGTCGTATAGTTTCTGCCAAAAAAATTCACTGCATAACCACTAATTGCTAATTTTACTTGCTGCGTTTTGTTAGTACAGAAGTTTGAAGCTAACCTTAGCATCACTGCCAAAACCACTAACGTATTTCATGTGAAGATATCCGTTTAATCCGATTAGAGGAACCATACTATCATTATGAGTGACAATTGCCAGCTTGCTTCTAGTCCAATAACTAAACCAGCTATAGCCGTTGACGTGTTCTGCACAAGCAAAGCAAGTGACTCTCCAATCATACCTCGGACAGATGCTGCATCTGTAGATAGTCGAGAGCCAATTGCCCCAATCGAGTTCTCCTTTCTGTCAAACCAACTAACCTCCATGTAAACTATCTTCTCAAAGCACATTAGGCGAATTCTCCGTATCAACTTACATCCTGCTACAGCGAAAAAGAACGCCCTCAAGGGTATCGCTAGTAAAGATGCCAATCCTAGACCAAGAAATAACAATGACCAAAATCTTGAATGCTTTCTGAGTTCATGAGCCGGCTCATAGAATGTCTTGATAACATTAGAAAGAAGTACCCCGAAAAGAGGTAATATTAGAGCATTGACCATTGCAGCTATGCAACCAATTATTAATTCTGGAATCTCGGGTTTGTTCATTAAGGCCAAGCGACAAATCGTGTTGTCTTTATCCTTACTCAATACTACTGTTGAATTAGGATCATGACATTCACCAACTGCTTTCTCTGCTGCACGAACTGACATGGACGATGAATGATGGCTGCTATTCTCAATCCTTGACGAGCCCCTACTTGCTGATCGTGTCACGGGAATCTGCTGATTTATGATTATCTCTTCACTATTCAGTTCATTTGACTCTTGCTCTCCTGAATATTTGCTAAGCTCTTGCAACTGTATAAGCTGAACATATGCTCCTTCCTTGTTTCTCATCAGTTCCAAGTGGGAACCTAAAAGTTTGAAAGGGATAAGAAATTAGCATTCTGAAAAAAGACAAGATTCGCCAGGTAACAGACGAATACATACATTTCTGCTAGAATTAAGGGTAAAAAATATGCCTAAAGTATTCCGATTTTTTAAGTTTCATATCTGAACTATCAGGCAGGAAACTCCCACACCAGATAGTTCAGGTATGAAACTCGAAAAACCAGGATACTTAAGGAGTGCTTTTAACCATTAACTCTTTCTGCTATCATCTTTATAATTACATTGATTTCAGCATGAATAACTAACAATCTGGAATCTGGTTTACTGGAGAAGATCAGTATATATGACACACCTTTTTCGACGATCTTTCCCTCCTGAAGTACAGCTATTGTATCTGCATTCTTTACTGTGCTCAAGCGATGTGCAACAATCACCGTAGTTCGGTTAATCATGACACTATCCAATGTCTCTTGAACAATCCTCTCAGATTCTGCATCAAGAGCACTTGTAGCTTCATCAAGAAGTAGAATTTTGGGGTCCTTCAGTATAGCTCTTGCAATAGCAATTCTTTGCTTTTGGCCACCAGATAACTGATTTCCGTGATCGCCAACTCTGGTATCTAGTCCCTGAATTAGAAGGAGCAATGGCCAAAAATATTTTTTATAAGCTATTGAGAAAAACTTTCGATAGCTATAACTTGATAGAACTTAAAATAAAACAATTTTAGACTCTGACCTGAGGTAATTTATCAATGAACTTGGATGCATTGGCAAGTTGAACTGCGTCTTTAATTTCTTCAAGTGTTGCATCATCCTTCCCGTAGGCAATATTATCCTTTATCGTCGAACCAAACAGCACAGGTTCTTGGCTAACAAGGCCAATTTTTCCCCTGATCCACCTAAGCTGAAATTCTTTGATATTTATACCATCAATCAGAACTTCACCAGCCTGTGGATCATAGAACCTCACTATTAGACTGATCACAGTCGATTTTCCACTTCCACTTCGCCCTACTAGAGCTGTCGTTGTTCCCTTAGGTATCGACACAGAGAAACCATCAAATATGCTCTCTTGTGGTCTTGCTGGATAACAGAAATGAACATTCTTAAGTTCAATGTCACCACTAATGTCAAGAGGTTTCTGTCCTTTCATATCATAAGGATCTATGATAGGCTTTCTG
The DNA here is from genome assembly GCA_027704805.1 of Solanum corneliomulleri. Classification (NCBI taxonomy): domain Eukaryota; kingdom Viridiplantae; phylum Streptophyta; class Magnoliopsida; order Solanales; family Solanaceae; genus Solanum; species Solanum corneliomulleri. The sequence goes on along the minus strand of JAKWIY010003063.1, from coordinate 66,722,238 downwards.
TTTATCGTCTGAAACATTTTAAACGCTGCAGTCTTTCCAGCAGCAAATGCGGGCAAGCATGGAGATGCGTATCCTAAGGTACTGCAATTACAATGAGAAGACAGAATAAAAGACCAATGATAAGTAGATATAATTCAGAAAATTTGAATGGAACCTACAAGGAGCCGGTCAGTGTAGCCAAAATGACATTCATCACATCTCCTCCTGTATAGTTGTGTTCCAAAATCATTTTTGCACCATACCATATCGCTAAAGCATAACTTGAATAGAAGACAAACATAAAAACACCGAAACCGAGCCCTGAAGCCAAACCCTCTTGTACACCAGAATGGTAAGCTTTGTTCAGAGAATTCTGATATTCAGAAATAGCTCTTTTCTCTCCAGTATACGAAGCAACCTGCCCAAACAATAAAGCAACTTAGTGAATGAAAACTCTCGAAACAGTTGAAAATTGAAAAGAAGTGTCTTTTTCCAACTCTTCATACTGTTCTAATTGAGCTTATTGTCTGTTCAGCAACAGTTGCAGCTTCTGAATAAGCAGTCTGTGCACGGGATGCTAGTTTCGCCAGAAGGATAATCAAGACAGCAGAAGATATGACTAGTGGAGGAATCGAAGATGACAAGACCAACGCTAGACGCCACCCCTTAATAAAAGCTATTACTAATCCTCCAAGGAATGTAGCTGATACCTGGATAAATTTTCCAACCTGCAGTTCAATGTGGAATGCAGGCTAAGTCTTCCACATATATCAAATGGTATTGATGTACATAGGGCCTGTGTTGAAGATATACCTTTTCGCCGATGGCATCTTGAATAGTAAGAGTATCACTAGACAGGCTTTCGATGATAACACCAGTGTTAGTCTCCTGATCGAAAAATCCAATATCTTGTCTTAATACCGTTTTCAGGTATAAACATCTGATTCGAGCAGCCTGCCTTTCCCCCGTGACTGTCCAGCAAGCCACCTCTGGAAAGATGCTAGTATGAGTAGTGAGGTTTCTTGAACTTAAACTTTAACAATGGCATGAAAATAGAAGAAGGTATATCGTCATGGCAAGTATACATACGGATAAATGTAGCAAGACCTGAACCCAGAGCCAGATATACGAATTTAAGGGCTACCTGAAAAAAATAGCACAGGAAAGAAAGCATTTTAATGAAATAACACCATGTCAATTCATCAGAACTTCTGCAGAACAATCCAAGTATCGGATAGTATTACACTCATGACGGAGAATGTGAGGATTACAGGCTCAATGGCATCAGGTACAAATCCATGAGATCTCCTTACATGTCATGGACTCGAGATGTCACAAATATGGTATCAAAGTTAATTAGACTCCATGGTGGTGTGGGAAAAAAAGTTTACTATGTCCTTAATGGTGTATGTGATGGCATGATGTCCAATGATGAAGGGTGAGCTAATGAGTACAAGTGAACACGACACGTGCTATTTTGGACTTCATGTGTCTCAGGCTTACAGGCCACAGCCAAACAGCTGAAACTGTGATGTCTGAAGGGTCAAAACGACGATTTGGGCTATGACAGATAGATTATCAGAATAGCATCCTATCGAAAAATCCTTGTACCTTAGAAACTTCATGAACAATTTTTTCGCTATCCACAGTCATTCCAAAGGAATCAACTAACTCTCCAAACAGTACAGCCATCAGGGGAAAACAGATTCCACTACCAACAGCTGTGATCATACCAATAACCATCAAAGCATGATCTACAGGGTCAGCAAAGGAAAACAGCTTATAATATGGAACTTTATGAGCAGCAACAACTTTCTGTTTCTCTGTATTGTCCGATACTCGTGCACAATTCAAGCCATCTAAGGATTCTAAAACTTCATTTTCCATGTTATCAGTCCCTCGTCCAGTCGCATTCTCTTCTTCCATCAGTCTGATTCTCCAACGATCGTTTTAATACCAGCCTGTAAGCAAGATAATAAAGCATAATGAACATAACTTTGAAAATGAATAAAACAGAAAAAGTCAAGTCTTTTAGTGGTACAACATGAAGTAATACCTCAATATTTTTTCTTAAAAGTATCTATCAAATAGGAACATGTTGAGTATAATAATAATAATAACAAGAACATCAAGATTATGAAACCACCCTATAATTAGGATTATTTAACTATACAACAACAATTACATATCAATACGCAGCCTTACCCTTACCTTGTGAGGGTAGAGAGACAGTTTCGATAAACCCTCAAGTAAAACATATAAAGAAAATAAACAGTAACAACAACAAATAATACGGTAGCAACCAACGCCAAGGATTATATAAGTATGTTAATGAAAAACTACAAACAATAACTTGTGAAGTCAAGAAGCATTGGTCAATACTCTTGAAATAACTCGAAGAGCAGAGAGACTGTTTCTCATAGACCTCGACTCGAAGAAAAAAAAAAGAAGAAAAATGAAGCATGTATGCAAGAAAGTAATATGATTGTCTTACTAGTTTTTTACTCAAAAGAACTTGAAAATGAACTAAGAATGAAAGATATAGAGAATAACAAACTCTCTTTGTATTTATAGTCTTTCAAATAGACTTTAGATATATTTAATGTCACATCAAATGATTTTTTACACATAAATTAAAGATGTCTTATTCCTTACTAAGACATAATATAATTAAGTTAAAATATAACTTAAAATTTTATTAACAGTCTTTCGTAGAAATGCAAGGTAAAGATGGTACAATAGACCATGTGGTCTGCCCTGGCCTTCCTCGAACCCCACACATAGTGAAAACTTAGTGCGCCCTGTCTTTTTTTCAGGGTCACAGAGTTAAATATGGTATAAAAGTACACAACGCTCAAGAAAAAAAAAAGATATATTTTCATTATTTACATGTTTGACCGCTGTAAAAAAGTCAAAGTGCGAATACAATAGGACGTTTTAAGATACAGTATAAATAATATCTTGTGTGGCCAAGTTTCTAAAAAGACAAAAATATTAATTTCAGAGATTAAGGTGTTTGATCAAGTTTCTCGAGGAAAAAAAACAATTCTTTTTACTAGTAATAAAAATTGAAAAAAATAAGTATTTTCGAAAAGATTTTTGTAATCACAAATTTCGATTTAAAATTAACAAAGTGTTTGATAGCGCCACAATAACGCTCAAATCATCAGCCAAAGGTATAAATTCCTCCTCCAAATTTAATTAATTCCTTAAACGAATCCTCACAAAAAGTACCAATAATTTAGTTATTTAATTAAACATTCGTACTAAAGATTTAATATTCTTTAATTATTATATGTTTAGCTGAAAACGTCATATTAATAATTAGTGAAGAAGACTAAATATATAACAATTCTTTGATTAGTACCGTATTATTTTAAATATTTACTTATTCTTTCGCTATCTCTCGTTTACGTGATTATCTCGTTGTTGTTATTGTTTCTTTTTTATCCCTCATTGAGTCGAGAGTCGATCGGAATTGCACTCCCTACCCTTTCAAGTCGGGGTGGAGCTAGTCAAGAGAGTTCGGACAAATTAACTATACCTTCAACGAAAAATTATATTTTTTATATATCGTTAAAATTATTTTTTTATGCATATAATAGATGTTGAATCATTTTTGATTTATTTTGTGTGTTACTTCTTTTATATTTTGAATTCTAAAGTACAAATTCCTCTACTACTATCAAGGTAAAGATAAAAATTAAGAACCCCATATTAAATTTATTATTATTTATTAATAATGTTTATGATGCAACTACTTTGCAATTGATTATTATAATATATATTTCTCTCTATTAATTACTTAATAATGTAATAAATTAATATAATTTGATGTATACATTATATATATTTATATATTAAAGTAATTACTTAATAATGTAATAAATTAATATAATTTGATGTAAAACATTATATATATATATATATATATATATATATATATATATTAAAGTATTTTTCAGGACCACTTTGCCTAATTCCATGGACAAGAGACTACAATTCAAAATTATATTACAAAGTTTCTTATAAAATATATTTAAGTATTTAACCACTCCATTGCTAATATTGAGGTACTGGTTACAATATTGAGCCACCAAAAGTTTAAGGAATCTTAATTGCATAATTTTCCAAATAGTAACAAACAAATCTCGAGCAGGATAGTTTAATGCACAAAATATTTATATTTATATAAAATTCACGAATAATACATATATAATTTATCATAATATAAGCATTAATAATTATTTTACGTATTACGTATAGATAATTTTATCGTTACTTTGTAAAAAATATCAGATCCTCTAGTTAACTAGGAAAATCAGTCAAACCAATTTTTATTTTTGTAATATAAAAAAAAAAGACTGTCTTAAAATATAATAATTTATTGACTATGTATTTTAGAGGAACATAGTGGTAGAATGTTGGATATTCACCAACACATACCCATAATTCACTAAAAAAGTAATTAAATTAAGTAAATAATTACAATTGTTTTAACTTTTTTTTTTGTAGCACAAATGCTATGTATTAATTAATACATACAATTGACTTCTTGATCTTAGTTTCTATTTACGTAGTATAATATTGTTCATATACAATCAAATCGCCATAGATAAAATTGTAATTATATTAGCATTTATGATAACTTATAAAATTTTAATTTTTAGAAATGTAACAACTATAATAGCATATTCAATATATAGTTTCATAAATATTTTACGTGAATAACGTGTTTGATGTGTTATCTCATGATATTATTTCTCTTATTAATAAAATTTCGAAGTTTCTTTTTTTGTAGTTGTTGAGAACATTTTAGTCTATGTATTTAATTAGATCTATAAACTATTTCGTATAGTTGTTTGTGCTCACCATAAGAGGATCTAGATCCCAATATTTATCAATTGATGATCTCTATATATATGCGATCTTAGATTTGAAAAATTAGCTAGACTGAATTTTTGAGTGACTTTTGATGATTCGATAAATTTGGACGACATTACTTATTTTTGAAATACAATTTAAAAGAAGGTAAATTATCTCTCCTCTTTACGTCTCTTAACACTCGAGATATAATTATTTTCACATTAAAAAAATTCAAACAATAATAAAAAAATCCGAAACGATAAATTGATAGTAAAAAATAATAATAGATTGAGAGACTTTTAGTCATTTTCTCTGTTATTTCAATGTTAACATCTTTATCTTAATTGATGTAGGGGAGGTGGTGTGGTTTGCCTCTAAAATCAAGAATACATTTATCTTTTTTTTTTTTGACAAAATTTTTCTAATTTATATAATTTATTTTTTTAAAAAAAAATCTACAAATTATTTTTTTATTAAGTTAATTCAAAAAATTCAAACATCATAATCATTAATTTAATAAATTTATTTAAAATTGCACAAAAAACTTATTTATCTCAGAGAAGTTGAAAGAAAGTTCTAGAAAAACGTCAATAATAAAATAACACATTATACTATTGTACCTAATCTTGACTTTCGTCTTTCACACTTTCGATTAGACTTTCTTTTTTATTAAACCAAATAAGTAACGCATTTTCCATTCTTCATCCGTTTGCTCATTTTAGTCAACAATAATGTTAACATCTAATTAAATTGGGCGGTTAATATACTCCCTTAGTCTCTTTTTAATTATCATATTACATTTTTTATAAGTTAATTTGACTAACTTTAATATCTAAACTAGATTATATTAATTTGCTATTTTAAAATAAAAATTAAATGTTAAAAAAATTATATAAAAAATACTACTCCATTTATTTCAAAAAGATTAACTTACTTTAATTTCTTTTTAGTCTGTTTAAAACAAAATCACGACTCCTTTTTTTTTGACAATACTTTTATTCAATTTCCACGTGATATGTCTAAGACCACAAAATTATAAAATAGTTAGATTTTTTTTCTTTATTTTCTTTAATTTTGTGTCAAATCAAAGTAGAACATTCTTTTTAGAACAAAAGAAATATATGTTACAATTTTTAAATATCAATATGATAGAAAAATTACATCTAAAAATGTTATTAAAATTCATATCATTTCTGTAAAATAAAAAGAATCATGATAACTAAAAAGTAACGGAGGGAATATTCAATGTCTGTATAAATCTTTGTGTTCTTTCATTTTTCTTATTTCTCTTTATATTGACAATTTATTTGTCATTGTAAAGCTTAATTCACTTTTGAAGATTATCAGGTAATGTCTCTATAATTTCACAATGTATGGTAAGTTGTTTAAATATATTACTTTAGATTATTTTTGTAATTTTTTTTGTTCTAAATATAATAGGATCATACATCTTTAATACTCATATAAAGATTTAAGAAAATTGTTAGATTAAATATTTGTAAATTTTTTATCAAAATAATTTATAATATTTGTTGGTTTATTTTTGGTATAATGATTTTTTCCTCCAATTAAATTGCTTATTATATTCATGTTCCCAATTATATTGATTATTTTCATATTCTCTATAAATTGAATATATATATAATATATATATATATATATATATATATATATATATATATATATATATTATATTAATTATTATTTGATATTCTTTTCTTTCTTTACTTCCTATTAAGAAAAATAATTAATTTTTTCAACACTTATAACTACACCACACAAGTATTTATAGAAGACTAAAGGATTTTAAGTGATTAAAAATCACAGAGGAATATATAAATGCTATTAATATATAGTTGGTGAAAGATTATAATATGTATTTGACTTTAACAATTAGGAGCTTTTAAAGAATAATTGAATTGAAAAATTAATCAGAGCAAAATATAATTAATTTCATTAGTTAAAAGTATAAATTGAAATCTTATAGATAAATATATAGATTTCAAGAATCTATCTAATTATATATATTTTTTTATAGATAAATTAAGAATTTTGCAGTGTGTCAAAATTTAATATTTTTTCCATCTAAATATAAGATAAGAATTTTGTTAGAAAAAAAATGATTAATGTTAAGATTTTTGCTAAGAGTTTGCAGCCAATCTATATGCATGTCTATAATATATCCATCAATTTGGTAAATTGAAGATAAATCAAAGGAGATTTTCAACTCTTACAAATTTAATCATGACTAAAGGTATGTTGCTATTTTATTTTATTTTTGTAATAATTGTGTATAATTACACGGGCGGAGCTAGGTGGGGATCGTTGGTTCGAACAGACCCAATAGCTTTTTTGTCGATCGTGTATTTTTTACTAGAAAAATAAATAAATAAATATATATGTATATTAGCTTTTGAACTCGGTTCAGTTGTAAAAAAGTAACGGTAAAACACTCGAGTTTTGGGTTTGAACTCCCCTTAATCTGAACTAATCTGAACCACCCTCTCTTTTAGAACCTCTAAAATCTTAATCTTGAATTCACTTCTGTGTATACGTTAGTTTCTAACATATGTAAGTAGACTAATTACATAAAATAAGAATAATTGAAATTTTGTACAATCAACTTAAGTTCGATGGGTGATAGTTTAATTTTTATAAATATTTAATATTTACTAGTCATGAAGATTTACTAAAATTTCTCACTAAATAAATTGGGTTTTAGTTTGTATATTTAAATTTACGCATTCTATTTCTCGTTTGATGTATTTGAGAAAGTATCTCATTTTTTATATTCAGTAATGTAACAAGTTTGATATTCTATATTAGATTTTTTTTTAAAAAATTAGTAAATCTAGTATTATCTTATGTAATCTTAGTAGTTTATTTGTGAGAAATAACATTTAACGTATAGAATTAGTCTAGGTGCACGAAACATGTCCAGAATGCTATTTCTAAAAGGGCATTTAAGTCATTTACCAAATCTAAGTTAAACCCTAGGTGATGTTTGGTTTTGGTTTTAAAATAATTTCAAAATCTCTTTAAAAAATAGTGTCAACTTTTGACGAATAGAGAAAAGGGGAAAAAGACCCAATTTTTTGCGATCATTGGTCGATAGTGTTGCTTAATTGCTAAAGATTTTGGTAAAGTAGACACGTCACTGCCCGGCGGTGAAGGTACCGGCGACGGAAGTACCGGTGAGTGGTAGAATTCGACTTTAACCGCCGGCAAACCGGAAGAAATACACACAAAAAACCACGCACATGAGCTGTTCGACAGTTTGCCAAGCTGTAGTAAGCTGTATGAGTATACCAAATAGTACTAGTAGAAGTACGGCCGTATTCTCTAATACCCAGAAACTCGATGGTGCATTGGTGTTCCGTTCATCTGTTTCGTATAATCGAGTGAATGTATTCTCCTCATGTCGCTGTAGCGCCGCTACATCGGTTCCTCCTGGAGAGGATGTGTTTTCTGTTGTCACTTCTTCCACAACGTCTGAAGTGGATTACCTTGGCGAAAGCACAAAAGGCGATTTGAATCTCAATTTTGGTACATTACATTTCCAATTTTGAGTTCATATGTTGCCCCTGCGATGTGGGGTTGGTGATATTTCCTGTTTTTCCTTGGCATATTTTTAGTGGAGTGGAATACAAACAGTGGTGTTCGTTTGTTCGATGTTTGATGAACTGAATACGAATTTGGTTTGTCATTTTCCGGACTCCCAAATTAAAAAGAGGGGATTTTGGCCTGTTTAGTACTTTGGTTGAGCTTTTGAATTGATTCTGAGTAGTTAAGTAAGTGTTGCTAATAGCTTAATTATAAAAAAGGTTTAGCTTTTAGAGTGATTATTATGGTTATTCAAATATTCCCTCCCGCCCCGAGCGTCTTCCAGTTTGTATGATGCTCTTTCCAGTTTGGTTCCACTAATAATATTTTTGTATTTAACTTACAAGAATTCAAATTCATTTTACTTTTTAAATTTTATATTTTGATTTTCTTGATCGAGTTAATGTTTCAACCACTTAACTTTGTGTCAGTCAATCACCGTGATAATATGGAAGAAATGGTGTATGTTTAGTAATCACATGCATTGATAAAAAAGTTTTCTTGATCACTTGTATTTGAGAAAAACAAAAGGTGGATTTTTATGATAACTGAAGTCTCGGTTTTAATGAATGAAACTGAATATCCAAATTAAACTTTTGATGCACATAGTATTGGTGTTGTTTAACTATTATGTTTTGAACTTGGCAGTTCCTTACCATTTTAGCTGTAAATGATGCAGGAATTGATGGCAACGCATTGCAAGGCCCTGTTGAGGAGGTGGCAAAGATGGAAGCTCAAGAAGCAGAGAACTTGCTTCAACACTTGGGCATTCCGGTACTTTGATACTGAATTTGTCTTTGTATTGCATTTATCAAGTTGGCATTTTGATACTGGTATCACTGCTGAAATTTTTTACATTGGCTAAATGCTTTTGCTCAGTGTTGGAGAGCTTGTGTATCCCATGTTGCTCCAAAATAGTGTTGATCATCTGCCCCTTACGTTATCTTCCTTTCATCCATGAGTGATGGAGGATTTGTCTGTTCCTTGCATGTCCATTCACTTTAACAGTTCTTGTTTTCTCTCTTTGGGCTATTTTTCCTTGTCAACACTTTAGCATTTTAAAAGGATAGAGCTTATCTCTTCTATTGTACTCAACTTATATTTGAGTGTAATAGAAATAAAAATTGGAATATAAAAGAAAACAGAAGGGAGAAGAGGTTGATTGTTTTTCTTATCAGTTCAATATGTAAGCAAAAATGTGAATTGCTCTTCTTTAAAAGCTTTCAAAAGCTTCTATTTTAGTTGCCAAGATAAATAACTGTAGGAGAATCATTAAAGGAAATAAAAAGATGGCCAGATCGTGGGTGGGGGCGGGTCTGCACGCTATACTCATTGAAATGCTTTACAGCATGAAGTGAGAACAGTCATGGAATCTTAGCATCTTATTAATGGCTATCTTCTTGCAGTGTTTATGTAGCATCTCTGATGCTTAAACTCTGTGAAGATTTATAACCTTTTATTTCAGAAGCAGTATTGGCATTGGCATGTAAATCTTAACAAATTTCTAACTCACATAATGTGCAGGTTCCATATAATGCTCGACATTCGCCACGTGGCATATTTTGCAGCCGCACATTAAATCTACGATCAATCAGTGCAATTGGATATGATATGGACTATACACTGATGCACTATAACGTTATGGTACTTTTTAGTTCTTGTTTCATGTGATGTAAACTATTAGCTCATGTTTTCTTTGTTACAAATTGAGGCTAATGTTCATTGCTTACACATTTATTTCTTTCATTTGCCACCACATCTATCGTTTGCTTGATTGTTGAATTGCATATAACAATGTTGTGCTATAGCAGGGAACTAATCCTATAAGGCAGCGTAGGCAGTTTTATCCATACATATGTTCTCTTTGTTACTAATCCTCTTATCTTGGTGCCTGATGAAGCTCTTATTTCATTTGTGTTAAGAGATTTAAATTCTAATGATAAGAAAAAGTGCTTTATATGCGTTATCAAAAAAGAGAAAGTACTCTATTTGCCTTAAATTCATTTATCTTTTTTTTGAGTTGAAATACGTTTTTCCAGTTTTATTCTCTTAGATTTTTGTTGGAAGTGCGATGACAGACTATCATTTAGATTGTTTAAATTTAAAATACGTTGCTGTCTTGTATATTCTTTTTGTCGTCCCTTGAGGAGCTTTAAATTGTTTTTGTCTTTGGCATATGTTACTGGTGTAGTATGATTCAAGTCCATAATTTACAGGCCTGGGAAGGAAGGGCTTATGATTACTGCATGGAGAATCTGAGAAATGTGGGTTTCCCTGTGGATGGGCTTGCATTTGACCCTGATCTGGTATAGTCTGACCATGTGAGCATGCTAATGGTTTATTTAATACCCATTTGAGGACATTTCATTATAAAACAGGTGATAAGAGGCCTTGTAATAGACAAAGAGAAAGGTAACCTGGTTAAAGCAGACAGATTTGGATATATCAAGAGGGCAATGCATGGAACAAGAATGCTTTCAACTCGAGAAGTGAGGTATGGGTGCAGACTGCACTACACAGCCAAAAGTTTTATTTGCTCCATGAAAATTTGAATGATGTTCTACATTTTTATGTGCTCCGGAAAATTGGGTAATGTTTTGGTTAGTGTCTCATATTTTCTATGTTTGGAAGTGAGATCTACGGGAGAGAACTGGTTGACCTGCGTAAGGAGAGTAAATGGGAGTTCCTGAATACACTATTCTCAGTTTCAGAAGCAGTGGCTTATATGCAGGTAGATCACTTGGCCTCCCTCAGTATACATGCCATGACTCGATACTAAAAGACATTATCTCTTCATGTTTGTCATATACATTTGTTATTTTTTTTTTGTGAAGGAATTTGTATGACTTCTATCTCTTCTTGATGCAGTTTCTTTCCTTGTTAAAATAAAATGTACTGATTTAGTAGGTCGTGACTTGTGGGTTTTCATTATTATTGTTATGTCTTTTTCTTTAGGTTGAGACATTTTGGTTATCTATTTTCTATTCGTTTTAGGTTTTCTCTTGATCATAAGAAGTACATGCTTTATTACTGAAGTGGTTCTTGTTAACCAAATTTATAGATAGTTGTCTACTCCTTTCTGTAGAGGCTGATATTTTGCTTAATTTATTTGGCCAGAACGGTTCATCCAGTTGCCTGTTTCTTATTAATATTGATATTTGAATTGCATAAATTTATTGAACACCTGGGGTTTCAACTAAAAAGAATGTAATATTGCTTCTACTGCACTTGCCCTAAATCCTATGCATGTCTCTTTTGCAGTTGGTAGATAGGCTGGATAAAGGAGTTATAGGACCAGATCTCTGTCCAAATGAGTATAAAGGACTTTACAAGGTATGGTTTGATGCTGTGTGTTAATGGATTGTGATGTGAACATTGAGTTTGCCAACCTTTTTGTACTCTATTTAGGCTGTCGGTAAGGCACTCTTCAGGGCACATGTAGAAGGCCAGCTGAAGGTATGTGTTTGATTGATCCATTGCTTCACATGCCGGGAGCTGCAAATATCACTCTAAACTATTTCACCCATGCAGAGTGAGATAATGTCCAAGCCTGAATTATTTGTGGAACCTGATCCTGAGCTACCTTTGGCATTATTGGATCAAAAGGAGGTATTTCTAACTCTATCCATTTGATTGATTATCAGTCTATTTAGAGCCTTGCATAAATAATCTTAATTAATTTAGCATAGCAAGTGTAGAAGTCCAATAGGACATCAATTGGGAGAATAAGTTGTCCAATTTCTTGTTAAGATTTATGAAGCCCCTATCAAAAAAATGATGGCTGATTCAGCATCTAACATTTCATGTTTTATCAGGCTGGGAAGAGACTCTTACTGATTACAAATTCAGATTATCATTACACAGACAAAATGATGCAGCATTCGTTCAATCGGTACCTTCCCAACGATATGAACTGGCGAGATCTATTTGAGATGGTGAGTAAGCAGAACAGGATTTGATAATAGCTAATCATTAAAGTCTTTATCTCATAGTGTAATGCTTTTGAAGAGAAGTTTATAGAAAAGATAATTTTGTCAACGCCAAATGTCACTGTTAGAATTTGATGGCTAACTATTTTGACTCCTTTATTGCTTTCAACAAATTTAAATTTCTCAGTGAAGTGTTAATTTTATCGAAGTGTTAATTGTTAAATGGCTCCAACCAAATGTATTTTCCTTCTTTACCCAATACAGGTTATAGTCTCAGCTCGGAAGCCAGAATTCTTCCAAATGGCCCATCCAATGTATGAAGTGGTGACTGGTGAAGGTCTGATGCGTCCGTGTTTTAAAGCTCGCCCAGGTGATTAAACTTCTAAACTGATGATATGAAAGTCATCCCTATTTTGGATAAGTAAATGAAACTCGTCTTCTCCTCCTGTCTCATTCTAGCACAATTTATTTTTTCACATTTTTTGCCGTCTTTGTATATGGTTAGTTAAACGTGAAACTCTTTTTATTTCTTTAAACAAAAAATGTCATCTTATTGAGATATATGTATTTTGAAAGTTCGACTTAAAAGGTCACTGTATCTGCTAAGATCGTCCTTAGAGTTGGTGCAAGTAATATCATGGAAGTACTCTCTAACCTGTTGCAAATTACTAAACTTGTGGTTTATCTTATGTAAAATTTGAGAAGAACTGAAGAAGAAAAGGCTTCTTTCATATTTCAGTATGTCTTTACATACCATGAGAAGGGGTATTTATATAAATGGTCCCAACTAATTAAGGAAAGACAAAAGAAATATTTTTTTCCTATAGTTACGCTAGGAAAAGAAAAAATGGAGTCTCCTCAAATCATGCTAAATATAAACACAATCAATACCCTCCTCAAGTTGGAGCAAAGATGTGTACACGCCCAACTTGCAAACCGAAGTATGACAAGTCTTTTGGCTGAGGCTTTTTGTAAGCACATCCGCTAGCTGTTTTTCTAACGGTACATAAAGTAAACTCAAGGTTCCACTAATAACTTTCTCTTTGATGTAATGTCAATATGTTTTGTTCGATCATGCTGAATAGGATTCTTAACTATACTGATTGAAACTCTGTTGTTCCAGTACAAGGAAAGTTCCCTTTCTTCAGACAATCTCAATTTCTTTAGTAGCTAAAGAAGGTCACAAGCACCTTGGTCCATAGCTCTATATTCTGCTTCCAGACTTCATCTTGCAACTACACTTTTCTTCTTACTTCTCCAAGTAACTAGGTTCCCTCCTAAAAGTGTACAATAACCAGATGTAGACTTCATCTAGTTCTATTGGGAGGTGACCTTGTTTAGAGAAATGCAAACCTTTACTTGGACCTGATTTCAGATACTCTAAAATGTGAAAGACAACTTGCATATGAGGATCTTGGGGATCATGCATGAACCGTCTGGCCAAGCTGACTTCATAGGCTATGTCTGGTCTAGACAAACGAGTCTTCCGATCAGCCTTTGATGTCTCTCCTTATCAAGCTGACTTCATAGGCTATGTCTTGATCTAGTGTGAGAGTAGACTCGCATAATGTCTTTCTATGTATTTTTTTTTTACAGGTAACATTTTTGTGTATTAATAACAAACTACATAAAGGGTGTGCAGTCCCCATATTTACATCCAGATGAGCAAAAAAATAAGCGCCTAGTCCTTAATCTTCTTATAAGGAATCTAGTACAACATAAATTGATTCTAACTCTTCCGTTAAGCTATGTTTACACCAAAAAAAAAAGAAAAGCCCTAAACATTTCATCTTTAGTTTCTGTATACTAATGGCTTTGACTGGAGTAAATTATCAAATCAGGTCATCCAAACACCCAACAGTTTCCCGTTGAATTCTTCTTCCAGAAACTAGGGAGATTTATCTATTCTTTTGTTACTCTTTTAATGAAGAGGTAATGATGTAGTATTCAAATAGAGCTCAAACTCTTGAAAGATAACATCCATGCTGACAAAGGATCTCTTGGAGGGAGGATGATAACATTTGTACCCTTAGGGGTCGTTTGGTGTGAGGGATGAAAATAAATAATGATGAGATAAGAAAATAGCGTTGGGATAAAGTTTTTGTATCTTGTTTGGTTGCCATGTTTGGGATAACTTATCCCACCATTTATATCATAGTGATGGGATAAGTTATCCCATATACATATGGGATAAGTTATCCCGGGATAGCTAACGCTAGGATAACTTATCCTGGGATAACTTGTTCCCAACCAAACGATTAATGTGTAGGAGAATATCCAATAAAGACACATGTAAGGGCCATAGGATCAAGTTTCTCAGAATTCCTAGTGTGAACAAAGCAGACACACCCAAACAGCTTCGGAGGAGCAATATATTAATTCTCACCCTTTAAAGTCTCTAGCGGACTCTGAAAATTGAGGATTTTAAGTGGCATTCTCTTGATAAGGCAACAACTACAATGGTATCCCCCAGTAAACTTTTGGTGGATTCATGGTAAACAATTTTGCTGCTAAAGATTCGCCTGGGGGTCAAGCAATGTTCCTGGTGTAGTTATCTTCTCATTGGAGAAGCATGCTGACCAAATTCTCGATAATGGGCTGCCATAAAAACTAATAAAGCACATTGCAGTGCCCATAATGACTTGCCCGGTATGACCCTAACAATGTATTTAGACTCCAAAAAAAAAAGAATATGAAGGAAAAACAATATAATATAACATTCTCCAATTGCTTCATGCAAAAATGATTTTATATTTGTGGATGTAGGATTCTCTTTGTGCTTGAAATACATCTGACATTTCTTGCTTTTAATTTAGGATCAGAATTTTGTGGGTGTTAGGCTTCTTTGAATTTTCTTTATGAGGAGTTTTCTCCAGCGATCAGCATCACATTTGGTCATTTATGACATTTCATATTTTCTTTTGAACATGGACAAGACTTGTCCATTCTAAGCAGCAGCTAATAATTTTCTTATAGGTGGATTATACTCTGGAGGAAGCGCTCAGATGATTGAGAGTTCGCTCAATGTTCATGGAGATGAAATCTTATATGTTGGTGATCATATATATACTGATGTAAGCCAATCCAAAGTTCATCTACGATGGAGAACTGCTTTGATTTGTCGAGAACTAGAAGAGGAGGTTAGTTAATCTTCATCAGGTCTCTGGGATGGATCACAATTGTTTATTTGCTCCGTTAGTTGGGTTTGGGGGTTCCATTCTGTCATGACCTTTGGAGTTTAGTGTCTACCTGCTTTGGATTTTGTTATGATCCAGTTCTTCTTTTCATCTTTGTGCCTTGGTTCCCCCCCACCCTAAGAGCCATTTTAGAACTATCATTGTTTGGTTCATTTTTCGACTTCTCTGCTTCCCTCCTCCCTCCCCCCCACCCCCTAAAGAGACTTTGTTTCCACCTTACACGTACCACTAATGAAGAGTTATAAATTTAGCAAAAAACGAATCATAGTGAATTAGTGATGGATCTTTGACGATTTTATTCTGTAAGACTGCTGCATATGATGCCTTTATTCTTGTTCTGCAGTATAATGCGTTAATTCATAGTCAAGAAGAGAGAGCTACTTTGATAGATCTTATCAATAAAAAAGAGGTTTTAGGTGATCTCTTTAACCAACTTCGGCTTGCTCTTCAGAGGAGGACCGAGGGACGTCCTGCACAGGTAAGTGTACTAGATCTAGCATATGCATATTCTTGCGTTTCTGTAGATTAAACTTCAATTAAAATATTCTTCTCCTGTTTCATGGTTGCAGTAGCATCTTCAATCTAATATTCACCGAGTAATTAATAAGTAGTTATTGACGTGTTGCCTGGAATTATGCAAATTAAGTGCAAAGAATAATCCATTATCTCTTGATATTGTATAACATACTCATTGAAGGTGTTTAGCATCTTAGCAGTTTGTGCGAGCACTTCCCTTGTGGGTTGCTCTCGTTGGTTTGGGGGGGGGGGATGGAAGAAAAAGTTTGGCTCTCTAAAAAGCCTTATTGTAGTGTCTTCAATGACTTGCATGGGTTACTTTGTGCTATCAATTTTGTTACTTGATGTAACCAGTTTAAACCTGTATTTTCTTAATATGCATCAGACTCTTGCTGCCACACATATGGAAGATAATGAACTCACAGAAAGCATGCAAAAGCTACTTGTTGTTATGCAGAGGCTAGATCAGAAAATTGGTCCAATGTTGGATGAGGATGGAGAGCTTTTCAACAAAAGGTTATTTGAGGATTTTTCTTTTGGAAAAACCTGTCCCTTCAATTCAGCCTCAGATTTGTTATACTATATTACTTTATTTATGGTTTCATTAGCTCTTAGTTGGCAATCTAATGTTACATCACCTTGGCTAAGTTTAACCTATAAATGTTACCTGGAATATTTACTTGTACATCTGTGTGTTTTCTCAGATGAGCTCACAGGCATGGTTTCTTTTTCAATTGACGAATTTGGGCTTGAGGGTACTCAAATCTGTCTTATTTTCTCTTTCAGGTGGGGTTATCTTTCACGTGCAGGTCTGTGGGATAAAAGTCACTTGATGCGTCAAATAGAAAAGTATGTCAATGTGCTGTGACAATTTCTGTCACTTTTTAACGACCTATTAATTGATTTAAAATTTTTCTTTAAGCACGTTCGACTATTATTAATTTTTTTTCTCTTGAAACTGCAGATACGCTGATATCTATACGTCCAGAGTTTCAAACTTTCTCCACTATACACCTTTCATGTATTTCCGTGCCCAAGAACAGGTACTCAATGGCAATTTGAAATTATGAGTGTTCTCTAATAAATAATATCAAGCAACAGTGAAATAGGTTGAAACTTCTTATTTCCCTCCAGTCCAAATTAGAATCTCTTTCCATTTTGGAATGTTACTGAATATTTGAAACCATTCCATCTCTGGGAATATGAAGGTCAGTGTTGACCAATTGAACTTGAGGTGAATTTGTTTTTGCTTTCCAAGAGAACATGTCTCATTCATGCTAAGAAATCTGGATTTTAAATAATAAGTGGTTGCCCCTTGAATAAAGCCTTAGGTTCCTTTCAAAATGCTTACAATGTAGTTTGCTGGTTGAGTTAATCTATTTCTATATCCTTGGACATGCCTCGGAAGATTTCAACCATGTGTAATCCAGAGTTGTCCAATGAAATCCTTGGCCTTTTAATGGTCTGTAGACTGTAGTAAAGGCTCACTTGAATGTACAAAGCATTGCTAGTTCCATTCAAATTCGAGGAACAAACCGATCTCTTGTAATAATGGGTGAACTATTTCTTTAAGCTGCACTGATATTGTTCTTTAAATTGAAACACCTGTTCCATTTCTGGCATCTCTAGCTCTATTTAGTAGCTTATTCTGTTCAATCTTGTCTTGTTTGTTGTACAGTGAGCTTGTGGTTACAATTCGGATTTATTAGTCTCTGCTAATTGCTGTAGTCTCTTTCCATTTAGACGGACATTTACTCTTTTCCTAATGTACTTCATTCTTCATGCAGAATCTTGCTCATGATTCATACACATTTGACCATCTACGACGTGAGGAGAATTAGCTGATAACAGGAGCGGCAGAATTTCATTACAACTCTATAGCCAATCCTTGTTGTATTATATGTAGTAGTTGTATTTGACATCTTCTCTAGTCCCTCCTCTACTGTTGTACTTCAACCCCACAGCCCTGCTACAACTTTTTGTTGCTGGACTCTAGTATAAGCTATCGAATGTCATAGCTATGTTATTGTACAAGTAAACAGTTGAGGAAGGTCATAATAATCTCTAGAAAAACTTAAATTTCAAAATTGACTCATGTTTAATGAAATTTAGCTCTCTTTGATCATGCTACCCTTGCATTTGTTTTTGCTCCTCTGATCAGTAATTCCTTATTAAGTGTCAGTGGTGACATTGTTGGATGTTGTGTTATGTTCGGAGCGAGGACCTTTGTAACAAGTTGGAGAACCTAAAGATTTCATCTTTCGTTTCGATTTTTCATGTACATAAGCCTATGGATTTGGAGCAAGGAGCACCAATTTTTTTCTCAAAAAACTTTGTGAGCACCTCCGTAATGAGTGGAGGAAACTTTACTCAAACCATTTTTAAACTCTCATTTTCTCATTTACAAACCCTTTTTAAGAATCACCCGAATTCTTCGATTTTTCATGTGCGTAAGCCTATGGATTTGGCGCACAGAGCACCATTTTTTTTTCTCAAAACACTTTATGAGCACCTTCGTAATGAGTTGAGGAACCTTTACATAAAAATCAGAGCTTTTAGTGGCAGCCAAAGTTGTCGCTAAAAGTTACTTTTTGTAACAAAATTAGAAGTTTTTATGGCAGTTAATGTCGCTGCTAAAAATACTATTTTAGTGACACAAAATTAAAATGTTTTAGCGACAAGTTACTTTCAGTGACAAAAATAATAGATTTAGCGGCCGTTATTGTCGCTGCGAAAAGTGACTTTCAGTGGCAAAAATTAGCTTTAGCGACGGTTTTACGAAAAATGTCTTAGTGACCAAAATAAATATCTTTCGCGGCGGTTTTTGTCGCAGCTAAAAGTAACTTTCAGTGGCAAAAAATAATAGAGTTAGCCGCTTTTATAGTCGCCGCGAAGTGAATTACAGTGACAACATATAATAGCATTCGCGGCGGTTTCAGTCGCCATAAAAGTTACTTTCAGCGACTAAAATAAATAGCTTTAAGGTGGTTATAGTCGCCACTAAAAGTTACTTTCAGTGACTAAAATAATAGCTTTAGCGGCGGTTTTTGTCGCCGCTAAAAGTTACTTTTATTGACAAAAATAATAGTTTTTAGCAGTAGTTTAGTCGCCACTAAAAGTAAGTTTTATTGACTAAATTAGGAGTAATTAGCGGCTGTCCACTTAAAACCACTTTTATTGGCAAAAATTGAAGTTTTTGTGGCAGTTAATGTTGCCACTAAACGTTTGTTTTAGTAGTGATATATAGTCGCTAGCAAAAGAACTTTTAGTGACAATAATCAAAAGATTTAGCGGCAGTTAACATCGTCGCTAAAAACAAACTTTAGCGACAACTTTAATGAGTTTTATCAGTGGTTTTGGTTTGCCTCTGATAAAAATACTTTTAGCAACAACTTTTATCTTTTAGACACTGAAAAAACTATAAAGATTAAAGTGATTTATTTTAAAAGTTTAAGAATTCTAATTCACATAATCTAATAATTACATCGAACTCTTGATTAATATATCTTTAGTTCAACATAATGATCAAAAGCATAAACATAAATTACAAAGTTTAAAACATGTACTCAAAATTATGTTTCTATTTACTAGTGTATTGATATAAAAATGATAGTGTCAGTGAACCACTAATAGGAGCAAAGTACACGATTATTTAATTGTGCAGAAGAAAGAAGAAATTCATAATTTTCGTTGTTTTAAAATGAGAGGAAATCCCTCTATTTATAGACAACAAAAGATAGTATCAATAAATTCTTATTGTGCCTTATTGAAAAGGTCACAACTCTTTGGAAAAGTCACAACCTTTGATAAAAGTCAAAACTTTTTGTAAAAGTCGCAACTTTTCATAAAAGTCGCAACACTTCATAAAAGTCAAAACTCTTCATGAAAGTTTGTAATGACCGGGTTCCGTCATTATAGGAATGTCAATGGAGAAAAATCGAGGTTGAAAAACTTTTCATAGAACTAGAATTTTCCCAACCTTGTCTGGATTTGGAGGAATTTGGAGTCTTTAAGGTATAAAGAAATCTCGCAGCAATCGGATGGAGTAAATATGAATTTGATTACATAATCAATTAGATAACATGTTAAGAAATCCGTGCGACTTTACAGAATTGAATTTGGATAAATAGATCATTGGAAATTGATCTTGGCGTTAAGGGCACTTTCTGAGCGTAGTGGGTAAAGAGGATGTTGCAATAAGGGAGAAGTTGAATTCCCTTAAGGAACTCACTGTCTCGCGTAGTATGTTGCAAAAAGGGAGAAGTGGAATTCCCTTAAGGAACTTACTGCCTCGCGTAGTGCCGCTGCAGCGACGCCGCTACAATGAAATTTCTAAATTAATAAAAATTCATTGGCTATACACGAAAATCGATAAAATTTGTCATTGCCTGCTTTGGGGCTCGTTTGAACTTGAAAATGCACTATTTTTCCCTACAGAACGAACTGGTTCCATTTCTAAGATCTTAACGGATGTCAATGAGAAATTTTGATATTTTATTTAGGGATTCCGGATAAAAAGAATCTATGGGCTTTAAGCACACAAAAATTAGTAAGATTAATCTTTGCCTTCTTTGGAGCTCGTTTGAACTTCAAAATGCACTATTTTTCTCCGCGGGACGAACCGATTTCATTTATATGGTCTTAATAGACGTTCAAGAAAATTTTTGGTCATTTTAATTGGGATTTATAGAATAAAAACTCCATGGGCTATATATAGCACACGAAAATCGATAAAAACTGTCTTTGCTTGCTTTGGGATCGTTTAAACTTGAAAATGCACCATTTTTCCCCCGGGTGGAAGTGGTTACATTTCTAAGGTCTTAATAGACGTCCATAAAAAAATTCGGCGATTTTATTTTGGAATTTTCGGATCAAAAAAATTCATGGGCTATAGCACACAAAAATCATAAAAAATGTCTGTGCCTACTTTGGGGCTTGTTTAAACTTGAAAATGCATCATTTTTTCTCGCGGGACGAACAAGTTCCATTTCAAAGGTCATATCGAACGTCTATGGAAAAATTAGGTCATTTTATTTTGGGATATCCGAATTAAAAAATTCATGGGTTATAGCATACGAAAATCACAAAAATCACCATTTTCCCGCGCAGGACGAACTGGTTCAATTTCTAAGGTCTTAACGGATGTCCATCAAAAATTTCGATCATTTTGTTTCCTAATTCCAGGATAAAAAATGCATGGGCTATAGTATACAAAAATTGATAAAATTTGTCTTTGCTTTCGATGGTGCTCATTTGAACTTAAAAATGCACCATTTTTCTGGGCGAAATGAATTGGTTCCATTTCTAAGGTCTTAACGAACGTCTATGAAAAATTTTCCCAATTTAGTTTTGGGATAAAAAAAATTAATGGTCTATAGCAAACGAAAATAAGTAAAATCTTTTGAACTTGCAAATGCACTAATTTTCTCCGCACAACGAACTGATTCTACATTTAAGGTTTTAACAAACCTCCATGAATTTTTTGGAGATTTTGTTTCTGGATACTAAGATAAAAAAATTCATGAGCTATACCACACGAAAATTAATAAAATCTGTCTTTGCATGCTTTAAGAATCGTTTGCATTTGAAAATGCACACTTTTTCCCTGCGGGGCGAACTGATTCCATTTCTAAGGTAATAACGACATCCATGAAAAAAGTCGGCAAATTTGTTGCAGAATTTTCGAATAAAAATAAATAAATCGACACACGAAAAATAATAAAATTTGTCTTTGCCTGCATTGGGGCTCGTTTGAACTTAAAATGCATTATTTTTATCTGCGGGAACGAACTAGTTCCATTTCTAAGGCTTAACAAACGTCCATGTAAAATTCCGGTCATTTATTTTTGGATTTCTAGATTTTAAAAAATCAGTTGTTATAAAATACGAAAATCGATAAAATATCTTTACTTGCTTTCAGACTCATTTTAACTTTAAAATGAACCATTTTCCCCGCAGGTAGAAGTAGTTCCATTTCTAAGGTATTAAAGGACGTCCATAAAAATTTTTCGATCATTTTGTTTTGGAAAAATCGGATAAAAAAATCTTGAGCTATAGCACAAAAAAGTCGATAAAATTTGTCTTTGCCCGCTTTGGGGCTCAATTAAACTTGAAAATGCACCTTTTTTTTATCGTAAGACAAGGTTATTCCATTTCTAAGGTCTTATCAGACGTCCATAAATTTTTTTGGTTATTTTGTTTTGGGATTTCTAGATAAAAAAATTTCAAGGGTTATAGCATACGAAAATCGGTAAAATCTGTCTTTGCCTGCTTTGGGGCTCATTTAAATTTGAAAATGCACTATTTTCTCCCCCGATTGAATTGGTTCCATTTTCAAGAACTTAACGGTCGTCCACAAACAGTTTTGGCCATTTTATTTCAGAATTTTTGGATTAAAAAATTCATGGGCTATAGCATACGAAAAACAGTAATATTTATCTTTTTGCCTGCTTGGAGCTCGTTTGAACTTTAAAATGCACTATTTTTCCCCGCGAAACGAACTGATTTTATTTCTAAGGTTTTAACGGACGCCCATGAAAAATTTAGCTATTTGTTTTGGAGTTTCCGGATTAAAAAAGTTCATGCGCTATAGCAAATAAAAATAGATAAAATATATTTTTTTGCTACTTTGGAGCTCGTTTAAACTTTAAAACGCATCATTCTACACCACAGGCGGAACTAGTTCTATTTCTAAGGTCTTAACGGACGTCTTTGAAAAAATTCGATGATTTTGTTACGGAATTTTCGAATGAAAAAAATTCATGGGCTATTGCACATGAAAATCGATAAAATTTATCTTTGCCGGCTTTGGGGCTTGTTTGAATAGTAAAATGCACTATTTTTTCCCGCGGACAAACATGTTCCATTTCTAAGTTCTTCACAAACGTCCATAAAAATTTTTGGCCATTTTGTTTTGGAATTTCCGGATCAAAAAAATTCATAGTCTATAAAACACGAAAATCGGTAAATATATCATTGTCTTCTTTGGCGCTCATTTGAACTTGAAAATGCACCATTTTATCTAGTGGGACAAACTGATTCTACTTCTAAGGTCTTCATGGAAGTCCACGTATATTTTTGGCCATTTTATTGATTTTCGTGTGCTATAGCACACCATTTTTGGGTGATCCAGATTCCGACGTCAAAAATGCCAAATTTTTTCGTGGACGTCCGTCAAGACCTTGTCTATGCATACGGTTGGCAATCACGGCTTGTCCGACCCATTTGGAAGGTCAAACGAGCCCTGAAACGAGCATACCGCTCATTTCGACGATTTTCGTGTGCTATAGCACACCATTTTTTGGGTGATCCGGATTCCGACGTAAAAAATGCCAAATTTTTTCGTGGACGTCCGTCAAGACCTTGTCTATGCATACGGTTGGCCATCACGGCTTGTCCGACCCATTTGGAAGGTCGAACAAGCCCCGAAGCGAGCATACCGCTCATTTCGACGATTTTCGTGTGCTATAACACACCATTTTTTGGGTGATCCGCATTCCGACGTCAAAAATGCCAAATTTTGTCGTGGACGTCCGTCAAGACCTTGTCTATGCATACGGTTGGCCATCACGGCTTGTCCGACCCATTTGGAAGGTCAAACGAGCCCCGAAGCGAGCATACCCCTCATTTCGACGATTTTCGTGCGCTATAGCACACCATTTTTTGGGTGATCCGGATTTCGACGTAAAAAATGCCAAATTTTTTCGAGGACGTCCGTCAAGACCTTGTCTATGCATACGGTTGGCCATCACGCTTGTCCGACCCATTTGGAAGGTCAAACGAGCCCCGAAGCGAGCATACCCCTCATTTCGACGATTTTCGTGTGCTATAGCACACCATTTTTTGGGTGATCCGGATTCCGACGTCAAAAATGCCAAATTTTTTCGTGGACGTCCGTCAAGACCTTTTCTATGCATACGGTTGGCCATCACGGCTTGTCCGACCCATTTGGAAGGTCAAACGAGCCCCGAAGCGAGCATACCGCTCATTTCGACGATTTTCGTGTGCTATAGCACACCATTTTTTGGGTGATCCGGATTCCGACGTCAAAAATGCCAAATTTTTTTGTGGACGTCTATCAAGACCTTGTCTATGCATACGGTTGGCCATCACGGCTTGTACGACCCATTTGGAAGGTCAAACGAGCCCCGAAGCGAGCATACCGCTCATTTCTATGATTTTCGTGTGCTATAGCACAACATTTTTTGGGTGATCCGGATTTCGATGTCAAAAATGCCAAATTTTTTCGTGGACGTCCGTCAAGACCTTGTCTATGTATACAGTTGGCCATCACGGCTTGTCCGACCCATTTGGAAGGTCAAACGAGCCCCGAAGCGAGCATACCCCTCATTTTGACGATTTTCGTGTGCTATAGCACACCATTTTTTGGGTGATCCGGATTCCGACGTCAAAAATGCCAAATTTTTTCGTAGACGTCTGTCAAGACATTTTTCTATGCATACGGTTTGCCATCACGGCTTGTACGACCCATTTGGAAGGTCAAACGAGCCCCGAAGCGAGCATACCCCTCATTTCGACGATTTTCGTGTGCTATAGCACACCATTTTTTGGGTGATCCGGATTCCGACGTCAAAAATGCCAAATTTTTTCGTGGACGTCCGTCAAGACCTTGTCTATGCATACGGTTGGCCATCACGGCTTGTCCGACCCATTTGGAAGGTCAAACGAGCCCCGAAGCGAGCATACCCCTCATTTTGACGATTTTCGTGTGCTATAGCACACCATTTTTGGGTGATCCAGATTCCGACGTCAAAAATGCAAATTTTTTCGTGGACGTCCGTCAAGACCTTTTCTATGCATACGGTTGGCCATCACGGCTTGTACGACCCATTTGGAAGGTCAAACGAGCCCCAAAGCGAGCATACCGCTCATTCGACGATTTTCGTGTGCTATAGCACACCATTTTTGGGGTGATACGGATTCGACGTAAAAAATGCCAATTTTTTCGTGGAGTCCGTCAAGACTTGTCTATGCATACGGTTGGCCATCACGGCTTGTCCGACCCATTTGGAAGGTCAAACGATCCCCGAAGTGAGCATACCCCTCATTCGACGATTTTCGTGTGCTAGCACACATTTTTGGGTGATCCGGATTCCGACGTCAAAAATGCCAAATTTTTTCGTGGACGTCCGTCAAGACCTTGTCTAGGCATACGGTTGGCCATCACGGCTTGTCCGACCCATTTGGAAGGTCAAACGAGCCCGAAAGCGAGCATACCCCTCATTTTGACGATTTTCGTGTGCTATAGCACACCATTTTTGGGTGATCCGGATTCCGACGTAAAAAATGCCAAATTTTTTCGTAGACGTCC